>JAFBJU010000709.1:0-177095 GCA_016785305.1 Colistium nudipinnis | reverse complement strand
GATATATCTAAAAATAAGAATATATATATGTATATATATACTGTGTGTATATATATATATATATATATATATATAGATATATATATATATATTGTGAGGATTTTTCTTTATCAAACCGGAGGCGCATTGAAGAAACAAGGGACACAAGGCGAGGGAGTCTTCAGGGTCATTCGTTTCTGTAAAGTTGCCAAACATCTTGCACATGTTATTGTCCAGCAATTAAAAACAATGAAAAAAAGAAACGCATTTAAACATCTTTATAAAGCGGGTAGCATTTTCTCCTCAAATGGACAGCATGAACAGTTTTCTGGCCATAAACTTAAGTAGGGGCCTAATAAACTTTCAATTAATGGCGAGTTATAGTGGCATTACAGTGGAAAGATGCACACAAGAAGTCGGAGCACAAAATAAAAAATCCTAACTGCTGTTTACATTATGTCATTTGTCATTAACATACATTTCCTGAATTTTACAGAGCTCTCTTGCTGCCAACTTGAAAGCTTTGTCTGCCTTTTGTTCAGTGATTTTTTTTATTTTTATTTTATTTTTTTATATATAACAAAAATGGATCACACTTCAAAGATGGGGGCTATGGGGACCCCTTACTCTATATAAAATGGTGTTGTATTTTAAACTGGGCCTAGTGCCATGTATAAACATAGATTTTCACATATATTCAGATATTCATGTTTGGTAGGATTATTCATTTTTAAAATAATACAAAATTGTCTAATCGACCAAAAATGTTGCAACCCCCCCGCAGCCCCCCCCCCCCCCCCGCAGTACCTCCACAGACCCCCTAGGAGTCGTGAACCCCCTGTTGAAGACCTCTGCTCCAGATCATTCTCTCCGATGTCTGTATGATATTACAGTATTTTTTCTCTTGTTTATTCCCTTCTGGCGGTTTGAAACTCATCAGGAAATCGGTGGCAGCCAATTTCTTGTTGGCATGTTACCGCTCACTGCTCCTCTCCCTCCATGACAGGGCTGTCTCCCGCCCCCGCAGTCAAAGCTGCTGAGGTGGCACCTTTCCATTTAGGTTTTCAGGTCGTTACTGTGAAGTCATCAACTGCAGCCCAGCAGACCACGGAAATATGGATGTTGTGTTTTTGGTTTAGATATTTTTTCTTTTACAAAAAGCAACACATTTCAGTTGATATTCTTCTCAGGTTTCTCCTGATAGCATCGCATTGACAGGTGTTGCATCTGCCACTACATGAGGACAAATTAGGCTGATTGAGTTGTGTGTGTGTGTGTGTGTGGGGGGTGATGTCACCTTCGGACAGCTGTTGCTTGTGCACAGAATTTCATTCTGAGAAAATCTGTCCTAATTTCGTTTTCCTGGGCTCGTTGCCTGTCCAGATTTTGTGCGACCGGGAGAGCCTCGAATGGCTCTCAGTGGGAAAACGAAAACACCATCGGTCAGCCCGAGGCATTCGCCAAACTTATCGTAGATAAAGCCAAGTGGAATATTGACTGGGCCTCTGCAAAGCTACATAGGTACTAAAACGCTTGTGTTGAATCTTCTAATGTCTTCCTCGGCTCAAGATTTCCGGGACCCGGTCTTCGACGAGGCTGAGGGACGGTGACTTTGCTGACGACGTGCTAAGGTTTAAGAGGTCGTGTGCGAGTGTGTCGTCTGAGTGAGTTTTGTTTGTCCTCTAACTGAAGCGACAGCTGAAAGAGAGGAGTAAGCACTCCATCAGCTCAATATTGATGCTCAGAGATTTCACAGGGACATTATTAACAACACTTGCCAATTCACACACTAATTCTGCTTTAAAGTGCCAAGGAAAAACAGGCTATAAATTCGCTATATATATTGTTGTTTACGCTTAATGGATACTTTTACTGCGGTGTTTTTTATGAGGGAAACTTCAGCAGATTTCACTAAATAGCATCAGAGATTTGTTTGTTATCTTGGTTTAAATCCAAATGCAAACGAGGTTCGATCCGGCTACCCTTAATTTACGAGGTCCCGTGACAGTTTGTAGTTGCTGATCAATTTTTTTGCATCATTGCTATTTGAGGTGGCCTGGTTTAGTTCTTTCCATAAGCAACTCGTTGGCTACAGGTCACACTGGTGTGGGAGTGCAGCCGTGCGAGGGGGGGCTGCCCATCTCCGCTTCTTCTTTCTGCCAGCGAGTCACCGTCGGGTTTCTCTGGACACAATAACAAGCAGGGAAGCATGACCTCCTCATACAGATATAGACGTGAATGTTGTTTTCACGCTGCATTCATTAATTTTCACTCCCTTCGTTATACTTTTGATGATAAGTTTTGGCAGCTGAGTTTCTCACTGCCGGAGGTCAACGGATCCTGCGTTAGGCCCGAGGGGAAACGGGTCAAGCAGGAAACCCAGAGGAGCAAAAGAGGCGAAATGAGTAAAAATGATCCCTGTCACAGATTTCGGGATTTTTTGACTTTGGAGCTTTGGCCAACGTTGAAAGGTCAGATTCGGTTGGTGGGAGAACAAGGAAATGTTGTGTATACGCCCGGACAGTGCGATAGAGACACGCACAAAAACACAGTCCCATGCACGCACTCATCCACCCACTCGTTTGTACACACAGTGATGCACACACATACGCAATGAAACGCAGCCTCCCACGCGCATAAGCACCTAGCATAGAGCTGATATGACACATGCGCACAAACACACACAGACACACAAGCGTGCACACACACACAGTATCACACACACAGACTAACTCCCACAAACACACGCACAAATGTCCCTCCATGCAAACACACACACACAATTTATTCCATGGAAACACACAAGCGCACGCAGACTCACACGCAGACACACACACCTTGAACAACGTCACATCCAGGGTGGTTTTGATCAAGTCCAACCCTTCTTTTAAGTCTGCATCAGAGCGTTGGCAAAATAAGAGGGACATCATTAAGCGTTTTGGCCGTGCACTGTCAATATCTCTTTTAATTATTTTAGGAGGCTGTGTCGAATGTGCATGTGAGCCTGTGCATGCGTGTGCACGAGAGACAGAAGTTATGGGATGTTTGCATGAGAAGAAATGACCTTGAATAGTGTGAACTCGGACCGGGTCTGGAAGCATTTTCGTGTCTATATTGTATTCGGGATGAAAGACTTTCTTTAGCATCTTAATATATTGTATTGTGGTGAATTTCAATGACTGTTGAACTGGCTTTGATCAAATCTCTAAGCTCAGGGACGTCTCGTTCCTGCATATTCCCATAGTCTGTATGAGTGCACAATTATTGCCCCTATTGCTTTTATTCCGCTTTTTAAGATGCATAACTGACAAAATCTCTTGAACAAGCAACTGCTTACTGACAGAAATCCCTTATTCTCCAAAAAAATAAAAATTGTCTTCAGTTGCCTTAAATCTGTGATTGGCTTTTTCGAACAGTTCCCTGAACTCTTCTCCATTTTGACGCCAGATTATTACGCAATTGAACGATTAATAAGACACATTGCTGTTGTTCAGGTCATCGGCCAAGAGTTTATTGAACATTTTGAAATCTTTCAAACGAAGCAGGGCTGTCACAGGACCGACTTAATCCTTTGTTTGTTTGCGTCTGACCACAGATGAATAACTCGCATCCGTCGTCCAAAACAATCCCTCCGCTAACCAGCCTAACCCCATATGCTCTTGCACCTTAGATTTTTTTTCCTCTGCGACTAAATTCGTAGATGCTGTGCTGTCCCCCTGGGTTGGGATTTACTTTAATCCAGATGTTGACGCCGTCGTAATACTTGTGCCGCAATATCCAATGAAACTGCTCCATGTAAGATGGGAAAAAAAACAAAAAACACTGAAGTTTTCCTGCTATGGATATCTGACAGCAAATGTAGCTCAAAGAGGGACTGCCGTGGAGCACAGCAGAAGTGGAGAGCCTCCGAGGTGAGAGTGCATCTTGACACTTTCAAAGACCCCATCAAATAGAAAAGTCCCAACTGAAGTTGAATGTTATCAACCATGCCACTGAGGCGCCTTCAGATGTCAACATGGCCACCTCCCTCGAGGAAAGTCGAGATGTTTTAACTGTCTCCTTTTCAGGACTTTTTAATAATTTTTTTTTACTTAAAAAAAAACGGAGTCGCTTTGAGTCCTTTGAAACTCTATCTGTAAACAGTCAGGATTTGTGGACCATAGTATTCTCTCTGAATATCTCCAACGTTAAGTTGGCATTTCTTATTCAGATTGAATGGGTTTTAGTTCTATTCATAAATTTGTTTTGCGTGGTCACGAGTAAGCCAGTCGTTTCTTGTAAAGACGACCTGTGGCGTACATGTTGAGAAACTCAAAAAGTAGCTTCCATATCGTATACATGCCATGTTTCCTTTCTGGAAAGTGGAGGAACATTTAATATGCGTTCAACTTTAATACTAAAGGCAGGCAAAAATAAAATCTGAACTCTCTTTTTGGAGAGGTTGGAGCGGAGCAGAGAGGCACTCGGATCTGGTCTTTTGAACCCCCTCAGACATTTTGAGATTTTCAAGCACGTTTAATTTTGTCAGCACAAAAACCGACAATGCCATATTTAACTGTGAGACCACCCTTGAAACGCGGTGCAATGGGGCAGCAATTGCGAAAAGGACAGCTTGCTCTGCAGCGCAGTGAGAAAACATCGGTAAAGCCACAGTGTTTTGTGCTGGTTTGATTAAGCTTCATCATTTTGGCCTCGAATTTTACCTCCGGCTCTCTGCGCAACACACTGCATATGCAGCTCACGTCTCCTTGACCAATCTATCCTCCACATTTGGCATGTAGCCCTCTACGCTTCTTCATTGGCTTTTTCTTCCAAACAGTCGTTGGTGTGAGCTCTCTCGCTCTCGCTCTAGCTAGCTCTAGCTAGCGCTAGCTAGAGCTAGCTAGCTAGGAACATTTTAGGCTCAGTTTGGCCAAAAGCAACCACATTTTGTGCTTTTTTTCCCCCACACGGTCTGATATATAGAGTTCCTTAACAATGTGATACAATTGATCCCACAGTGAAATTGTGCGACCCGCTTTAGTGAAGCCACACGTACATTCATGTTGTGTTTTGTGCTTTCTCCTTTATTTGACAATGTAGACCTAAAATGTTTAACATTTCCACTTCCTCCGGAAAGCAAGCGATGCAGGATACTTTTTTTTCAGGATTGTTCCATTAACCGTTCCTTGAGTTCAAGGTTCCCTCCTGGAATATTTCGTTTTTCTCATCTCATGTAGTAGTTAAACTGTGGATTAAGCATGGGAAGGACGAGTGGTATCTGTAGGGACTCCTGAGATGTGTTGTTTTTTTTTGCACTCAAAATGGGTTCTTACCCAAGGCTCATTTGTTGGTACTCTGTTGCATTTTGACACGGTCTCCGAAGTTTTCCCCGCGGGGCTCGGAGCCTGAGTTCCCCGTGGCGTGGTGTTTGATTGATGCAGCCTCTCTCCCTCTTTGTGATGTGTTCACTGATGCATTGGTGATGGAGTGAGATACCCTTGCCGAAGCTGAGCTGGTGAGCATCTGGCCCCTTGTTCCCCGCTCACACATTGGCTTGGCCTTTGTTTCATCTCACATTTTTTCGCTTTATTATGACTCGAGTGAGTGAGTAGTTGGCCATGATTTCTGCTGAATTCAACGAGTTCCGTCAGGAAAAATAATAATAATATAGTCATAAAAAGAAGATGAAGAAACGGGTAGTTCGTAGGTTTTAAACCGTACCAACCAGTTCCATTTTGTATCCTGATAGGCTACACCACTGTTGGATACATATTTCCGCAGCTTATTATATCCAATGTTATTTTTCAGCTTGCGGTTGTAGGTACAGTTTGCAAACATTGACTAGGCTGCGACACACATCTGCAGCATTTCTGCCTATAGACAAAAGGCTATTGTCTTGGAGATTCGGGATCATTTCTAATTTTAGGCCCCTGCAAGTGCTGAAAGCTATGCTGAATTAGTGAGCCCATAAAACGCCACCCCTGAGGGTGTGGATTATTATTTGATTAAATTTAACAATGAACATTGCTGATATTTTTAGATTTGTGCAACAGCTTCCCAGTGGCCGGTGTTGTGCAGTGAGAAAATCGGCGGACATGTAGCTGACTGCTGTACAGATGCCTCTACAGGGAGGTCTCATTTCAAGCGTAACTGGCATTTGTCTCCTGTAAGTACATCTGCTCATATAAAGCTGAAACTCATCATGTTCGTACTAGTTTACCTTAGCCTGAGTGTGTTATTATGTATGGTTGATCCTTAACTGGCAGGACATCTATTACAGCTTGAAAGCCTTAAGATGTGCTTTTATATACAACAAATTAGTAACACATCTGAATTAAGTATATATTTTGCTTTATAATTAAATAGAAACTCTTGAAATTCGCAGGTGCAAGGGGTGTTTTCATTTCATTTATTTTTTCCATTATCTTTTAAAGCTTGAAGATTTTCTCAATTGAACCTCACTGTGACGGCTCAGTCTGTATTGCGGCCTTGAAAGTTGTGGGAAGAAACAACCCCTCTAATCTTTTATGCAATGCGCAACTGCTCCTTTGGCGTTGCGTGAGGCTGCCTTTGAAAATTTGGCCAGCGTTGATTTTGAAATTTGCATCCCAATGAGCTTTATGTCATGGCAGGACTATCAGGGCGAACCAGAAGATGCACGGAGAACACTAGGAAATGTTGCCAGGTGCTGTATCGCCTTCCTTTCTCCCCACTCTTGTTGGGAGCTGCACGTCGGCGTGATACTGCAAAATCTGCTTTTTCCTCGCTTTGCCGTTCGACTGTGAATGTTGGTGTGTCTGATGCAGACGGGTAAATAAAACCGTATTTAAGAGGGAGGTGGAGGGATTGTTTTCACTTGAAATTTGCAATCAGTCTAGAGATAATTTTATGACACTCATTTGAATAAAACTACGTGATAATGAGATCAGTACGTTAAGTTAGGTTTCGAAATCAAGCAAAACATAAAAGTTATTCCACAATATTATTTATTATCACTTTTCATACTGTATATTGTGCTGGCTGTGTTCATGCGTGTAGCAGGGCTCCAGGCTAAGATTCCTTTCTTTTTTTTGCTCACAAAAAATTATAATAAAAAAAAAGTGGAGAATCCATGATGATGCAGTGAAAAACACCAATTTAGTATCTCACCTAATGTACAAGATCATTTTCATTTGCATGCCAGCTTTGTGCATCAAGCTTCATTATCCTGGATGGTGCATTGAGTCATCCTCCTCCTCACTGACTTTTTGTTTTAACCTCGGCATAATTCAACTCAAACACCTGATCAACAGACTTCTGCTCAACAGCTTCAGAGACTAACCTGGAACCCATACCCAGCATGCACTATGAATCACCACTGACTGTGCATCCACTCTCTGGGGAACATCTCTGCAAGGGCCCGCCGGTCGTATTTTATCATCAACTTTCGAACATTATCCTACCTGAGGGAAAATGTGTTGTATCGCCAGTGCGGTTGAAAATAAATGTACACATGCAATTATATTTCTGAATCGCCTGGTAGATTTCTCTCATGTCGGCCACTGTAGGCTCTCTGTAGACAAACCTCAAATCATTAAGTGGCCGCGAAAAGAACAATTCAATTATCGTTATCCTTTCTTCTCTGCTCCAATTTTGCGCAACTCCAAATGTTACATTTATACATTTAATTACACCAGCACCCGATTAAACCACTGTTCTCGCCCCTTAATACGAGCGAACGAACGGATGCGTGGTATTGTCGGTTAAAAATGTTCCCCCATTCTTTGCTGAACCTTCAATCATGAATGCTGAGGGACCCGGCGAGACGAGACGAGACGAGACCAGCCTCATAATTAGGGAGATTTCACTGGCGGTGCTGAAATAATGACTGTAATGAGGTTTAAGTAACAGCAATGGGATATTGTCATATTTGAATAGACTGTATACACATACCTGCGTGCGTGTGTGTGTGTTTGTTGATATGTGCGCAGTTTGTGTTTATTAATGCAAAGGCTAGATTGTTGCTGTTGTACAGAGACGACGCCCCAGGGCACAGGAGCTGCTCTGGGACTCATTTTGTTTTGAGATATGAAGCGTCTTGCGTCTTATCGCTGGCATGCAATGGAAAAAAATCCACAAAATTACAACTGCCAGCTACAGTGCTCTGCTGTGGATTTAGTAAAGATTATCAGCCGCTCCATGTTGATTTGCATAAAGTGTAATCACCTATATCAAGTGCGACAGAACTTCCCGCAAGGCAACGGGAACGCAATGACTGAACGGTTATGAAGGATTATTGTGATGCGCCTATAGAGTGTGTGCGTTGTGGCGGCAATATCGCAAACCTTTTATCGCACATTAACATGATCTCTGTAAAATGGCATGAGGAATTGGGGGAGAGAGAGAGAGAGAGAGAGAGAGAGAGAGAGAGCAGCCACATGTCCCTGCATCAGGTGTCGGAGTGAGGCACAGGGACGAAGGCTTTCAGACAGGTCATCATTTTCCGCAGTTCGCAGGACTGTCCAGAAGCCACTCGAGGGTTTTAGTGTCCAGTCAAACGGCAGGCTTTCTTCGCCATGTGGTGGCGGTGGCTCAGTATTTACGAATCGTAACTGGTGATGGTATATATTGAAATGTCAGGGTGTTTATATTTATAGGAATATTGTAATCTGGGTTGGGAATGACTTGCTCGAGACAAAAGAAAGTCGCATGCATCATTTTCTGCACACTGGAGGAAGGTAGCCAGAACGCTGCTGGGTTGCATTGGCTCAAATGCCAATGATAGTCGCTTTTTGCACTAGTCGAATAACAAAGGCTGTGAGAAGTGGCTAAGTGAAGGAAGCACACATAGAAATAGCCCGCAGTATATTTTGTTGGGAGCCTTTTTTTTTGGTTTTGGTTTGGTTTTGAAAAACGCTCCAGGTAGCACAGTGGAGGACGTGTGCAGCTTCAGAACCCTACTGTAGTTTTTTTTTTTTTTAATCAAAGTAGAAAAACTTCCTTTCATTTTTTGTGACAACGAGTATAGCAGTTGTGCTGACTCCCTGGAATCGGTGGCGCAATGGGGAGTCGTGGCATTTCGCGAGTTCAGCCACTCGGATAAGGGTGAGAACTGCAGTGCAACGGGAGAAAATGCATTTTCCACGCTCCTAGGCACGGCCAAGTGGGAGGATGGTGAGCTGAGTAACTATCTTCTGATATGGTGTCGGACTTCTGCAGGCAGAACCGTCTCTGGAACCACGCAAATATACTCTGCAGCAGCAGTTTGAAAACAGATGCTGGAGAGGTGGGAGTCATGGAAACGGTGGTTCAGTGAGATGGTTATTTCATCAACAAACGGTTACTTGTTGGCCTTGTGAGAGTTTGCAGGGCTGGAGTCGTGCAATAACTCAATTGTGAGTAGTTATCTACTGACGCGGTACAATCCATCCCTATCCAGGAGGGCACGAAATAATGTTCCCAGGAGTCAGGCGGATGATGGCAAGATTTGACGCCTACTAAACGGATGCGTGGAGAAATGTGAGATAGCGGCGTCGAGGCGATCGCTCAAAAAGATGAAGAAGGAATGGGAAAGACAAAGAACAAGGAAATTGGTGGTGTCAATTTAATGAGCCTCGAATTTCGCATAAGCACCGAGGGATAGAAGCGTTGTCAGCAAGGGGGAACCTTCCTCTTCATGAATATCTAATTGACCTTGGTGTTAGAATTAATAGGTCACAGAACAAAAAATTCCCCGAAGAACACCAACGTGTAAATTGTTTATGTTTACGAAGCTTTTCCGTTTGTTAGCGTTTGTTTCGGCACTCAGTGCGAACATATTTACATACCATTTCCATACAATTAATAGCACGAAACGCTTCATCCGAACTGGCAAACTGTTTTGCCTTGAATTCATTATCATTGTTGAATTTGATCGGAACCAAATAATGATAGAAACTCAAGTTCCACTTAAAAGCCCGAAACATTTCAATTTCACCATATCAGGGGATGTGGAAGCCACCGGGTTTCTTTCTCCTTTATTCTTCGATATTTTTGATGTGGTCGATTTGTTTTCATGTGACACATTGCTTCTTGACTTGAGTCCAAAGACCTTATGTTTAAATGGCTGTTGTAAACCCCTGCATTTTACTTGACACATATATTTTTTTCTCCTTCTGTTTATTGGTTTTCAGTGTATACGGTGATTATAAGCGATCTTCTGCAGCCATGTATCGTAGACATGTGTTTGATAGAATGATGGTGGTGTGCCCAAGGCTCCTGATGGCATTGCTTCCTTTCTATTGATTAGGGGGGAAATGATATAGCTCGATATGAGTGAGCTTCGGAGTAAACACAAACACATCCACCGCCTTGGAGCATTTATTCTTCAAACCATAGGAGGCATAAGAAAAAAATGCTTATTCCACCATAGAAATGTTTTTTGTTTTTTTTTCTTCCCTGAGGCCAACAGAGTATTAATAGCTCTTATTGTGTCATGTCTGAACCTCCAGCGCTATATCATCATGCAATGTGACGAAAGGCCGCCATTGTGAATGTATACTGTATTTCCTTTGGAATTGCATCTGTCTGACGGCAAAATCCGTTCTGTACTCGTGTCACTGGTTGATCCAGATCCGTTTCAAACGTCTGCTTTTACCCTTGTTGGGATGGCAATGAGTTGTGTACGCTGCACGTATGAATCTGCTTTACATAGCGACTGTGGCGGTAAGTGAGACTCCATGCCCACACACACCGCTGCGTGTGTGGGAGGTGGATTGGATGACAAGTTCAGGATATATGGTGCTCGACTCGAGCTCACTTGGTATTCCTGTGCATTTCAAAAGCCACATAATTCACACAGAACAGTAGTTTTCACGCCGAGACCCACCACGTGCAAACCCACAGTTTGCAGTTCATGTTGCATTGTAACGCATGAATAATGCCCCCCCCCATCCTTTTTTTTTTTGCCAGCTGTAAAAGCTGTAGCAGCTACATCTAGATGGGTGAAGATTTGCCTCCCGGTGCCGCATCCATTCCGTTCCCCCGCCCCCCTCAGAGCGACGAGCAGGAGCCTTCTCCAGCTAATGGTCCTTCACAAATTAAAACGCTCTTGCCCTGAAACCAAAGCCATGTCTTGCCATCCGTCAGGACGCACAACACCACATTGGACCAGCCTGGATTGAAATTGACCTGATCCCGTGTTTGCTGGTGACAACTGGACGCACTCGAACTGCATAATCAGTGCGAGGGCACAAAGACGATCTGAGGACCAATTGATCACTATAATTAACAGGTTTTCTATAGGTTCTGACTCCTGAATGAACATCCTTTTTCATGCAGAAATGGAGTCAACACACCACAGATACCGGTGATATGAATAATTGTCTGACTAAATTGAGACCGAAATCCATTCGTTTTGAAGCGATGTAGCCCACATACTAATCGACACCATGCTCCTCTTTTGCCTTTTTCTCACTATTGGTCACGGGGGCTTGAGGTGAATAGGTTGGAAGCCCCCTTTGCGGCCATGTTCAGTGCCCCTCACAGGCTTCTTGCAGGCACTTATTAACAAACTAACACAATACGAGGGTTAATAACGTTTAGCTGTGAAATCATATGAAAACATTTTTTGTTGGATCTTGGTGGCGAGAGTCATTTTGAAATGAGAGCAAGTCAGAGAATCTGAGTCATTGGGGAATAAAATTTAATTCCACAGAACAGACTTCACAAGTCTAATCCTGAGGCTTGCCTCTGCTGACAGGACCAGATCGGCACTGGGATTGATGAATAGCGGTGATAGGGGCTCAGTAACTGCATGATGGAAGAATACACACGTGTATATGTGTGTTCTCTGTGCGTGCGTGCATGGTATGTTGCGCAGCTTAACCTGTGTTGTATGTTGTTGTTGTTAGGGCTATTATTCATACTGCACTGCACTGGAAATATATTATTGAATGGAAAACAAATATGCTCCTTGAAGCTGTTTCTAATATTTCTCCCCCCTCATGTTCGTGAAGGTAAGGGGTTAAACCTTACCCCTCAGCATAAAGCAGTAAGGTTCAACACGGCTGCAACCCCCGTATACCTTTCTGACAGCGTCCAAATACATTATTATTATTTTTTTTACATTTAATATATGTATGGCTGAGAGGTTGTATTAGATTGGATTCGATTTGATATATTGACCCAATAAAGTGCGTCATGTTATGTTTCATTTAAGTAGTTGGATTCAAGATGCTTTCAATCGCAGTCACTGTTTCGCAGGGCGGTATCTCTGTTCCAAAAGGCTGAATCTCTGACTAAATAAACATTGCCACCTGCTGCCAGCAGACATTAACTGAATCGGGGCACAAAAGGAATCTCTGAAATACATTGTGTCACTGACTGACACTTTTTTTTTTTTTGCTTTGATTACCAAATTGATCTTTTGACTGACAATGTCAGTCCCTGTGAGCCTTGTGAGCACAATCAATTAGATGGTAATATTAACGAGCACTCGGCATTTTAGCTCAGGGATTTGCCTTTATGAGATAAGCAGGAAATGCAGCCGTTAAAATGTGTCGGTCGGATAAGCAGTGACATGGTATTTAAGATTATGCGGCTGCGGGCCGTGGAGACGGTGTGTGTATGTGGACCGATGGCTCGCCGTATGAGCAGTGCAGATGCACAGCCGATAACTCTCAGGCACACGGGAGAGCCCCTTAAGGCGGTTGGCTGAAAGGGTAATGGAAGCTTCTCGCTTCACCGTCTTCGAAAAAGCCCCGGCAAAATTAGTTTCTTTTATTTATACATTTGCACCTTAAATCATGTCAACTGGCACTGCGTGTAAGCCTTCTCTCCCAGAACAGAAAATCATATGGCCCTTACTGCCAAACTGGGAAGAGGGAAGCAAACATGTCTGCATGGCTGAAGTGAAGAGTCGGTCTCCACGGTGATATGACTCTGGAGTCAGTTTCTGCGTTCAGGCACTGGAGCCTGTTCTCCGGAGTGATTGTCTCCGCTGCGGGTAATCTCCAACAGATACAAAACGGGTCCCAGGACTATTGATTACCTTGAAATTGCGGCACTGTGTAGGAAATGTTACATATGGATAAGATGCGGTGTCCTTGCCCGAGTCGTGCTTGGTTAAACACCACAGCGGCTGATTTGGTTAATCCCCGGGGAGTACGAGGCGTGTGGCTCGGCGTAGGCCAGCGGTAATGTCACAGGTTGCAGCCGGGTGATTGTTTACTTGCCCAATTTAATTGAATTTCTCATGCTCTATACACAGCCATTGCACACCAAAGGTGGCCAGATTGGTTCACTCCAGCCAGCAGCCCGATGCCACTTAGATGTAACGGGGGGGGGGAGGGGATTCTTGCAATCGGTGGAAATGCAGACCTTAATGCAATTGATTCCAGAGCGAGAGTCACCGCGTGCGCTCATTTATTCGGTCTTAGGTTAAAGTTGCCTGTCACACATACAGGTAGGAGGTCATTGGTTTCTGTGTGCTGTTCACACACCGTGTCCCTGTCAGGCCACACACGTGGTGTCTAAGGTTTATAAAACCAAACGGAGAGATAATCTCACATATGGTAATAGGCGAAGTCAGGGGTGTGTGGGTGTCGAGCAGGCAGGGCGGTAAAAAATAAATAAAAATGTGGGCGAATTAACGGAAGTGGGCTCGTATAAAAAAAAACAACAATTTGACAAATAAAAAAATATATATAATAGTTTAAGAGCAGTGTTAATTAATACATTGAATACAGGAACATTAAAGGTGCTAGAGTGAAAATAAGTTTAGAGAGCTAGCTCACACATGCAGCGAGACCTGTCATCATGTTGACAGTTTGACACGTGAGTATTTCGAGGTTATTAAAAAACGCTTTTATTTGAGCACTTGATCCTCATGGGACGGACCGTACTCATCTTCGAAGTTGTTTTCCCTTCATTTTGATCTCTACTCGTCTGTGATGTTTTAGTGCTGCGTCCTACGCAGCTGTGATGCTATTGTGGTGGCAATATCTATGTGATTACAGGTCTCTTAAACGAAACGAATACAAATAATTTACCGCAGTGAATACTGCGGGGTTTATGGTTGTGCTTAGGTAACTGAATGAATTCATTTGTGTATATTAGTCTCTTTGCCAGTAGAAAGAAACTGAACACACTTTGGCAAAAAAAAAATTACCAATGTTTCATGTCATTTTAGGTTGGCGTATAAAACTACCAGAGTTGAAATCCATAATTGTTGTGGAATGAAAAACATTTTTTTTCAAATTGGTTCAAAGCTGTTCATGGCTGCTATAATTCATGGCTGGGGGAGTGAGGCAGGCGCCTGTTCTCCATCGAGGAGACGAGCACTGCTTAGGGCCTCCTCTGGTCTGTCGTTGCCAATCCGGTCTGCTGACCTTGGACAGAGGTGCAAACTCAGGGCAAGTGGGACGGACCATTAGGCTGGGCTGAGACTCCAGCAAAATACTGGAGTTGATACGATAACATCAGCATCCCCTTTTAAACATCTTATGTTGCGTAAATGGCTCAAAATGGCTCGGCTCTGATAATGAAAAATAGGATTCTGCAGGACGATCTGGCCGCTTCTTTTTGGGTGACGCAAAAGCGAGAGATTCCTCCCTTGTCTTTTGACAAAAAAAATAAGATAAAAAATTGAGATCCACACACTGGTCATGTCTGGATTGCGACGTCTGCTTCCATATATCCATGTGACTTAGGTTGTGAAGAAAACTGAGTCATCGCCATGACAACTGAGCTAATCCGGTCTACTCTCCATAACTGTGTGATGCAGCTCAGCTTAGATATGATTTACAGATGACGGACCAAGATACGAAATGGTAACATTGACGAAAGGGCCTTCCACTATTAATTGGAGTACAAAATGATAAAGGCTTCGCCTATCCCACTCTTCCGTATGATCAGCTTTTCCATTCATACTGTAAATGTAAGCCCTTTGTCCACTGCATTTACTCAGGTCACTGTATATATAGCGTATCGTCAGTACTCTTGTTCTACTCTTGCGGAGTCTTATTTTACTTTGTTCGTAACCTGTGTTTGTTTGTATACTTTTTCCCTCTGCTGCTGCAACACTGCAAATGTCCCCTCTGTGGGACAGTAAAGGATTATCTTATCTTATCTTATCCTATCCTATCCTATCCAGGCCTTCTACGATGCTGCTTTGTTCTGGTGTGGATGGATTGATGCTACCTGATTCGCAAGAGGTGGAAAAAAAAAACTTCCTTAAACATACTTATTAGCGCTCTACAGAGAAGGCTTGATTAAGTTTGGTATTTTAACTCTGCAGTGCCTTTCTCCTGTTCTGAAGTGCAAGGCCAGCACAAAAAAAACACACCTCGCACAACATTAATTTTGCATTTCCTGCTGTTTTCAGCAGCATGGCATTTCAGGCTGCTTCGTGTGCCTATATACACAGTCGGTGATGTAAATCACTAAGTATATAAGATAGTATATGTATGTACTTGTTTTGTTTACATTTCAGTGGTATGATGTACTTTGAATTAAGAGTGAGTATACTGTGAGGTTAGGTTGATACGTCCTGAATGATTAGGTTGAGACAAATGAAGACTTCCTCGTTTCCTAATCCATTTTTAATGTCTGCGACATCGGTCATTATGAGCCGACATGATTATTAACACAGGGACTCTGTTATATCAGAGCCCAGGCACTAAGAATCTAGCATCTCGTTGTTTGTCTGCGAGCCAGTGTTCTTGTGCGTTTTCTGAAAACGTGGAGAATTGAAAACAAAATAAGTTTACCGTGCTATATATAGACGTTTCTATTAAATCTGCAGTGAACTTTGACCTGCTTATCTCCAGTGCTCAACAATCTTGTAAAGCCACAGTTCAGTGAGGTGGAGAACTTGCGGCCATTGACTGTGTGACTTCTTAGGAGCGTGGCTTTGGTCCAGACCTACCAGAGCTACACGGGAACAGCACTGATTTGGCAGTTAAAGCGACACCACCACATCGCACGAATTCGATGAGGTGAGCACGCACAGGGGAGAGCCTTTTATATCTGGCTGAACCAAGCATCGCATGTCAAAGATCATAGTCAAAATCTGAACGCCATATTAGAGTTGGAGTTATCGGTGTGAGTGAAAGTTTTTTTTTTTTTTTCCCCTTCTCCTAATCTGCGTGTTGTATTCAAAAGCTGTTTCTGTCCCTCCTGTTTGTGGGTCAATTTTGACCCCATGATTTAAATACAGTCCAAAACACTCATAAACAATGTTTCTACTACATCCTAACTCACTTATAATGCATTCATAACCATACAATCCTGTTGTAATTTTATTTTAATGGCCCCGAGACACATTACACCACATATTGGGTAAAAATAAAATGGGAATACATTCAGTCATTATAGCCACTCTATTGAATACAGTGGATAATTATGTTATCTGACTACAAAAGACTAATATTATAAAAAAAAATATTTTTGGAACTTTATTTTATTAACTATAGGAAGGCCCTATTTGGTGTTAGGGCTCAAAATAGGCCTGTATTATTTATATATAAAAACATTAAAAAAAATAAGCTTTTGTGTCTGTGCGTGCATATGGGTGTGTGTGTTCACATGCACGACTAACAGTAGGCAAGAATCCCAAAAGTGTCTTCCTTTTTTTTCGCGTATAACTTTTGATAGGAAGGTTGTAGCAAGCTACGCCTTGCCATTTGTGGGCATTCCGCATCCACCAGTACCATTCTCAACCCTCTATGAAATCAGGAAGTGGGTTTTACTTCGAAGCGATGTCGGAGCGACACAGGACCAAGAGGGTTGGGCATGTAGGATTAGTCTGTGAAGGTTCTCGGTCATCCAGGTCATGGTAATATCAAGTGCGATTCAAAGTAGGCAACTGGATCGGTTGAAGATTTCTTGAAGACGTTCACCTCTAATCCGAGAGGCTTCTTCAGCTCTAAGTAGCTGCTGGAAAAGTTCAGGTATTTAACCGCTGCGAGATGAATAGCTAATCAGAGGATGAGTACCTAATTAGAGGACCATTGTGTCAAACTTGCAGGTCGTTGGCCATCTGACCCAGATTCAGGTTATGGGTTTCGCCCGAGTCTAGGTGTAAATGAGGGTCGTTGGTATCCTTTGAGTTGCTCTTGTTTACCCCACTAGGGAGAGATTGAAGGACAGCATTGTAAGTGGCTCTGTTTGTGCACCGGGAAGCTTGTCCTTAGGGTGGACCAGCTTCTGCCCCATAGTGTTGGTGGCTTTGAAGTAAACCCAATTTGATTTGGTCCCGTGGGGTTTTTGGTGACGCCCGAAGCGCTGGTCTTGGTCCTGTGACGCTCTTAAGTCAAAGATGAATCTTGATTGAGCCAAATTTGACCCAGAGCTACCCACAACATTTCAATTCGGTATAATTTGGTGTTCGGCTCTCGGAAGACTACAACATCAAATTTGTTATGGAGGATATCATGAAGTCTTGTTCCAATAGAAAAAAAACAGACGGTTATAATATCATTTTAAATTGAAACTGGTCATGGCAGACCCGAACACCACATAAGGGTAAATGACCGTGCACAGTAGGCTCCTGAGCATTTTTACTTTCAGAACGGATACTAACATTTAGCATCTTCGTGGAAGGGGGAACTTCAGCAATGTTCCCGTACACCAAGACAAACGCATTGCCTCTGTTTCATTTTTTTTTCTGAAAAATGTTCTACTTAGAAGAGTCAAGTTCCCTGCAGCCTGCAGGGGCACGGACGATACGTGTACGTCATTTTGGATACAATTTTCCTTCCGCTGTTTTCAAGCTTTTTTAAGTTCTCTTAAACCGATGGCGGGGGGGAGGGGGGGGTCACCTTTTATTTCTCTTAGCCGTACTGGCAGCTAATTGCTGTCTTACGGACGGACAGGGATTCATTTCGAGAGGTCCACAATTTTCCTTCCGCTGTTTTCAAGCTTTTTTAAGTTCTCTTAAACCGATGGCGGGGGGGAGGGGGGGGGTCACCTTTTATTTCTCTTAGCCGTACTCGCAGCTAATTGCTGTCTTACGGACGGACAGGGATTCATTTCGAGAGGTCCTTTGAAGTATCCGCAGTGAATTTTTCCTGCCTTTCATATTCAGTGTGATTACTCTGGCAGCTGTCTGAAATCCTCTGCTTGTGTTTGATGAGAGACTGTCTGCATGGAATTAGGCATTATATCAAACCGGGGCAGGACTCATTACCACGAAGCACAAAACAAAAGTCCCACTATGTACCATTACTGTGCATAGAGCAGTTCGAGTATTTGGCCTGGCCTACCCACTTCGTCCAGGATTCCCACGTGTTATGGTCAATGTTGGAATATGACATTTCCTCAGTTGCGGTTGCCCATTTCCTGCCTGCGATTAGGGAAACCAGCTCGAGAGTGCAATTATTGGTATTTCAAATCCAATCGTAGGAAGTGGAGCAGGGCTAAGAGACCAGTAGACAATGTGTATAAAAGTGTGTAAGTGTTGTCCTTGGGGGTCCAGCTGGCAAAAGCAGCGATTGAAAAGTCACAAAAAAAAAACTGCCGTCACGTTGTTATGACTTCACGAAGGTTTTTTATTAAAATTGGAATGCTGGTAGAAAAAGATTGTTTCTTATGAATCAAGGATTTGGTTTGGTTAGGGTTAGAGTTTGGATTCTGAGAATGATTTATATATCAATACTTGTTTCAGCAGTAATTCCAGCTCTATCCCTCTGGGCAGATGGAATTTGATCAGTTGAATGTGGTGTAAACAAAGATTAGTCGACTTTTTTAGGAGAGATTTTCTTTTTGGTTAACATCAAAGTCAAGAATGAATTTTAATACTCTCAATAACTGACCTCATAACTGATATTGCAGTAGATTGACATTTGGATGGCTAAGAAATGACTGCCAACATCCTGCTCTGTCTCCGCATATTAATGGGTTTATTTGCATACTTGTGCGTCATTATCTCAGTGAGGTTTATTGATGTGCGATGTGTCGTTTAACTAATATGTCAGCTCAGCACTTTCAAACTTGGCTCCTTGTCTTAGTCTTAATTTTGGAAATGCATGAAAGGAGAGTTGTGAAGCAGTTGTATAAACTCTCTGTGACTTGAAGTGTCCTTGAATAACTGTATCCCTTCCAGTTGCAAGGAAAGCACTCTGTTCTTGACCTCTGACCTCCGTGTGCAGGCCATGCTGTTTTTGTAATAGTACAACTCAAGATTGAACATTTAGATGGCTGAATGAGAACAGACACGCACCAGCATACACCCTATGAGGCACATTATTCGTGAAACAATTATAAATAATTGATTTGTTTTGATAAGCTATAAAAAATGATTGAAATTAAAGAAGGGACGGATTAAAACCCTTTTCCTCCGCTGTAAGTATTGAAAATGACAGCGCAGGGAAAATGACGTTACTGCAGCCACTTGTGTCCTCGATCACATCAGGATACAAACTGTTTGATGAGCAAGAACATTTGGTCTTTTTAGTAGCTAATCTGGACACGGGTGAATGCAGCCCTTGATTCTTCCCACTCGAGAGGGAAAAGGTGTTTTTAGGCCTCAGTCTAGCCATGATGTGGCAGGTTGCTGATTTCCTTAGGCAGCACATCACCTGACTTAAAGCAGTTGGCTCAGCTCCACAGTGTATTGATTGAGTAGTGGCTCGCACTCTGCACAGAGAGCACCTGTTCTTTAAAGAAAAATACGCTTAGACCACTTTCCTACTCACCGTGGCGGAAGATAGATTCTTACTTTCCCCCCCCCCAAAGGTGACAGGGGAGCCTTCATTTACACCTCAATAAAGACGAGTACTCAATACGTCAGGCAAACTGTGCATGAAAAACGGGTCACAGCCTCTAAACTTGAGGTTTCTCGGTTTCACTTGACGCTGTGCATGTCTCAGTCGTTTGACACGTTTGCTGAGGGAGAGGTCCCCGTTGTTGAGCGGCGTACCGAGCCTTATCTTGAAAGGCAAATCAGTCATGGGACTTTGGTGAGAGTTGGTTGTGTGTGGTTTTTGAACGCCCGGCTGAAATATGCTGCAGCTTTGGCGCAAAGATAGTTGTCTGAATTTGTTCCTGAAGTTGCTACTCCCGCCATAAAGGACAGTCTAATGTCTCATTTCTTTGCTTTGTGTTTTATTAGGTTATCTCAAATAGCATACAGGATGTATTGAGATTTGGAAAAAGGTTACAGTCATGGAACAGTTTTTTTTCAAGTTTTTTTTTGTTGCACATCCAAGGGAAAAAAATAATCGAATTGTGGGATATTGCATTTTTTTAAATTTTTATTGTTTCCTTGTTAAAGCCCCAATTTATTTTGAATAAGAATATCCCCTTGATCACTGTCATTACCATGTAACGGATTTTGAAGCCTTTGGTGGATTTTATCCCGCAAAATAAAATTATTATTTATAATTTTTCATCAAACATGATATATCCAAACATTGGGATATATTTAAAGCCTGTGAAACACACATAACAAGTCATAAGCCTGAAGCGTGAGGTTGATGTGCGTTTCTCTTCTGGCTGGTATGAATAATATGATTCTGTCTGTGTTGGAGTGCGGACGCAGAGTGAAAGCAGGCGCTGTTATAGGCCACAAAACAATCAATAGAAACAAAAGATGAAATAAATAAAAAGTGGAAGGGATCGTTGGCGGCGTCGTAAAGGTATCACCCTGCGCTCCGCCTCGGGTCTGCGGCGGTGTTTCGCTTAAACGGCTCCCAGCTCTGTTTCCCTCCGTCACGTCTCACCAGCGTTGTTTTCCAGCAGCAGCAGATGTTTTCCGTCAAAGACCTCTGATTAAACGGCCTGCCCAGCGCTGGGCCTGCACGACAGTGAAAAGCAGCTCCACCACACTCTAGTGAATAGCGAGGAGCATTTAGCAGCCAAGAGTGAGACGTCAGCAGCGCTATCGGGGGAATCAATATTCCGCTCACCTGTTTGATGGAAACTGCTGCGCGTCTTAATAGGGAACCGTTTGCTCAATCGTTCTGGGATGCGTTGCTTTGGACAGCAATGGCTCTGAAAGTACGCCGTGTTCTTTATTGAGAAGGAAAGTGGCTGGAGGATCAAACGTCACAAATGCACAAGGAAATCCGCCGCCGATACCCACCCCTGATGTGAAAGCCGGGGGAAGTGAAGCTGGGGGGATGCGTGTACACGACTGAATAGAGAAGAGGGGGAGGACAGAGGTTCGGGTGACATGGGACAAATAAAGGTGGTGTGGGTGTAAATGCGAAGGGTCGGTGAAGAAATCTGAAATGAAGATCAGATTAGTGATCAGTGGTGTATTTGATGTCTTTGCTTCGCTCCAAACAACGGTTTGGTCGTTTCATTTGTTGGAAACGAATTTGGGTGAGAGCGGGATTCCATTTCAGTCGAGGCAGCTGCTTACCAGGATGAACTGAAACGACCCCGGCGGTGCATTCTGCCACTGCACACCTCCGTCCGTGAGTTGAAATGTATGCAGGAGGAACGCATTAATAATTGATACTGTTACAAAACGCATGATAGGGAGGCTGCAGCAAAATGGATGACGTGCGCTCCAAACTTAAGGAATCAGCTGCAGTTGAGAGCTGAGGGATTTTTAGGTCATTTTTAGTAGGTTTAAGTCAGTTATGGCTCAAACTTTCTCACTATATTATTTTGTAAAATAAAATTAAAATCCCGTTGCCCAGGCGTGAGTTGGTAGTTGTTGCCTAAGAATGTAAAAAATGAGCATCTGTTACTGTCAACTTTGCGACGTCTGAATCTTTTCAACAGTTGCGATACGCTTACTGGAATCCATTAATGAGTGATCATTTTTCATATTTTCTGCATGTGAATTTTTCAGTTTCTTTTTCAGAAACTTAGAGGGCTGGCCTCATTATTCGGACCTGATCACACATTTGTGTCATCATGTCCCCAATGGGTAAACAGTATTTTCTTTAACTATAAAATGGCTTTGGGTGTACGAGTTGGATATACAAGGGGACATATTATCACTGCAGTGAAACCTTCCCTGGATAAACTGCTGTTGCAAAATATCGAAAATATGTATGTATGTTAAAGTCACTGAGTTGAATAGGCTACAATGTTCCTATTTTCTCCTCTGATGTATCCCTGTCCGATCCGCCACCCAGAGTCGGATCAGGTCTTACTTCCCAGATGAAACCAGATCTCTCGAATTCAATGTGCCCTCTGGATCTCAGTGGGGATTGGTTGACGTAGCAGTCCATTGCTACTTCCAAGCTCCAGATATCCAACCCATTCCCCTCCCTCGGGTGCGAAGGGGAAACTAGACCCCGTCTTGTCCAGCCTCCCTTGTACATTTAGTCTGGGCGAACCTCGACTGTTCAGCAGGTCGTCACTGCGGCAGGGGCGCGTTCAACAATCGCAGCGCATACTCTTGGAGACTTTGCGGACAAAATGGGAGCCCCAGAAGAGGAGGCGCCACGTCCCCCATCCGACATCACTGTGTTCGGGGCTAACTGCACCCTGCATGGCCTGAGCCACATCTTCCTGCCCGGCGGGGTGACCATCCGACGGCTGCTGTGGGCCGCCGCGTTCAGCTCCTCCCTGTCCTTCTTCCTCTACCAGGTGGCCGACCGCATTATCGAGTATTACCAGTACCCCCATGTCACCATCCTGGACGAAATGGACAGCCCCTTCATGTTCTTCCCCGCCATCACCCTCTGCAACTACAATAGCTTTCGAAAGTCACAGATCCGCAGGAACGACATCTTCTGGATGGCCGGGCTCCTGGGTGTTGAGCAGGGCGACTTCGATGACTTCATGGCTGCCTTGGGGCAGCCCACGGACGACAGCAAGTTTTTCCCCAGCAAGACCTTCAACATGCTGGAGTTTGTGCAGAGGACTAGCCACAACATTGAGGAGATGCTGCTCGACTGCAAATACAGAGGCAAGGACTGCGGCGCGGAGAACTTTACCACCGTGAGTATGGTTCCATCCGCAGTTCCACAGCCTCAGGTCAAATGGGTGTAAACAGCAGCAGCATCACGACTGGAAAAGCACTGATCCAAAGACCTGCCTTCATATATTGGAGAAAATGCCTTTATATTTAAATTCTTCAATATTTAGACTAAATATCTCCTTGCTTGAAAGCGAGATTTCCTTACACACCGAAGACGTTTGTGAGCCGGTTAATGCTAAAGCGTGAACGCTTCAGTCCGCCCATGATAAAATGAGATATGAGTCAGTTCTGACAAGGGAGAACTGCTCAAGGAAGAATGATTTATTTTTTTATATAAACCGAGCATTGTCATGATGAGATTAACACGCATCCACAGCGGTTATCTTTAGAGACGAGGCATCACAATGATGTCACCATTTCCTAATTGTTTCTTCAGTAACGGTCCTATAATCCTACATTCTTGAATAATTAATACGGTGTTTGTGGAAAGATTAAGCGTCTCAAGGGGGAAACACAGGTATGTGAATGGGAAAATATTCCGAGTGAATATTAATAAAGCAATGCTTAAATCTCTGTTTACAAGAGCCACGGCCCAAAACAACAAGTTACCTCCTTTCAGAGGGATGCACATATTTACATGTCTATTTTATTGCTGTGAGCCATTTTTATTAAAAGAGAAATAAGAGTTACTTCTTTAAAAGAACCTCCACAGGAATCTGGAAAGGACTGAGGTGCCATATGGTTCAGCAAATCATGCATTCTGACGCAAGCATATGCTGTCTTCAAGCCCACTATATTTTTTTTTTATTTTTTTAATATGGTATTGTTTTTTCTTTATAAAATTCCACAAAAGAAGGTTCCACTCCGGTGGTTCTGGTGGTTTGTCTCATCACACAAAAGGAACAAAACCAAAATGTCAAGCAATTCAAAGGCCACTTTTCAGCCGACTTGTTGTTTTTGTTAAACCAACGTTATCTTCCCTTCAAATTTCAGGCCTCGAGCAAAGAGGTAAAATCACGTCAGCAGATTTGGAATGGAACTTAATCGTCCTGCTGCAGAGACAGGGGAAGGATTGTATTTCGATGAAATGGGCCATTGATTTGAATGATGAAAGCCCAGCGCCAAGATGGGCTTGTCATGCCGCACAATTTCTCCAGAAAACCTGCAGCAGTAACACTGAGGCAAATGATTTATAATAATTACTTATTTGTTCAACAGTGGTCGTTACAATAATGTTGTGTGAGAGGCGACGGTTTTAATTGAAAGGTGAGGTTGTTCAACCGACACCCAACCTGATATCTACTTTGAGAACGGCTTCAGAAGCCTGCATGAAAATGGTGCATTGGATTTGAAAAATCGGGCTCATAAAGCCAGATTTGGATATCGATGTGGTCAGTGACGTGACCTTGGCTCGAACGCATCCCCCCTGACCTTGGTTCGAACGCATCCCCCCCCCCCCTCGCACAAAGGGCACATTTCCGCTAAATGTCAGAAACTGGAGATGCTTTGGGCCCCTAAGTATAGAGGGGACTAATTAAAGATTCATGGAGCTGCCTGAATTCCCCCTCCTCCTCGGCCTGCTGATCTTACTGTGGGAGGCAAAGAGGCAGGTCTCAGGAGTTGAGCCGTGATGGATTCGAGATAACTCATTATGCACTTCAGGAAAATCACTGCAGGATGACTCAGACGAGGCCCAGACAATTTCTGACAATTAGTCATCCGAATGTGCCGGGAAAATGTGAGAAAGTAGATGGAACCATTCTAATGTCTCCGATTTGAATCGTCAGGCATTTAAATGTGACAGTAAACTGCAAAACATTCGCCAAAAATGCCGCTACCTTTTTCTATTATCTTTTCTGTTTGCTTTCCTCCCAGAATTTGACATATTGCATCAATCTTATTTCCGTCTGTGTAGTGTTTTTTTTTTTTTGTATGCGTGTCACACACCACGTGTATTAATATGTCAAAGTCAGACAAGGAAATAGTGGCTTGAGAGACTCGGCATGTCTACAGTGACAGGAAATACCAGATGTTCCGACTAATGAGCTGGATGCGGGCGCAGCGGTAGTGAGAAAGAAGAGAGGAAATATCAGCTTTCCCAAGAGCAATTATTCCCTCTGCATAAAGTCATGAAATTATTTTTTGGAGGAAGGATACTTTAATTCACTGGAGGAGAACCACTCTTAGATGTTAAAAGGTTGACAGATGGTAGATACTGGAGTTCTTTTTCGACCCTGTGCAAGTAAATATGCACAAAATAACAGTTCCGTATTAATCGGATGAATACAGCTATGCAAATCAAGATTCTTTCTTTATCATACGTGTCCATTTTTATAGCGGCATACAAGACTCGACATTATTTTCAAGCACATGATTTTTACCCAGCTGATTGGCCAAATAACCCTCTCGGCAGAGGCTTTGTTTCATGAACTTCAAATTGAACTCCGGCCTCCATCTTGGTGCCACGCACGCCGTCTGTGAACTGATGTGTGTGATTGATTGCCTCATTAGTACTCAAACCTGAGAGATGGGCTCTGACCAAATAAATCATTTGTCAGTGTGTGTGTGTGTACGCGGGATGCGTGCTGAAGGCGTAATATCGTTTCAATCGATCACAAGCTCAGCGCTCCTCTCGGTGCAGGGGATCGTTCCCAGCAGGTTTATCCATTTACTGTTGATATCATGTGTTGGGATCAGAAGTTCCTGTTCAGGTATCCGCTGGTGTGGAAACCGGAGCTTGGATCCTTATTATAATATTACATTATGCTCTGTCTGTGGTGTTGGGGGATTTGTTCAGGCTCTGCCAAACTTGGCCCAGGATGTGGTGGTACACGTTATCCATATTGCGGAGGCTGAGGTTGGCTTGGGAGAGGAGCGCGAAGGAAACGGAAGCCAGGGCTGCGTCTGACCTGTTCAGGAGCAATGAGTCTGGCATAGAACAGGCACGTTGCGGAAGGAAAACAACAATAAACATGAGAAGTAGCTTCAAGTAAGGCGGTGGACGAGCGGTGAAGGAGACCGACCCTCAGACCAGTGGGTCGCTGGTTCGAGGCTCCCACAACACCAACTGTGATCAAAGAAAACATTTAATCTGGAACGGAGGCCCGGAATCCAATCCCCCTCCCCCCCTACAAAACGGACGCCTTCACCCTCTCTGTGGATATTGTTGCGCTGGCCCAGATGGGTTAAATGCGGAGGACTCATTTCCTAATTACACTTTCTTTGTGTGTGTGTGTGTGTGTGTGTGTGTGTGTGTGTGTGTGTGTGTGTCTGTGTGTGCGTGTGCGTGCGTGTGCGTGTGTGTGTTTATTAAAGGAGGACTTTGTCTTATTTTGTCTTTGTAACTGGAAATAAAAGAGACAAGAGGAGGCTGTGCCATGCTCAGATTGAGGTGGGACTGGGACCATCGTTGGGATTCAGCCTGCTTTGGACGCCTGCCAGCACCGCGATGCACAACTGGAGAGCATTAGGAAAGACGAAGGGAGGAGGCGTGCGCGAAGGAGCACAAAATGACAGCGCTGACGGGAGGGTTAGGCGGCGGGGGCGATGAAATAAAGCTCTCTCTGCAAACAATGGAATAAACAAATCCGAGGCCGAGAGATGACAGGCCAAATAGCAAAAAAAAAAATAATAATAATAACAATAATGCGTTGGCACCATTACTCAGTGTCCGTAAAGGAGCGAACAGTACCGTAAGTGCAGTATTGGCAGTCCGATCAATGATGCCGAAGAGTAGTGTGGGACTTTATAACGGGGAGGCTTTTTCTGCTGACGTTGCACGTTAGGGGATGGGACAATGCCAAAGGCGGACAGCGGCGTTTGCCAGTTGACAGCACCTCTTCAGTTAATTAGCTTGTTAGGTGGAGACACCCGACACAAGTGTGACTCCGTCCAAAACCAATAGTGCCATTATGTTACGTTGTAGAATACCAGCCTCCTGGCATGGGCTCCAGACGAGAGACGCATCCATGCTATCTGTCCAGATTATGTTTAATTTCGACAGTGGTGGCGATAAAATACCACATGTCCTCTCGGGCCCCGGCTCGCCTGGCCAAGGCTATTTTTAGCCTTTGTTCCTGCTAATGGTCTCGGGGATCTATATTCTGTGCTCTTGGCCAATGAAAGCAACGCTTTGCATCTCCAACGTGTTGTATGGCTCTCTCCGTTCAAGTAAACGGGGACTTTCCGTCGACGTTCCGCATGGCCGCACGTGAGAAGCCAGATGATGATAAGAAAAGGCAATTACATCAAATCCTTAGCATTTACTTTCCATAATTACATTCCCCTCCAATGTTGGAAAGAGAGATGGCATGCGGGTTCAGTGGATACAAACGGATACGATTGGAATTCATAATTTGTTCACCTGGCGGAGGAAAAACCAGTCGTACGCCACTTTTAGGCCCCTGGCAAGTGCTTACTTCGCTTAATTTCTGGGCGAGCATGCAAACTGCATTCAAAAGCCTCCAGCTGAGCAAACAAGATGATGACATGCAAAAAAAAAAAAAAAAAAAAAAAGATTATCCCTGCAAATGAAAGCACCGGTGAGGAAATACGAGGAGCGACTTTATCGAAGTGCGACTGCAGGCTGCACACTGAACGCTTGAGTGACAGCACACCTTTTTTTTTTTTTTTTTTTCGGAAGTTGGATTCTGTCTGGAATGCAACAAGAAGTCGAGACGGCAGGTGGACGGCATCCGTTTTTTTTTTTTTTTTTTTTTATTGATTCAGACCGCGTCTGCCCTCCACCCCCGTCTGCGAGGGGGGATGTACGGTACACATGCTGTGTCAGAAATGTTAACCGATGCAGATTTCACATTCACGTAACACTCCTTCCCGTCCTGCCTCTTCCATTACGAAACCTCAAAAACATGCGGCAGCAACTTATGAATACATTACTTTTTGGAAAAGTATACACGCATATGCCGACGCTTTCCCCCCAAATCTGCCATGGGGTTGTATTTCATTTATTTTATCTCGCAAAGTGTATGCCAATATTGCTCCCCTTTTGATGAATTTTATATGGGGTGTTTCACAGAGTAAGGCTGTTTTAGCTGAAAATCCATTCTTGCTTCCCCGGCATTACTTGTGCTGCATACAGAGTGGATTGTGCTGCTGCTGTTTCATGTAGAGGCAGGCCACAAGATGTCTCCCTCTGCTAAAGAAGCTGCCTGTCCACCGTGCCGAGTGGCAAAATGCTTTGGTTTTGACAGTGTGCAACTTTTTGGTCTCCATTTCGAGGTTTGTTAGCAACCCGTGTGAATGAGCGTGGTCAACTTACTGCAGCAGGAAAGGTTTGTTGAGGCGTAGGTGAAATATGACTTGAAAATGTATCTAGTCACCCATATGTATTCCAACTGTAAATATTAGTATAGTTTTTTTTTCAACGTTTCAACACCAAAACCATTCTTGGTCAGATGTTGTATAGAACGACTTGATATTAGGCAAGACTGGAATTGAGAGATTTATCCAGATTTACCAATCATTAAAATGATCTGTGGCTGCAACTGTTGTTCGGTATGTGCGTGCATGTTTGGAAAGGATTGATTGATGAATGGGTGCAACAGATGTCTTTAACTAAATAATTCACTCAGTCTATTAAAAATAATCCAAATTCGATGTAATCCAATTAGACAACATAATCAAATTGATTGTTTATACTCACAATCTGTCGATATTTGATTCATCATACCATCCTTAAAAGGTTAGTTAACAGTCGGATGCCATGAATTGAACAATTATAGGGTTAGGAAATTATTATATGTCTTCATCTCCTTATTTAGTTAAGCTCTAAAGTGACTGGCCTGAATGTTGGATATGGATTTTATTCCCCTCTTTTTCTCTTGCCTCGTCTGTGCTGGGTGTGTTTCTGATGCGCATCTAATTGCCGCCAGGATTCATTTTGTTCTGTGGTTCTCATCATCCTCACTGGGCCTTGAAGGAGCTCTTCCATTTTCTATGTTAAAACCTCTCCTCCTCTTTTAATGAGGCCTCTGGGGCTCAGCGTAGCTTTGACATGAAAGGGGAAGGTCTCTGTCATTCTCTTGACAGCCTCAGGGTCGACTGTCGTCTAAAATGTGAAAAAACAGAAGAAGACCTTTAAATCGTTTCCGCTTTTATCGTCCATCATACTGCAATCAGCACCTTATTTCCATGTGCTCCTTTTTATTACGCCACGATCGTATAATTACATGCTTGAATACCGAGACAAAGATTAAACGTGTTCCCAAACCTAGTTCGATGACAAAGACAATGTGTGAGCAGCAGAAATGTTTTCAGTGGGGAGGTTAGAGAAGAAAAATCATTAACTTTTGCTCCAAGTTCTTTGTTCTTGATTGATTGCAGCCCTGTGTTTAAGTTGATATTTTTAATTACATGTTGCCCTGATCTTGTGAAATGATTTCACAAGTTAACAGGGCGTGCAGCGTTACTCCGACTAAAGTGAAACTCATATTATTAAAAAAAGTTCTAAAACTTGGCCGTGCAATGTGGCAACATGATTGTGGAGTATTGCACCAGATTGGAGAACTTTCCTGTTTCCAAATTTCATAGAGTAAATTGGAAATACTCAGACTTTCTTGTACGAACATGTTGTCTATCCAACAACTCGGGTGGAGAGAAATATAAAGAATTCAAGTCCATTTCAAATTTGCACAAAGGTTGACGGTTCACTGCAAAAAATGTGATATTGAGTTTTATCCTCCAACTAGCCAGAAACACAACTCCAATATCCAATATTGATAGTGCTGCTCCATGTAATTTAACAGCTATCAGCTATCATGTAATTAATCTTAACCTTATGGGTTGATTACATGTATAAAATGTATATTGAGGACGGCTCATGGTTAGTGTTTACAGCTAGTTGCACTGCCTCCAAGTGGCCAAACATGGTTAATGCAGATTATTATGATTATTATTGACATCCCTTTTTTTTTTTTTATTAGTAATACAGCACTTTCATAAACTATCGCTGTAAAATGTATTTCCCATCAAATTAAAAGTCCTACTCAATTCCTGTTATTGTTATTTTAAGGAATGAATTAGGTTCAAAGTGAATTCAATTGCATACTTGAATGTATCACACAGTGAGAGGCTGAGGTTAAGTCCATGAGTGGAGAGCTGCCGCCAAAGTCTAGACTAGTGGTTATAGTCATGCATTGCCAGTGTGTAACCCGTGAAGCTGGGAGTAATGAAATTGTGCCCTCGTTCAAACTGACCACGAGGAATAATTTGCCTTGCCCAAAAAATTGGACAATCCAGTAAATCAATGCATCCGGTCAATTAGTGGAGAAAGCTGTTAGCCGACTGTGATAAGCTTGTCCCCTGCCACTCAGGCAGCATTTGTACCCATCCTTTGTTCCGCTTTGCTTTAAGCAGCTTCTTATCGTCGCTGATGCAAACACGGAGCTAATCTCTTTCCTAAAAGGAGTACCCTGAAATCTCAAAGATTGTGATTGCGTGTAAGATTAAAGAGGTTTATAGATAAGTCTAGAATAGGAAACATGGCATACAGTGGTCGATGGGCTGTATTCATGCAATTAAATGAGTTGTTTGGCTTTTGGAAAGCCCTGCACACAGGGAAAATGACTATTCCCACAGCGCCCAGGCTGTCACTGTGGCTTCATCTTATTTTCCAGCCCCCATACATTCATTAATGTTAAACGGACCGTTAACCTTTGGACACAGGGAACCCTGCTCTGCATTGTGCTACTCTCTTTCTTTGTTATGTCGGATTTATTTCCCGCTAATTGGCTGGAAATACAGTACATTGTAATCTCTGAACTAATCTTCTTAATTAACTTAAATTTAGCATCTTAGTCAAATTAAAACAAATTACTTTAACACTGCTTAATTATCCCAAGTCTACAGTTTTTAGACATTTTTATAATTCCAATGAATGTAAGTTGTAACCTTTTTTTTTTCATCATTGACTTTGAATTAAGGAAAGCACATTATGCCTCGGTGATAATAATGGGTAATTAAACTACAGTACGATCATCTAGGGGAGGGAATACATGTCAGTGAAAAAGGCACCACAAATAAATCATTTAAAATGTAAATCAAACTCAGTATTTGCAAACATTTATGATGAACCGATTACCCACCATGCTTCATCTTAAGCCTCTGTTGCAGCTTGGGAAACAGCCGGCCCTGGATCTCCCCAAAGTTAAAGCACCCTCCTGTATCTCTAAAACACCCTGTAATTAAAATGTTATAGCTTCTTCGCTTAATTCGTGGTATACTGCCGTTGAAGTGGGACTTCTATGCTGGAACCATTTCTTTGCATGGAACTGTTCCTTTAAACTAAAATGTGGTGTTGTTGTTGTTTACCTAAGCTTCATGATTACGTAGGTAGCTATTAAGATGAAATGGGGGGGGGGGGGGGAATGTAACGTCAGTCCTGGCAACTCGAGATATTCCTGCATCATCATAGGACTTGGTTAAATTTGCTCCACGATGACCTCGCCTTTTCCAATTTGATCATTTTTACAGCGCCATTTTGTTGTCCAAGTTACACTTTCTAAACTGTCCAATGTTACCCCCTCGTCTAAGTACCTTTTTTTTCCCCATCTTTGCAGTTTTGAAAAATAAGCAACCTTACATCACCACCGCTGTGATCAAGTTGCTGAGCCCGTATACTCCCATTACAAACTGGAAAGATTCCAGCTAATATAATAAATAATAAAAAAAAATGTCTCAGTATGATGGGGAGCTATCTGCCAAGCTGAATCCTCTGATGGTTTCACATAAACGGAGCAAAGCGCCTCTAATACGAGCCAGTTCCACATCTGCATGCAGCAGAATGTCAGCCCTCATTACGCCACATTTCTGAAAATTATATTTTGAGAAGACCGGGAAAGTGCTCTATAATGGCTGTTAGGAGCCCATTTTGAAATAAATATTTGTCTTTCTCCAACTAGCTGACTCCTTTCAGTTATCAATTATATAGAGATATATATATAATGGATCCATGACGGAGCTGAAGATTCAATATTTAAGAATTTCAGACTCCCCTTTTTTTTTGTTGCTTGCGCAATCTGTATCGCAATTATTTCTACTTTGATTGATAGCTCCTCCCCCGCCTCGCTCTATACCATTGGAGGTCTACTTTATCACCGGAGGAAAACAATTTCATCCACTGGCTCCACCTCATTCGCCAGTCGACTGTGGAGCGATTGTGCAGGGCTGGGAGCGATTGTGCAGGGCTGGGGGGGGGGGGGGGGGGGGGGGGGGCGGCGGCGGGCAACAAGCTTCACATTCCTTTCTGCGGGCTGCAAGTCAACAGACTCAAAAGCATCTCTTCAATCGGTGGGAAAAAGGGAGGAGTTGGATTGTGGGCGGCTGCTGTACAAAGAGAGAACCCGGCGAAATATCTGCAAGTATTGTGTGGCACTGGAGAGGGAGATGGAGGAGTGAAAGATCTGAGCAACAGGGGTAAGCCTCGCAGGATTTTCAGAGTGATTGCCTCTGGGAGTGAAGCCGACGCTTACGTCTGCAATTTTCACGTCCGTTTATCTATTGATGAAGGACTGGTGACGGTTACGCTTGATGTTTTTCTGCGAATGGAGTGGTTCGGCTCTTTCTCTCCATAAAGGAATCATGATGTACATTTATTTTACCTCCCCAAAGGAGCTCACGACCGCGTTGTTTGTCTCTTTTCACGCCTGAACAGAGGGAGAGCCGCACATAAGGACTTCGCTGCTACCTGGAATTCTTTCAGATATATAGCAGAAGAGGAGTGTGGGGAAAGCCCACTGTGTGTCATTTCGGCAGGTCCATTGTGGGCTACTAAGGGACTGCGTTGGGTCGAGAAGGACTTTCCTTTGACTTCAGCAATTATGGTCACCAAGGAAACCATCGCGCTGGGGCCGCCAAAACAAAGCCATGCCCAGGACGCAACTCCCCAAAAGAATGAGTCCAGCGCAGCGAAACCAACGTGGATAGAGATCACGGTGGCTTTCATCATGAAGACCAAGATCCACGGTTTGAAGTTCGCCTTCTCTCCCAACAAGTCCATAGCGCAACGCCTCATCTGGATCGCGGCCTTCTTCGTCTGCGTCGGTCTCCTCGCCACCTGGTCCCTGAATCGAATCTTCTACCTGATGTCCTACCCGGCCGTCACGAGGATCTACATGGTGTGGGCTCACAACATGTCCTTCCCGGCGGTTACCTTCTGCAATAAAAATGTTTTCCGCGCGTCCGCGCTCACCCGGGACGACCTGTACCACAGTGGCTACTGGATGGACCTCATGTACCCCAATCACACGGTGATGGAGGGGAGCCTGTCCATTCTCAAGGACAGCCACAAACAGGGTCTCCTGAGCCTGCTGGACTTCAGCGACTACGCCCCGCCCCCAGATTACCGCACCAACACCACGGAAATGATGGGCCGCCTCGGGCACCAGCTGGAGGACATGCTGCGGGAGTGCAGGTTTCGCGGCGAGACGTGCACCTACAAGAACTTCAGCACTGTATGTACGGAGAGAAAGGTGGTGTCTGTCGGGTGTAGATATGAGGGTTTATGCCCGTGGGTGTGTTAAATAATTCACGCAAGCATTTGCAAGCAGCTCCCTTCAGCCGGCGTTGTCTCCGGATGTTTTAAGGTGTCGAGGTTTCAAGGCCGCCAACAAGCCTGTCCTGTTTTAGCCTCTCAGACGTGGCAGCTTTGACATTTACAAAATGCGATGCCTTCAGAGAGTCACTCACGGAAACAAACACGGTGGTACCTTCAGGTTGTGGGGATGAAAAGCACCGTCATCACCGACGACTTTTTACAAGTTTCTCCCTCAGCTATTTTCACCCAAGCGAGTGGTGAAGTTGCAGGGTTTATAACCCCTGATAAAACGCAAAGAAAAACGACCGCATAAATAAGTCAGACATCATAAAATCAGCGCGATCTATAATATTTGCTTCTCTGACTACAAATCAGGTGGGCGTGTTGGGTTGATGATTATTTTCCACAATGTTTCCCCTTTTAGACACCAGAGGGAAGTCTATTATACCCGTTGAGAAATTGAATGCCGCATAAGGAAGGAAGTGGATGACAAACAATAACCGTCTCAGATTAGTACGTTCACTGAGAACAACTTTATACAACACAAATTGGCAGCTTTAAACACAATCGGAAAGTCGCCAAGCTCAAAGAAGAAATGTCACGTTCAGCACGGATAAGATATTAAGACTGGGAACATGTCGTTTTTTTAAACTCCAAGTACATGGCTGGCCTCAGAGCATCGGGCCAGGATTCATCGCAATTTCCGGCCTTGAAAATCAAACTGTGACAGCTCCGACTGGACCGAGACGAGTTTGGAGACGACATGCTCCTGAAAACCCAACTGCGGATAGGGATCATTATTCGAGGTTGATACTGTGTCGTGCGCTTACACACTTAGCGACGCACGTTGTCGCCGCGCTGCGGATGTATACATCTCCCGTTTTATCGGCGCACAAGTGTGAATAGCCACCCGATAGATGGTTTGAGGATCTAATTATATAACCAGCAAGGGGGGGACGGACCGCAGCTCAGTTGTCGGAGCTGAATGCGAGTGTCAGTCTGGACACGGAACGCCGACTCTGATCTCCGGGGATCAGCTTTGCCATTGCCATGCTGGTTGAGTTTTCTGCCAGCTGGCCTCTTACTACAGTCGTGTTCGTAATTCGTTTTTTTGCGCTGATATTCAGTTGATCGCGGCTGAATTTACCATATGGCATAAAAGTGTGTGTGTGTGTGTGTGTGCGTGCCTGCCTGCGTGCGCGTGTGTGTGTTGTTTAGATGCGTTTTCTTTTGTCATTATTAGGTTAAGGCTGCAACGGATTGCGTTACAAGTCATAAGCCAGAAATAAAAATATGTGTGTATAACGGGCTCCAATCGTATCTCGTAGTGTCTTGTTCAAGCAATCTCGCATGAACTCGGCCGCCTCTCAACCTGTGCTCAAAATGATCTCGTCTTTATCCAGACTGGAGATTGAGCTCGGTTTGAAAGGTCAACGTCTCTGATCTCAGATTTTTGGTTCCTACTGGTTTGGCAGACGGCGGCTAATTTGCCACAGGGAAAGAAGTGTCGGTGTTTTTAACGCTGCGCGCTGGAAATAAATCACTCGGGCAAACCCGCTGTCGTGACTGCACATCAGTTGTTAAGTGCCAGTGAGCTTCGCTGGCACAGCATTGGTCCCTCACGATACTTGGAAGTCAAGACACACACGTGGGTATTTTACGAACCCAATTTAACACCAAGCTCAGCTCCTTTAATGACAGCTAAGTGGCACATTTTGGTTAAAGATTTATAGCTGCCGCTCCGGATAAGGAGCGCTCATTAATGCCTCAAATCAGGAGCAGGTGCCTGTTTAAAGCCGCTACCGCTTGGTCTGGTAATCACGACAACCCCTGCAATGATTACCTGTCCCGCACAATTACCGCCGGGCATGTACGACATCCCGCTTGGTGCCGCGCAATTGACCAAAGCACGGCGTGATGGGCTCCGACGTCTCACCTGTGATGCTTCTTTTTTCTTCACAGATCTACACGCGCTACGGAAAATGCTACACTTTCAACTCGGGCCTGGATGGCAACCCTTTGTTGACGACGCTGAAAGGCGGCACGGGGAACGGCCTGGAGATCATGTTGGATATTCAGCAGGATGAATACCTCCCCGTCTGGGGAGAGACAGGTCAGTGCGGCCCCTCACCCCCTTTCTGACATATACGCTAACATGTATAGCAGTCATTCAGAGATGTTCCCATTTTGTTAGGTTATTGCGGAAATTCCCAACTACTTGCAGTCTTTTGTCACTTCATATTAAAATCTTGAATCATTGCCCCACAGCTATAACTCTGACGTCCACGAGCTGCATGAAACTATGGTCACAATCTCCTTAATTGAAGACTTGCATTGGGGTCAAAAAAATGTTTTTTCCCCTGCGGGCGCTACCTCAAATATTGCATTCACAAAATGTATTGTATTCCAGTCAGTGCATCCTATAGTCCAGGTGAACATTTGTGCCAAATAAAAAAAAGAACAAGAATAGAACAAAACCCCAAGATTCGCTGCTATTTTTTCTTTTGCAGAACATAGAAATGGCACTACTATTGTTTAATAGCATAACATCATGATATGTTATTTTCTAGGTCTAAAATGTGACATTGGGCCAAATGGGTCGGTATTCACTCACATATTTTTCCGCTGTACAGTGGACGTCAACATAACTGTACCGGAAATAGTCAAAATAGCATGTGATTAATCTTTGGGGAATAACTGGTTAAATCCACATTAGTTTGGGGCTCAGGGGTTCCGAAAATCTGTGTCCTTATACGTCTGAGCATAGAGAGGCACAAAGCGGGTTTCCATAGGCAACCGCACCCCTTTGTCACATGTTCTGGCGTGCTGTATCCACAGATGAGACCTCCTACGAAGCGGGCATCAAGGTTCAGATCCACAGCCAGGATGAGCCGCCCTTCATTGACCAACTGGGATTTGGTGTGGCCCCTGGTTTTCAAACTTTTGTGTCATGTCAGCAGCAACTGGTACCTAACGTTCAGCCTCCTCCCCCTGCAACCTCCACCTTATTTTATTTTATTTGTATTTTTTTTTTGCACCGCTTTGTTTCGTGTTTGTCCCCAAAATCCTCCTCCGGCCAGTGCCCATTACCTCTGTGGCGCCGAGCAAAATCAAATCCGTGGTCAATCTTGTGTGGGGAAAGTTGCACCAAAGGTGTTTAAATAAATAAATGTGGAAGGAACTATGGATTTAGCATTAAATGAAAGGGAGGAATTATGGCAGCTGTGGAACATTGATAGAGCAGGGCCAGGTTTCGATTCCATGCCAGCATATGAGCGTAGGGTGCTTTACAAATCCAAATATCCTCAGACTACCCTCCATGCAAAAAAAGATATGGCATCCCCTCGAGTCTTTGTCTGAAAGTCGGAGAAGTGAATACATGAAAATATGCACACTGCTTTTTGAACCGCGGAGATGGCCGCCAGTGGCACCATCCAAGAGAAGGCAGCGAAAAACTGTGGGGAACAGTTCCAGACTCCACACAGCACTCGCTTGTCAGCCAAAGTTAAGCCTTGAACACAAAGTAAGGCTCATTTGAAGTTTTTGAATGAGGAGTCAGCAGGATCACATGATCACACAACATTTGAAGAAACGTTGGATTGTTTCTCTTACTGAAATGAGTGTAAGGTGGCCTATTGACGGCAACGTTCGTTCAGCCTGCTTCAAAGCCTTCCTATAAATGACCGAGACTTACTGTGCCCCCGAGGGAAAGAAAACCCCTTTATCTCCCTGCTCTTTATGATAGCTTTGATCCTTAAAGACAGTCTGGTGCAACTGTCATTTTAGTGATTTGTCTTTAAAAAGCCACCGACACCCACGGCTATTTTGAAGTCGTCGGTCTTCAAAATGAGGCAGGGTAAAAATGAGGCAGTTTTAGTGCTCAATATCGACAGGAACTGAGTGGGCCTAATCCACCGAGCGTCGCTTCACTGCCGCCAGTGAAAGTAACAGTTGAAGTTGCATTGGCCAGAGAGCCGATATGTAAGGTCCTAATGCTTATAGCTCACATGGATTTCCTATCCAAATGGACATTTCCGAATGAAAGTGTGTTTCTTGTTTGTCTGCTCTAAAATGACACAGCAGCCCAACACCGGTCTTTGATTTACACAAGGGCGCAGTGTCCGAAGAGCTGAGTGGTGGGTTTGTGGGTTTGGGTTGCAGTGATTACCTTTTGAGATCAAGTGTATTTTATTTTGTGCCGCAGGCTGGCGGAAAGGGTCGCCATCATCATGACTCCTGTGAAATATTGAAGGGATTTCCTTCATTCGTTTCATAATTTATCGAGGCCTGGTGTAACTGATTTTGCTCCCGGAGTTAATGGTGCCGCTATCCGTTCTCGAGCATGAGATGAAATTTGACAAAAGAAAAAAAACTTCACCTTTCTTCGAGCAGAATAACATGGGATGATTCAGGCAGAGATTTGGTCTCAACACGACAACAGACACTCGGACACCACAAAGATGACAATTCTTTTTTTCGTATAACAATGTGAGTCTCTCTTCTTTTTATTTTATTTTATTTTTTCCCTCTTTTTGTCTGCAAAATGTTCCAAGTGTACCGTCATCCGGCCGTCTCCGAGGAACGAATGTGGTCCGTCGCCCGCCATCGCTTAAGTGTCCGAAGCCAAAAGTGCGCGAATCGTCATTCATAATCAAGACAGGCGCGCCCGTCCTCGGCCCGGCTAATAGACATGTCGATGACCTACGAGAAGGCGGAATGAACGAGGCCGTCATTGGCTGAGGGCTGGGCGAAACACTTGCGATTCCAAGATGTCGCTCTTCTCTTTTCAATGTTTTATTTATTAAGAGGTTGTGACCCCATTGCATTTGTACTGGAGTTAAGGAATGGTTCTCTGTCCGAGCTGTGAGGTGAGGAGAGAACGGCTGAGGGAACTTACCCACCTAACGCTGCCGGGTGCCGTAGCGGCTTTTTCGCCAGGACGGGTTTCGACGTCTTTTCCTCCTGTTGCTCCCCGTTTCCTTTTCTTTTTTTTCTTTTTTTCTTTTTTTGTTGATAATGATGTGGGCTGTGTTCCCCTCGCCCTTGTAGATGAGATGACCTATGAGGCCGGCATTAAGGTGCAGCTTCACTCTCAGTCAGAGCCTCCTTTCCTCCACCAGCTGGGCTTCGGGGTCGCCCCCGGCTTCCAAACGTTCTGTTCCTCCCAAGAGCAGAGGGTAGCGTATCACTGCCTGGGCTTGCTGCATGCCAAATAATCAAAAAAAAAAAAAAGAAGAAGAAATCAGCCAACAAAAAATAAATCATGCACACGCCTCATCATCAACTCCCATACATTTCATCCGCTGGCCCACTCCCCTAACCCGAGGAATGGATCCATCTCTCCTCCCCTGTCTGTGTGTGTGTGTGTGTGTGTGTGTGTGTGTGTGTGTGTGTGGCTGAAACATGTGCAGTCTCTCCCCCTCGTTGTCTTTGTCTTCTCTGTTAGTCACTGAACGACCAGCTGACGCGTTTCATTCCCGCTTTTTTCGCCATTCATTGGGAGTTTGTGTCTTCATCCGAGCTCTGGCTTGGCTTTCACCCGTTGACGGTCGCGTGCAAAGTTCTCGGAACGCTTACTTTTTATGAATGCGCCGGACTGCGTCTTTATGTTATTTAGAGAGTGCAGGCAAAGCGATTCCTTCCAGAATCTTCTTCTTACTACCCGTGGGGCTCGGCGCCAGCCTTTTATCTGCAGCGTAACTCCGGTTATGAGATTCTCTGGGCCAGAAAGGGAGCTCAATAAAGGTTTAATCGCGTCTGCCAATCGAAGTCCACCACCGAGGTGAATTGCCCTCCATCTCTGTCACTCCGTATTGACTAATTGGCCGTTAAGACTGTCGCCGCTCGTCTGGTTTCAGCTGCTGGAGGTGATGATGATGAGGATGATGATGGGAATTACAGTGAAGCCTAATGTGACAATAGCAATATCGTTTCCCCCCCGAGAAGTCAGTCAGGACGATGCCGTTGAAATGGATTGCTGGCCGGCTCCCACTGCAATTAGCGCTATTTGCTCGGCCACCCAGGCAAGCGCCGGTGCCCTTGAGAAATAATTGGTTCATTTGTGTCCCGAAAAATGTGCAGACCACGCCGTGAACGCGACTTTTAAAGGGGGACTCCAAGTCTTGCGCGCGATAAATGTCACCGTGTTCAGTTTACCCCACAAACAAAAAAAAAAAAAGAAAGAAAAAGAGACGAGCGTTTCATTAAAAATGTTAAAAACAGATCTGTGGGCAAACAGTGCTGCGGTACCACACGTGCGCCCTGGGTTTCAATATTTAGTGCGAAACCTAAACATTAAATATTCCTCGTTGGCGGGGTTCATTTAGAATTCCCGGAGCTCCTCATAGATGTATTGACCTGCTCTTCACCTCTTTAATGAGAGGTATACCTCTAAGGAGTCTGCGCACTGTCTATACTCTACGTTTTCCCATCCAGTGTTTAGTTCATGTCCGTCCGTGCAGCCAGGGCCATAAACCCTCCCGGGGCGTTGACGGGGAAATGAGAAAAGAGTTCATCAACAACAGAGTCACTTTAAAAGACGAGAAATCTATGTCGGAGGACCTAATTCGAGGAGGTGTCATTTCTGCTACGCAATAAGTCGCTGTTATTCTCTGTGTAATGTCTCGTAAATTCATGTAACTGTTTATTGTTTTGAGAGGCCTTTCTCAGGGTTGTTCAAGTTGTCCATCGACTGTGGTGTCCTGTCTGAAAGTACATCATTTACAGATTTCGATTCAGCCTGTCTCTATTCCCATGGTACTCTGCTTCCTGCCGGGGACTAGACGTGCGTCAGCGATTGTTCTGCATGGTGTCTGCCTGCCGCCACACATGAGCAATACTTTTGTCGCTGTTGTGTCCCTTTTCATGCCCATGTGTTTCTTCTTTTTTTTTGGTTGTGGTTATGTTCCATTTTTTTGGCATTATTTTTTGGACTTTTGTCAGCTTGCTGTCCATTTTTTCTTTTTTCTTTTTCTTTTCGTACCTCGGCGCTCACACACTGAGGGGGGAAAACCGTCTGCCGTCTGCTCTTTCAGCTTCAGTACCTCCCTCCGCCTTGGGGAGATTGCAAGTCGACCCCCATAGACTCCGAATACTTCTCCACGTACAGCATCACCGCCTGCCGGATTGACTGTGAAACCCGCTACCTGCTGGAGAATTGCAACTGCAGGATGGTTCACATGCCGGGTAGGAATTCAGAGTCGCTTTCCCAACGGTTCAAATATTGCACACACCATTGTCATTGGTATTTTTTCTGCTGGACGTGCAATTGATCTATGGAACGCTTGCGTCAAACAGGAACCTCGACCGTGTGCACACCCGAGCAGTACAAAGACTGCGCTGATCCGGCCTTAGGTGAGTCCAAGCGGTGGTTTCGGCCGCGTGGCCGCTGCATAAATTGTAAATTGCACTCATCTCAGACAGTGCTGAAGCAAAAATAATAAAGTAAAGCGACCGTTGAAGAATCCCATTAGGAGGATTTGTGATGCGCCTGTGCTCCGCCGATGTCGAATAAATCCCGCGGCGCTTTTGTTCTCTCGCTCCTCTTGCGGCTTCAGTCATTATTTGCTTGCATGGAAAGTGAAGGATGGCATGGGGCGGAGCTTGCTTCCGCAGTGTGAGGAGCCATTTTGAGCAGGGCATGCAGGCTTGTGCGAGTCCTCCCGGTGTTTTTTTTGAATGACTTTAATCCTCCGCAGATTTCCTGGTCGAGAAAGACAACGATTACTGTGTGTGCCAGACCCCCTGCAACATGACTCGCTATGGCAAGGAGCTGTCCATGGTTAAGATCCCCAGTAAGGCGTCGGCCAAATATCTGGCCAAGAAATTCAACAAGACTGAGCAATATATCGGGTGAGTGTCGCCGTCGTGCTTATTCAGGCAAGGGCCTCTTTTCTTCCGACCCGCGTCCCCGTCGTTCACCTTCAAGGCGACAATGACGAAAGGCGGTCACGCGGGAAGTGCGCGGTATCGTCCCGCCTAACGCAATGGCCCCAGGTGTGTGATCTTTTGCTGCGTGCTCTTGTCTGTCCTCTCTGCAGAGAGAATATATTGGTCTTGGACATCTTCTTCGAAGCTCTGAACTACGAAAAGATTGAGCAGAAGAAGGCCTATGAGATTGCCGGGCTCCTCGGTAAGGATTCCTCGCAGTTTTGGGGTTGCGTTCGACCTTGGCACCGGCGCTCTCAGCGGGGCCGCTCGAGCTCCCGCGTGGCCCGCTTTGAGGTTTCTCTCTTTGAACCCGCCAATCGGGCTGAGCATATTTTCATAATCTGATGCTCTGGCAAGGGCGGACCCGCGGTGGAGCTAAGGAGAGGTTGGAGCCGAGCTGGACCCTTTTGAGAATTCTTCTCCGATTACACGGCGTGATAGTGAATTAAAAGGGACAGCGCGGGGAATGGGTTCACACGCCTCTGTTCAATTACTGCACCCGCCCTTTACGCTGTCTGTTACGCCATCTTTCCTTCTCCAGGTGACATTGGGGGCCAGATGGGGCTGTTTATCGGAGCCAGTGTCTTGACAATACTGGAAATATTCGACTACCTTTACGAGGTAAGCGTCGGAACTACCCGGCATTATTATTTTCAAATGATTTCTGATTCATTCCTCATATGAATTCTTGCTCTGTATTTATGTCTCGGCGTAGGGGTTTTAAGGAATAGGTGGACGTTTTTCGCGAAATATGCACATTCTCTCGGATGAGAGGATCCAAAGCACGTGTCATGTTCGAACAAGGTCACGACGAGGTTCGATACATAAACGCATTTTTTGAAATGTGGTTTGTGTACAGACCTTAGACAGAATCTAATGCCAGCAGACTGGCAGATTGGGTTACCTGTGGACACGGCCATCGTAGCACCCCTTGTGTTGGAGTGCACAAGCTAGCTTCTGGTTGTAGTGTCGTCATTAGCGTCAGTCGATGAGACCGTTGCTTTAACGGCGTATTGGATTTACCCACAAGCGGATTTATTCACTGGCCGCGCTTGACTATGGTTTTCCCGCTAATGTCTGATTTTATTGACCTGTCAGTCAATTGTATCTGTTTCTTTTCTGCATTCAGGTGTTTAAGGATAAAGTATTGGGTTACTTCATACGCAAGAAGCGGCCACAGCGTTGCCAGAGCGACAATCTGGTAATTTTTGTCTCTCGGAATGGCTTTGACTGTGCATGAGACCTGATAGATGAGCTCCAGCAGCGAGGACGACAAAAGGCCATGCTTTTAACGAACGGCACCAGAGAGGAAAATAAGGCCCCACAATGTTATGTGTTCATTCGTTTCCATTTCCTGGGAACACAAGCAATACTTTTAAATAAATAAGACCCTCACTCCAACCACGTTTTAAACTATTTGCAGTAGCTTCTCTATTTCACCCTCAATAATGTACTTACGGTTGGAGTAGAGCAGAACAGGCCGTTATTGTGCTCGGGGTTTTGCCTGCTTTATGTCGGGCAGTATGATGAAGGCAAATTCAGAATAGATTCATTCGAGAGATGAGGAATGAGCAGGAAGCGGAGCAGGATTAACGGCTCTGGGAATTTCATTAACATTTGACGGTCCATTCGTTTACAAAGGCTTAAAGGCAATAAAAGCCATTTAAACTTCAAAATGAAGAGATAGAGTAATGTGGGGTATTCTGCCCTGCAATAAAACACAGCGCTTTGTTGAGCCCACTGGCTTAACTCATGGACCCAAAGGCACCTCCCATTCAGGCTGTTCTGTAAGGTATAAAGAGAACTGAAATGCAAACGTTCTGTGCGCACTTCAAACCTTGAACAGATGGAAACATCTTTTCATGCGGATTGGATTTTTTTCATGAATATAGAAATATGAATTTGGCCACTGGTGTAAAGTAAATAAGCAAAATCAAAGTGTACTGTAACTTTTATTTTCAAGCACATTTTAAATATTCAATTTTTCTTCTTCGATATGTCAACAACGAAAAAAAACACATCGCCCAGTACATGTCCAACAGCTCAAATAGTCCGTCTCTGCAGCTCAGAGGCAAACGCCAAAAACGGAGGCAATTGTCCACTCTCCTGGTGCCGGTTCATCCAAAGCATGTATGTAGATTTCAGCGAATACAGACATTGCCATTTGTCCCTGGGCATACCGTATCGAGCATCCAGCGGTCCTGAGAGCTCTGTGTTTGTGCTTGTTCATCACGTGGAAAAATACACTGGCGAACAAGTAATGTGTTTGTGTCTGCATGCCGATTGTGTTTGTGCATGCTCGGTTGCCTCGGGTTCAGAAATTGGTTCAACAGCTGATGTGGATGGAAAAAAAGATTGAAAGACGTGCTCTTTTTTTCTTTTTTCTTTTTTTTTGGAGAAGCGGATTTGTGTGAACGTAAGCCGACAAAGTTATGAAGGAGTTTGTTTTAACGGTGTTTGGAGGATCGTAAAAAAAAAAAGTTCAAATGTGGCAGTCCACAAAGCATTTATGTTGTGGCTGATATTTAGAGTATGCCAGGCTTTTTCCCCCCAGAGTCTGACATAGTGTTTTACTTGCTGCGTTCTGCTCCATTCATGTCATATGTTCGCCTGCTTACTATAAACCATCTTCTTTTACTTCTGCTATCTCATGCTCAGTAACCCTTTTTCAACGAAACTCCATCGTCGCATCTCCACTCAAACGACCTGACAATGAAGGAATGCATTCAGTTGTTTATTACTCGCTATTTGAATTTTGATTCTTTTCAATAAATTCCATTCATTTTGTCCATTGATCAGACGACACTTCAGAATGACGGTAATTGGCCTGTGCCTTCCCTCATGTTGAAGCATTTCCCCCTCAGCCCTTTACTGTTGCCGCTGTGGGGAAACCCTTTCTTTCAGTAGTCCCTCCCTTTTCTATCAATAGCATTTGCACTGTGTTTATTTTCATTTCAGTCACCCTCACCCATCTTTCTTTTCATCATGTCTATTCCAGGAGTTTCCAGAGAACCCAACCAGCCCTGGTGTCACGCCTAATCATGCCCCCAGGTAGCGCACCCCCTCGATAATAGACGCTCCCTCCCATGCTGTCCCTCTCTTTCCTACATGGCTGTTAGGTCATCTCATACGTCATGTCCTCGGGGACCGCGCGTGATTTCAGGGGGGCTTTATCAGACAGTCAACAAAAAAAAAGGCGCGACCAACCGACGGCAGCGAGCATTTTGATATCCATGGTCAGGTTCGTCTTGGTGTGTGTCCGTATTTATCGGCCCATCGGGGGGACATGAGTTGGTTGGATTCTCCAAGCGCACGCACAAAGATTTGGCTCTCTGCACCGTGCAAAATTTGCACCCTTCCACTAAATTAATGACGCTTTCTCTCCCATAGGCTTGCGCGCAGTGCTCCCGTGAGCACGTGTGACATATATATATATATAAAGGACAGAAATGTGTATAATTTATACAATATATATATATATATATATATATCGAATTATATAAATCGATTTAATGTGCGAAAAGCTGAGCCACAGGAGAGCTATTTGTTTCCCCGCAGCCCAGAGGTCCATTCAGAGGCAATGCATTTCAGGCTCGTGCCAGATAACATCGCTAGATGCATTACTTTGCGATGTTATCACAGGTCTGCATGCAATGGGTCTTTGTCTCGCCGCGATAGCCGTCCTTGTTGTTGCCCACATCATCGCGATTTAGCCTCTGCACCTACGGGGAAATGCAGAGACAGTACAGTGTGTGGTTGGGTCAACCCCCGTAAGGTTAGAATCTCACATGCCTGTGTAAAGGAAAAAGAACAAAGACTAAACATATGCTGTTTTCTTTCTCCTCTCCCTCCTCCCGCTCATCTTTCCCTCACGCTTCTTTCCCCCGAATTTTCTTTCAACTCTCTTCTCGCTGCCCGTGACACGCGTGCGACGTGGCCGATCTTTGACCCTTGGAATCTCTCGTCTCCATTACCTCACCGTTCTCCACACATATGTGTCTGTAACTCACTGTCCTCCACTGTGCGTCCCATCCTTGTGTGTGTCGATGATCATCAACTTCATTTCTGCGTCCCTTTTTGCTCAATTTCTTCGCGCCATGGTCTTCCCGTCCTCCCATGATCCTCTTTGTTGCTTTTATACTCCCTGCGCGCCATTCCCCTCCCCATATCTCCATCGGCATCACTCCCTTCCCGGTCCTTCCCTGAACCCGGTTGAACTCGTCTTCCCTCCTTCCCTTCCCTGTGTTTTTGCAGAGCACCTGTGACACCCTCCGGAGTCACTCGGACAGTCTCGGATTCACGCCGAACATGTTACCTCGTCACCCGACTCTAGGCAACTTTGAGGAGTTTGCTTGTTGACAACATAAAGTAGGGGCTGTGGGCGGCGGCGGCACATCTGGGGACTTGACAGCAAACTGTGAAATAATTTACGTATTTAACAGAAAATGGGTTGATTGTATAACTCAAACACGTATAGTAGTTTTATCAATGCCTGACTAGAAATAGAATACTATCATCAGAATAAAGAAAATATCAAAAAATGAAACCACTTCCGAAACAGAACTCAGGTTTAACTGCCATGTCAAGGCATCAGCGTTAATTTATTCATGTTTCATTTTGTGGAATTGTTTTTTGTTTGTTTTTTTCTCTTATTCAGTCACTTTAGAGTATACAAAGATAAATGTGTCCAAAAAGGGTACCTGGCCTACGTTGAGACGAGTTACTGTTGTTGCTGTTGTGTTCACAGTCAAAAGAGGCAAGGAGTTTGAATATGGATTGGTATGTGTAGCTTTGCAGTTTCCAATGCTGTATTGAGTGACCTTATACCTGTCACCATTTAGAACAGGAGAGCCTTTTTCGAGATCGGTGAGGCTTTAGAGAGCTGCTTGTTGGTTAAGAGCTGCTCGTAACAGAATCAAAACACTGGACTAGTGTTAAATGTTGCCTTTTGCTACTTTGAGGCTTCAGATTGCCTCAATAGTAATACAACTGTGCTCATTCCACTTAAAAACAGGGCAGGAACTTGATCACTTGTATATATGCCAGTATTTAGTTGTGTCCGAATGGACCCTGGGATGATAGAATCTACTGAATTGGATGTTTGTGTTGACTATACTCACTTTTTACATACAGTACATTAAGGTTTTAAAAACAAAAGGTGGGTCAGGAGACACATAATAAGGCTTTTGATTGTATCTTTATATCTTTATATAGCCGACATTTTAATTTTCAATAATATTTCCCATTTTTCTGGGATAGTGTTGCTAAAGTGACTGTCACAAAAAAAAAAACAACGCTAGCGTTCAGCTTGCTGTAAAGGTTGGCCCTTATTTCCGTGAAAATCATCAGACCAAAAAAAAGATCAGGCTCTCTTCTGCCTTTTTTTTTTTTAAACAACAACGTTTTCCTCCTTATCGTGTCTTAACGGTGTTCATCAGCACAATGATAGTAATCTATTCTCTATTGAACAAAAGTGGAGTTGAAGCGGCTTGTTGGTGACATTCCTAAAGTTGGCAGACACGTGTAAATAAATGCAATTAAATTCTATACTGCTGATGTGTGCGGATGTTGGTGTGTGTGTGTGTGTGTGTGTATATATATATATATATATATATAAACATACACACACATGCGTAAAATGGATAGATAGTATATCTCGATTAGAGTTTGCCGATGGTTACAAGAGCTCGAGACTTATTATATACAAGAGAATTGCCTCAAAGCATCAAAACCACCATGCACCTGAGCCCCATTCAGTTGATTTATATCAGAAATGCATTGTACAATTTTACCATTGTATCCTATTATTAATATTATAATTATTCCAGAACATGTAATGAGTCACAAATAAGAGTTTGTGATGTATAAATGATCAAGTATAATAAACTCAATATTTACCCATCTTACTCACGTACACAACTTTCCTTCTTATCTATGTGTCGCTCCACTTCTCCTTTTTTTTCCCCCCCTCTGGCTCATTCTCACCGTTATTTAGACCCTTGACACCACAGTTACGGACGTGTAGGTACACTTAGCCATCCATCCACTATAAATACCTAAATTGAACTTTTGTTTTCATGTGAAACGTTCCAGTGTAATGCCGATGAAGCGGGTGGTATTCATAACATGGTAGCTTTATTACTCTGTTGTCCGTGTATTAGATGACTGTTGATGTGAAGCACAAACCCTTGGAGATCAGCCATCACTCGAAAGCCACTGACTTGGACGTCTATGGTTGTGACTACCTTTTATGGATCAAGTTTTAACCTCTCACACTGTTACACGTGGTGCGTTCACTGCTCCTGCACTATCAGGAATAAGAGTGTACTGCAGAGAGGAGCCAGAGACCACCTTGTGAAAAGACTTTATCCTAATGGAAATGTGACTTTCAGGAAACAGAGGAGAAACGACGGGCCAATCAGTGACGCTGTCATGAGCAATAAATGCACTGAATCAGATATCACTGTTAAAGGGAAAACTGTTTGATTGGGCCGTCCCATTTTCAATTCACGACTTATTCAAGAGCCAACATGGAACGGCCGTAGAACAAACCGCTGCCAACTGCAAATTCACATTTACGATCTCATTGAAAAACCGCATCGTCCGTCAAAGGGACACAAATTCATGTGACACAATGATGCTATTGTGAAGATGCTGCGTTGCCACGGTGATTGTAAGTGAGTTTGTGTAAGGCTGTTGGGTTAACACAACATTTCTTTTGAGACCCAGCAGCTAACGCAACCTGTGGAGGATAGGCGGGGATGGGTGAAAATGTCCCTGGTCCTAACCTCTCCCCCCCCTGCCTTACGAGTCAGAGAAGAGCAGAGTGTATCAAAATTGGCAAAAAAAAAAAAAAAACTACCAGTGAACTGTTTGTGCTTATTAAGTAGACTGACATTTACTGCATAGCTATGACCAAGTAGAGAACACTATACTGTTACTATACTGTACAGAGATTTGAACTATTTTATTCTTAGAGTTGATAATACGCCCATTTTCTCTCTGCATGACATTCCGTGTACACCTATTATTCCCCGGTCTCTAAATGTAATATCAGCCATGCTATTAACTTTGTACCGTCCAAAGTGTATTTTCAGAGCCAGATGAATCACTGGTGCTCTCCCGATGGGCACAGGGCAGCGTTTCAAATCTTTACCCTCAAAAATCCCCCCCCCCCCCCCAACCCGGCCATGGGATCGCGCGACACGCAAAGGACGGATAGTCCGCAGGTATGGGGGGAAAAACTGCAGTACCTCTCGCCATTTTTTATGGAGTCACAAAACTCTAGATGAGGCGTGAGGGGATATGAAACCCATGCCTTTAAGACTGGTTCTTACAGGTCCCAAGTTTTAAGATTCTCAAACGCACCCACTCGTGGGGAACCGTAATTGCTTCATCTGGCTCTGTGGGCTCTCTGTGCATTTTATTGTAGATATGTGATTTTAAGTCTGAACTGTACATTAAATAGAGAATACACACTTAACGATGCGTTACGTACTCAGTCCTATGCCGTCGAGAGCATCTTTAGACCACCGTACTGTTCAGTTTTGGTGACCCGCTTGGTATGAGCGTTAGGATCCTGGATCAACACAATTATCAGCTATGGTCAGATCAATGTTTTGTTGTGAGATTTGCGTTTTTTCTCCGATTGTTCTCATTGGTTGGATGTTGAGTATTTCCCATTTAACAGAAAACTCGTACAGATCTAATTAGGCAGATTATATGTATATATATTATCTTTTTAATTATCTCTGTACCCAATTAACCTAATTTGAATAATGTGGTGTAGACACCTGAGTTTTTCATGTTATTGAATAACATAGGGTTTTTAAGCAAGTTTCCAGGGATTTTGTGTGTTTTATCTGTTGATATACTGTAGGTTTTTGCTTTTAAAAAAAACAAAAAACTAAGTAAGCACTGACTTAAGTCTCAATGTGGAATTATCAATAGTCTCTCATGAGGTTTTGGTTGAAAGCTCCGGAGCAGCTACTAAACGGGCCCTTTGGCACTTTGTAAACCACGTTTTTTGCAGGAAAGAATGAACTTCCAATCACCAAAGCAATTTAAGTTGACTTTACTGGATACAGATTATTCAAGAACTGGCTGAATTACACAAAACAAGAATAAGTGACTATTGTGAATATTCATCCCAAGTTCTACTTACAAAAGCAAATATACTAGCAAAGTGCAATCGCCCCTCTTCATTTAAAATTTTAATTTAGGCTGTAAAAAAAACAACTGTACAGCAAACTGAACTGTCCTGTCATCATGAGAAAGTGAAATACTGACAGAAAATGCTGTTGCGTATTTTGATTTGAACTTACTATAGACACAACCTTCAACATTTTAAATCCTAAGGCTGCTTAACACCACAGATGTATTATTGAAATCATTCAAACAGAGTTTCTGTACCAAATGAAGTTGTTCTACATTGGAACAAAAGCAAAAAAAAAAGAGCAGACATTCCATCATTAATAAATACATGCATCCATTACCTTATCTTACCTTAAAAAAAATCCTTTCTATATTAAGATAGCAACTTCAAACACAGCACATTATGTGGGCTTTTTATGGAGAACGTAGCACTGTAATCTTAAGTAAAAATAACACTGCAAGCTGTTGACCATGTTAATATAATAAGTAACCTTAATGGAAATGGGCAAAACAACCATATATGATTTTTTTTCCCTCACAACTCCAACTATTACAAAAGCGGTTTAGAAAAGCTAAAAGACATAATGATAAAGAAGTCAAAAAATAAAATTGTGTCAGAAATGGTCCATTATACAACATATTGGCCCATTTATTGATAACCGGCTATAATCCTGGCTGTCAGTGTTCAACATATTTAATAACATTGATAACTAAACAATTTAAAATAAAAACATAATTTACAAAGTGCACAAAAGACAAAAAAAAACGAAAATTAATAAATTATCTTCCCATGCTATTATACAATCTTGTAATAGTGGGTGGGACATTGTACTGTTGGTATATGAAACATTAGAAATAAAAGTCTTTAGTGTGTTCTGGCCTAAAGTGTAAAAAAAAAAAAGACTGATGGTAACACACTGTAAATATCTTTGCATGCTTCCAGTAAAGAGTTGTGTAATTATATGTACTATTGTCCGATAAATAAAAGTAGGGACAGCTCCAGCCAACCAATTCGAATTAACAGCTTGTGAAGCCTAAAAAGCAAAAATGACTCATGTGTGATGTCGAACACAATTTAGAGAATGAATTAAAAAAGGTTTCTGGTGTTTAATGAATAATGGATGACTATTTAATCTGATGTAATTGGAGCAGTTCTTTCGAAGAGATTTCTAAAAAGCATTTTAGTCATCAGAACCAAATGATGTGATCTTAACTCGAAAATAGTGGCAATAAAACAACCTGGTGAAGTACGGCCTCTACAATAAATGCACAAAAGCCTTAAATAGGGAGGAGCCGTGACTAAACCTTTACGATTTTCAAAAAAACAATTGCTGCTTCTGATTCTAAAACTGGCAGATCTATTTAATGTAACTTCATTTTAAATAGTGACGTTTCGCCTTAGCTGCCTCAGTAATCTGTGGATTCCACCAAAGCCAATATAATGATGGATACTAATGACATTAATCCCAAAATACAAAGTCTTACATAATTTAGAAAGTGTCTTAGTAGTCAACCTGACTCTAACCCTATAAAATATCAGATCCACTTTACACACTTTGCCTTGAACTACTCCTCATCAAAACATTTATCGTTATTAAAAAAAAATTATATTGACTAATATATTGATCAGATTTTAAATATGTTTTTCCTTAAACAGAAGTCATGAATTATTCAAATAGGCTGGGCAATTGATGCAGTAGATTCAGATCACCGCAGATTCTGAGGATGTTTGTTCATTCATGATCAACTATTTAAAAGTAAGGAATAACCAGCACATTACAATTTAACTATTTTAATTGAATCCTCTTTTTAAATTGAACAGTGGCTTCTTATTAAGAACCTTTTCAGGAACTCTAAAATGTATTTAATGCAAAACAGCGCACTGTCACTCATCGACGCAAATTAACTGGGAGGCGTATATACCAAATGACCAAATTCAATTGGCTTGCACCTTCTACAAGAACCTAAAACCTGAAAGGACTTTTTTCGAACGCTTAACAGAGAGGCACAACAGAATGAATTGCAAGGGAGTGTTTGAAAGCCGCTGAGGGATTTTGCCTTGATGGGGTGGCTCCCGACGCAACCAACAGAGTGAAGGATGATCGACTCCGGCGGCTGAAGTTCAACGGGCGGCGGTGTAGCATTTAGGGTGGGCAGAAATCTGCAAAGTACGGGTGCTGCAAGGCCTCCTCTGCTGAGATCCTCTGGACAGGGTTACATTTCAGCAGGTTCTGGGTGAGATCAGAGGAGACATTTCAGTTGGTGAGCAGAAACGTTTCTGCAGGCAACGCCGCACATTGGCAGCGACCAGTTTTAAGATCCAAGGCGCTACTTGCTAGAAACATAAGGGAAAGTACCTGGAGTAGATCCCGTCCTGTGCTACTTAGTTTGGGAACGACATTCACCAGAGAGGTGGTGGCTGGATACATGGGATATGGCTGTGGGCAGTAAAAACGAGAATAAAATGTATGTTCAGTCAAAGAATTCAGAGAGGGATATCGTAGAAGAACACAGAGTTTTCCCACAATTATTGACATCAATAATATACCTTGTAGTCGGGGAGTTTGGTCATGGTCTGCCACTGTTCTTCCGTCGGAGTACCCAACAATGTATGGAGCGGTTAAAGAAACACTCTCCAATATAGAGGTGTTAGGACTTCAAGTTTTTAAAACATTGATCATATGCGAGATAAGCGAACAACAAACGGTGTAAAAAAAATAAAATAAAAAGATATCTGAAGATTCTCTTCAACTGGTCATCCACATCGTTCCCTGGGAATAAAGGCCTTCCAGCATTAGCCAGCTCTGAAAGGGACGATAAGAACATGGTTAAATAGTTGGTTTAGTTTCATTTATAGTGCGATAAAACAACAGAAAACAAACAATGCTTTATATTTATCGATATATCTGTTATTCATTTGAACAGTTACCCCTAGGTTCCAGCAAAAAAGAAAACAAAAGCAAATTCCCCCTGGTGGGACAATAAAGGAATATCTTTTCTTAAAAGTAAAACAATTAAAACAACAAGAATAAATCCACAAACCTGCAAATATGCATCCAGCAGACCACATGTCGATTGAGGTAGAATATAGTTTAGCACCGAACAGAACATCTGGAGGCCTGTACCACAAGGTCACCACCTACAAACCGATAACCCAGCAAAGCGGCATGTAAGGTAATGTACAGATATATGCCCATGTTTTCTGAAAATGTGCCTGGTAATATCGAAAGAAAAAAAGAAAGGAATAGTACCTATTTTAAAAGTAAGACAGAAAGTAATTTCTTCTACTCTGTTCCCCTGCTGCTTTTCCGTTCATTACATTTTCAGATCAGCGGTTTCACCGTAGGTCGAATGCCCCTCCCCATGAGATCGACCCGCCGGGGCCTTGAGGTAAGCCAACTGGTAACCACCAAACTTATCTGAGACCTGCCTGTCGTTCCTCTGATCAGCAACAACACTAAATCAACCGCCATTCAAACCACATGCCCCTGTTCCAATCATTTTAAATGAATAGGGTGACAAAATCAATTTAATTGCCCAATTTCAAGAGCACGGAGGGTAAAACTGAGCCCATTTAATGAGCACCCGTATAATAACGCAAACATTTGGAGTTGTGAAAGGCGCCAGACCGTTTTTGTCAATACTGCTGCAGTTTGCCAGTTAGATCTTGTTGTTTAGTGCTGAACCATATTTTGATATCACTTTTTATACCGTGATATAGACTTTTTGGCTCCAGGGCGAGAATAAAGTCTGAAAATTGAATTTTATTGATGAAACAATTTGCTTGGTTTTAAAACCAAGAAAATGGTTTCAGTACTACATTTTGAACAGTTTGAACCTTGACAACAAATACAATCTGGTTTATCTTTAGAAATAGAATGTGTCATGGCATTTGTGACAAGTTAGAGACTTAAGTCTGCTGTGTTCTTGATGTACAACACACCTCTGCTGAGTAACATCTCACGGGAATGCCAAAGGCCCGAGCCAACCCAAAGTCAGCAAGCTTCAGCTCTCCATTCTATTGAGGAAGGAAGATGACAGAAACATAAACTCCAAAACTACAATGCATCAGAGCAAACCCTTTCAGAAATGTCGTTTTGTTTTGGTTTTTACCTTCAACGTGTAAATGTAAATAACGCTGTGAATGAACTATTTTTTTTAACCAGGCCTTCCAGTCAAAGTCCAAATGCACCTAAACACTCACCCTGTTGATGAGGAGGTTCTGTGGCTTCAGATCTCGATGAAGAACGTTTCGACTGTGACAGAAAGCGAGTCCTTTCAGCAGCTGGTACATGAATGACTGCACATTAGATGTAGAGACAAAATAATAATTAGACCAGGTTTAAAATATGTCACTGACATACCGATGACAATCAGGGCTTGCCGCAAAAATCGGATTTTGATTCGCTCACCTTCACCGTCTCCGGGTCTAGATCACCATTGCAGCTGTCAAAATATTTCTTCAAATCCTGAATTTGGTGAGAGACCCACGTTAGCCCCGAGAGACATACGTACATTAAAAAAAAACAAAGCGTAGGGGTTCCAGATGTCTTTCGTCTCACCTGGTCACAATATTCAAACACCAGGGTTAACTTCTTGTCACTGTGCAAAACATCATGTAGTCTGAGGGAGAGAGAACAATTTCACGTTGATGCACGTTGACATCAGGCACATAGCATCCAGGGTTGAGTTCAGTTAAAGGCTGCAGACTGACCGGACTATGTTTTTATGCTTTAGCTCCTTCAGAAGGCAGATTTCTCTCAGAGCAGAGCTGGGCACCCCCTGCAACACACGACAACCTCTGTGTTTTGCACCAGCCTCCTGTCCAGACATCTTGTTGGTGTGTACAAAAAATTACAATTTGAAAACATACCTCGTCGTCATCGTCCAGCCTCACCCTTTTCAGAGCCACAATTTCGTGGGTTTCTCTGTTTTTAGCCTTGAAAACGGTGCCATACGTGCCTGCGGAGCGGAAAAGCTGGAGTTAAATCCCAGTCTGCACTGCGATGAATGGCAGAGGCAGGAAGTCCTGACATTAGCGAGCTACGCTAACCGGTGTTGGTGTCATTAAAGCTGCCAGGCTGAGATCTTATGGCAAATATTGTCACTGACACACGCCGGTGTTAGTAAGAGCTATCGCTGTACGTGGGTTACCTGGGCAATTAGTCAAAACGGGGATTTGGCTTTGAAACTAGCTAACATTAGCTCACCTTGCAACTACATATAAGCTACGCTAGCAAACCAGGCTAGTGTTAACTTTGCAAACAAAAAAAAACAAAAAAAAACGGGTGAAACTTACCTTCTCCGATTTTTTCGAGCTTTTCATATTTCTGCATGTTTGACCAAAGAAGCTAGCCTTGGACCAGCTACCACACGAATGTCCAATCACAGCCCCAGACAGGGGTTAGGGTTGTTCCGTTAGCTAGCGTTAGCTTGAAGCTACACCCGCAGCTCCTGTTCGCTCTGCAGCCCTGGTTTGTTTTGTTGGTCGCCTAGAGGCCAGGAGGTGAACTGCAACACTCCTCAACTCACCACAACACACTCCTGAACGTGACTGCATGCTGCGGATGGACACACGCTCATTCATTCTTTGTGTTTGCCAAAGTGAAGTTGGTCATCTGTCATCTAATCAGCAAATGGATTATACTAATGGGCAGCATTATTTTGAAGTACATTTCTCACATGGAGTTTCTCACCTGTTCCATTGTGCAAACCAATGTTTTACAGAAGCCAAATCCATTTAACTGGAGGATTTTAACTAGATGATCACTCACAGAAATGAGACAGAAATTTACTTTTTACAAAGCATATACTCTTGATAATATATATTAAGTGTTTGAGTGCAATGAAAAAAAATGTAATTTACTAATCAAAACCAATTTTATTGTTCTACACCTTCTACTTTACCCTTCTATCCAGGATAATGCATAGTAGTGTTATTACATTGAGAGACTGTACAGTAGTATTTTTTTTTAATTCATCACAGGCTGATTCTGCTCAGCAGCTCCAAGTGAGCCCAGCTTAAAGAGAAAGAGGAAACACTTAGTTATAATTAAAGCCTATTTTACTCAGTACATGGAGAAGCATCATATCCATTCATTTTTATGAGGGCTCTTTAATAAATTAGATACTTTAACATGAGATAACAGCATCTCTATTTTTTCTAAATATTCACCTCAACGATGCAGCCATTGCTCATAACGCAGAGGAGGTCAGATTATTGGATGGTGCCCAGCCTATGGGCGATGATGAGGGCAGTGCGACCCCTTGTGGCCCGATACCAGAGCCTCCTGCAGCCTCATCCAGCACCAGCATGCTGGGGTTCTCGATCAGAGCGCAGGGGGGTGGCAAAGCGCTGTTTCTGGCCACCTGATAGAGTAACTCCTTGCTCACCTGTTTAGAAATCCAGCGCTTGGTCTTTATTTATTGGTATTTCGCAGACCAACTTTAGAGTCATTAAAGCTTAAATGAGAGTACTTACCAAACACGGTGCTGTAGTCTTCTGGGAAACGTTTAATGAAGCGGTGAGCATTGGATCGCTTGGCAGCATCGATGACCTCAGCATCTGTGGCCTCAGGCTTCCCAAAGCGGAGGTTCTCCATGATAGATGATCCAAACAAAACGTATTGAAAGACACCGGGCAGTAAGAACGGATATTCATGTTCCCATTTGTTGGGGACATACTAACGGCACATATTAATGATGAGCAATCTTTACCTGATTGTCAAATCCTATAACATGCCCCTTGAGCCACGGCAGGTCAAGTGTTCGAATCAAACAATTAGGGCTGCAGGCTTTTTGGAAACTATAATCGAGTGCACCTAACTGGATAAGTTTAAAACTAAAACCAAAAAAGTGGACCGCCCACTCTGAGCCTAGTTCTGCCGGAGGTTTCATCCTGTTAAAAGGGAATTTTTCCTCTCCGCTGTCGCCTAGTTGCTTGCTCAGTGTGGGATCTGTTGTTTTTTTGATCGATAAATGATTTTTTCGATTTAGGTCTCAGCCTATAAAATAATAATTAAGTCACCATCATGTTGACACTGTGTTTCATATCGGGTAAAATCATACTTTATTACCTAAGCTGCCAAGAACTTTAAAGCTGTGTTTATTTACATAAATTAATCACATTTAGTTTAGTGGAACTGTCATTTTGAACTCACAAAACATTACAAAAAAAATACTCATACACTTTGCAGCTGTCACAAACAGCAACGTATGTAGGCTGTTTATGTTACTAAAGAGTTATGACAGTAGGGATTTGATTTTGCTGTGATGAGGTTAAACGCAACCAGAGAGTTTGGTTAGAGTTCGACCAGCCACTATAGAGGTAAACACAACATTTACACATTTGACCTCCAACTCACCTTGCCACAGATGGTTCTTCGTCTTCTTAGTCCAAAGACATTGAATGCATCATGGTAAAATTGCACTTTTAAAAACTAAAACATCATCATCTAATCCACAGTGGTTGATTGTGGGGGGTGCATTCAGTGTCTTCGCTCTGGAACTCCTGTTGCCTATAAATTTGCTCACAGCGCCACCTGCTGTTGTAATCCAAACGATTGTTTAGTTATAGTTTTTAGGCTGCTTTTGATATTCCCATTGACACAGATAGATGGTCATTCATTTCAACAGTTACACTTTTTTTTTTTTACTTTGTTTTCATGTCGAAAAATATGCATTAACAAAAATGATACGCAAATAATGAAATCTTTTTTCTTTTACATGTGACTGTGGACACCAACCAAAGAAATATATAATAGTCACTATTGACACTCGTTTAAGACGATACAGACTGTGTGAAAATCCCAGGGAGTCTGCAGTGTCGATCAAACCAGCCTGTCTGTTTGATATGAACATTATCTGAAGCTCCTGGCCTGTGTCTACATGGTTGTAAGCATAAAACACGGTGTGTGACCTGTTGACCCGGAGGCCTTCGTACATGGCCTCTATAAAACAAAATAGTTTTCTGTTTCTGTCTGACCTAGTTCCGGGGTACGTAATGGGGCGTGTAGAGTTACCCGTACAGTATGATCTCAAACAGAAAGCCATAGAATTAAATCCTCAAAAGCGCCCTGCTGACATCATGATAATGGGTCAGAAAAGGGTTGAACTTAAGGGCAAATCATCTGTCCTTTTAGGTGGCCTACTCAAATATGGATCGTTCATCCATCTTGCTGGGGAATTAACTTGACCACAACGTAGAAAACGTAACAACATTAACTCTGGCAGGAACATTTACATCATTTTTTGTCTCTCCTGAACTCTTTCACAACTAATCTGTCAGCCATTCAGTATCTGGATTTAAAGCTTTTAAAGATGTTTGTAATTTAAAGCTTTGCTCCTAATTTGTAATTATTTGTATACTTTTTTGAAAAAAAAAATAATAATAATCTAGGCCGAGGGCATCCTGCAAACCCCTTTAATTTAATAAAATGAATGCTCTTCTACATTTCACCGTAGATCGACTTTATGCAAAGATGACTCGCTTCATTAACCTCACATACGGTACATATTGAGCCACCGGCAAGTTACATCTCTGTCTGGACAGCTAGTTAATGACCCACTTTGTAATTATCTGATGGATTTATTACATTACTGTGACCCACCATGAAAAATGGGGAGCAAAAACAGACAGAACATGACGGAAAATCATGGGACCAGGTCAGAGGCAGAAAAAATGTTCACCGTTCATAAAAAGTGCATCTAAAAAGTGTGGGCTATATACCCTTAACCATAGTAACTGTAGCAGATGTTCACTCCCATTAAGAACAGATGGGAATAATGGGAGTATTAATGGCTTAGATAAAGAGATCCTTACCTTTTCATTCAGGTACAACAAAAACATGTGAGTAGTGACCCAACATCAGCCTGATGAGATCTCTAATGTCTGTTTTCTATTATTGTTTTAATAGTGAATGAACTTCATGTCTTTATTATCTTCTTTATATATTAAGTTATACCACAGATCTAAGTTTAGAATACCATCATATTAACATTTATATTATATTATCCATAATTTAAACTTTTCTATTTAATGTCCTTTTTTTTTAAAAGATAAGATTAACGATATTTATTAATCCCTTCATGCACATGCACATTGAAAACACACACACACACACACACAGAGGAAATTAGTTCTCTGCTTTTAACCCATATGGGCAAGCACAACAATGTCCACAGAGTGTGAGGCCACAGAGCAGTGGGCTGCCATCTTGTAGGCACCCGGGGACAGGGTGGGGACCCGGGGAGTAGGTGGGACAGCTGGATTTCTTTTTTGGATTCAAGCCTCCATTCCAGTTTGATTGAATTTAGCAAATTTCTTTAAGCATCTATTGTGTATATCTAGACGGATATCCATCTAGATATCTATCTATGTATGTCACGATGAGTCTGAATCATCACGTGGAAGGGTCAGGGCTGGAGTTAAGCAGCAGGCTCAGTCTGCAGTGTCATTATGTAACAGTAGTGTGACCCCCTTCTCCTTCCATTGAGCCCACGGTCTTCAGTATGACCTGTGAAAACAAAAACAGTACATTCATGCAAACACAAGCCTCGCTAATCAGACCCAAATACTGTTTGTTTTGAGACCACTGTAAACACTGTAGACAGCTGACACGTGATTTCTGGAATGACGTTGTTTCCTGGGAGTGCGGTCGGATTAGGGTCTCCATAAAAGAGGATGGACACCCTAGATTTTTTTCAGAGGACAGGAGCAAGTGAACTGAGAGGACACAGCTAAAGGCAGGTCCACTTCAAATATTTGTTTGCTATATTTTTAGCATTTTGCAAGTTTGGGATGGAATTTAATAAACTAGGGGGAGATCATATGTCAAAGTACAGTGGCATTGCCTTGATTGCATACATGTTTATCTTTTTCTTTCAGAGTGTCTGTTCGACTGTTTTGACTCACTGGCAATTTGTGTGTGCAATTTCAGCATGCCTTGGTTTGTGTTAAAATGCATGACACTGTGTGCGCTGATGGGTGGGACGCTGTGTGCCTGCGTGTTGAAGAATCACACCTTGTGGCTCGAGAGGCATGACAGTGCCCAGTGTGTGGCTATCAACACTACCATCTGCAGTGGCTACTGTTACACACAGGTGATACCGCCAAACATTCTCACGCGCACGCACCCACACCCACGCTTTGTACACGATGCAAAGACCTAGACCTATTTCATGATGTCATACATGTTTCACTGTTTGAGTCAAGGTCCGGTGTATGGGATGTAAATGGGAGGGTGCTAGATTCCACTCAAACCTTGGGATGTTGTTATAGCGATACACATGAGAATACTTGATGCAACATCCTTGTTGCTTGGCAGCCAGGGAGGCAAGTAGGTGATGGCAAAAGTGAAATTTGTTTCAGTATGTTAAATCGTTTCCATCATGGACTTTGTTGATTTACTTTGTGGACGTCTGTGGAAACATTTCCCCGGCGCTTGTGTTGCATACAGACGTCAAAGACATTATTACATTATGTGATGTGTTACAAAAAAACAAGGTGAACACATTGTAACCCCTGGAAACCCCTTCTCCTGTCGTGTAAAATGTCATGTTCAGTTCAAACACCCTCTAACGGGAGACCCTTTTACAGGACACCAATTTGAAGGGTCGCTTTGGGAGGACTTTAATGATCCAGCGCAGCTGTGTGCCTCTCTCCCTGATGTACCAAGCTGTCTGGTTTCCCGGCCGCCCTCAGGATGCAACCCCACAGCTGTATTATCCTGTGGCGCGCCGCTGCAGCTGTTGGCCCTGTGACTCACGCACGCACCACTGTGTCCGCACCAGCCGAATCTCTAATGACCAATGCCCCATGACACTTGACAGTGTGAAGCAACAGAACCAGTCTGCGGTGGAAATCTGACTTTGAAAAGAATGCTCACTCATGGCAAATGATGCTGCCGTAAACCGACGGACGAGCACTCTGTGTCTTTATGGTTTTGTCATGGTACGTTACGATTTTTTTTCTTTTTGTAATTTGCTCGGCAAGCGATTGCAATATATGTAATAGCTTTACTGAACATGAATTGTATTGCCCCATGAATGCATAGCATAAATGAGTCTATATGTGCATTTCAATGTCAAATGTTGTCTAATTTCTGCCGTGTTTCTCATTTTGGGAGGAGAATGAGAATTTGTCTATAATTATATATATATACACAAATATTGAATCTTATGCACATAGGACACAGGTGTGTCTTTAATGGTTGTGATCCAGGTATTTTGTGATTAGGATGTAACACACGGTCATCACGGCACGGTACCGGAATCATTTAAATAGTACAGCAAATCTTCCCATCTTATAGTAAAGCATATATATTTTTAGCATATAGATTTAAAATCTACATATGTGATTACCCAGTGTTGAAACATACCCTGCATTAGAGAAATGGCCGAAATGGAACAATTTTGAAACGCACTAATTAAAAAAACAAAACAGCTAAACAATCCTTTTTAATAACCCAAACTCAAGCATGCGTGCATGCGAGTATGTATAGTATGTGTTCGAGTATGTAAAGAAAGATTCTCTGGTGAACAAGTAATGTCAGTTAAAAGTTGCATCATGCTCACAGGCAACAAATGACTTGGGACGTTATGAAAGAGGCCTGGAGGCGGCAGGTCAGACAGGCTCGTACACGCTATGTACTCCCTGCGTGCATTCATTCATTTACTCAGTCCTTCAGCTGTACAGAAGAGCCTGCTCCTCTGTTACTGCGCCATTACATCGCTGACATCTGTCCAAGGTGGGTTGTGCACGCTTTTGTTCAGCCATGACTTGCTGCCACTTTGCTTCTTATTTTTCTCATCGCGATGAATGACTTTGTCTATGTAGTTTCTTACTATTTAACCTGCGAAACACTTTATTCTGAATGTTCTGCACGCAGGGTTTTCCAGCATTGAGCTAATATGGTTATGCCGCATTATTTCAATAATGTCACATATTTCTCTGTGATGGCTGAAACTACTTATGACCCTCAACAAACGGTCGAAGCATCCTTCTTTTTTTAGCCAGATTGCAAAGATCATCATCACTTCGGTACACATAGTGACCACCTGGGGTGCTGTTGAGCTAAATGTAATTCATTTAAGTACATTTTAGAAGCAAAATGATAGAATTTAGTTTCACATTTTTTTATACAATTGAATGAATATGTGCGATTCTTAATATATTTTAAGAAAGACTGGTTCTGGATAAAGTACAGTATATTCTACTTTATGTACTACACATTTGACCTGCCGAGATAAATATCTAGGAGATTAATGAGTCACCTATGTTCAAATGAAATTAGATTTTTAACACAGCTGGCAGCAGAATCCTGAGAAGCTATTTGCGTTGTGGGTGTATTTTGGTAAGGTGATGCCTAATCCAATTCTTGGCTGGTATTGCAGTGGGTGGAGAGTAAAGGGAAATTATCCCCTTTATCTGCAGAGCTGGACTTGCCTCTCTCTATATATAACCCCAGGTTTCTCTCTACTCTTGCCTTGCTCAGTGTCTCTCAGGGACTCTCAGCCTGCTCTCCCTCCGCGGCCTGCTCCTTTGGTGCTGACCAACTTCTGCACTCAGACATCTGAGAACCATGGCCCAGCAACAGCAGATTAGGTATGAACCTCACCCACGCCTTCCGCATGATAATGTCGGATGTTCAAATAGGGACTACTTCACCTGAGAGTGCCTCACCTTAATCTTCTCATTTGTTGGCAGAATAAGGATGATTGGAATCTTTGTTTCTGTCTTGACATGTCCTCGAACAGCCTCCCAGCCAAACTAATCAATGGAGGGATCGCAGGCATGGTCGGAGTCACCTGTGTGTTTCCCATCGACCTGGCCAAAACCCGGCTGCAGAACCAGCGCAGCGGGCAGCAACTTTACAAAAATATGTAAGACCCACCATCGAAAGAAGAAAAAAAGCAAAAGCAAGAATCACTGATGTTTGTGCTGTTCTCATGTCATATAAACTTGCATTGTATACTTATAATATAAATAATATAATATATACACATAATATAAATGGAAACACAGTGGCCATTTTTTAAGGCGTAAGAAAGTCATCATTTCTGGAAGAAGTTACACGGACGGAATTTTCTCTCAGCGTCGCTAATCAATCTCTATTTTTCAGGATGGATTGCCTAATAAAGACAGTTAAATCTGAAGGCTACTTTGGCATGTATAGAGGTAAGACTCCTCCGACTGTGCATGCCTGTCCTTTTTCATTTGTGATCCACAAACAGGCACCCTGCGGCTCAGTGAGAGTCGCTGTGCTTGTGTGGATTTGGAATGATCTTTATCATGAAAAAGGCTTGTCGTTGCAGGTGCAGCAGTGAATCTCACCCTGGTAACCCCAGAGAAAGCCATCAAGCTTGCTGCGAATGACTTTTTCCGCCACCAGCTCAGCAAAGACGGGTGAGTAGTAGAAGTAGTAGTACTGTGAAGTCCCATCACAAGTGGCAATGTCATTATTGGGTTTTCAGAACTTTTATTAGTTTTAACTTGCCATCTGTGTCCCGAGCAGCAGGTTGACGGTGCTCAAAGAGATGCTGGCAGGATGCTGTGCCGGAATGTGTCAGGTCACTGTCACAACGCCTATGGAGATGCTCAAGATCCAGCTGCAGGATGCTGGCAGGCTGGGTAATTACAGGAAAAGCAGCAGGATATTAGCCCCTATCAACTGTTGTATGGGGATTTTATTTTTTACAAAAAGGTGACTTTTGCTTTCGATGTCTTCTGCTAGCGGCCCAGCAGAGGGTGATGCCAAGTGCTGTTACGAGTCTGAAGATGGGCGGCACCAGTGCAGTTCTTAGCCGTTTTTACAACGCCAGCCCCGCACCTCAGGTCACACGAGTGTCCGCCACACAGATCACCAAAGAGCTGCTGAGGACCAAAGGTGTCACGGGTCTGTACAGGGGACTCGGGGCTACGCTGATGAGGTACAAAAGGGTTTCACCAATACTTGATCTCCCTTAAATTGGTTGATAGTCACTTAATGTCAAGGACATGCTTGTTTGTTGACCGTTCCAGGGACATCCCATTCTCCGTTGTGTACTTCCCTCTCTTCGCCCATCTGCACCGGCTCGGACAGCATTCACGCGAGGACCCGTCCGTGCCCTTCTACTGGTCCTTCATGTCTGGCTGCTCAGCTGGATGTGTTGCTGCAGTGGTTGTCAGCCCCTGTGACGGTGGGTGCCGCAGTCAAATGTTCGGGCAAAAGCCTACATCAGATTGATTTAAGCTGAACTTTGAAGAGGAACCCCTGATTTTTCACAGGACTGAACTGAAATATATTTGTAATGTGCTGTGCAGTGGTCAAGACAAGGCTACAATCACTCAAGAAAGGAGCTCATGAGGAAACCTACAATGGAGTGGTGGACTGCGTCAGGTATGCCTATCGTTGCATTTGATCCCTTTGGCATCAAGCATTGTGCCCTTCCCTCACTGTTTCATGCCATACTCTCCCTCCTCCATGCAGAAAGATCCTGACGAAGGAGGGGCCCGGAGCTTTCCTCAAAGGAGCCGGTTGCCGGGCCCTGGTTATCGCTCCGCTCTTCGGCATTGCCCAGGTTGTGTACTTTGTTGGAGTTGGAGAGTTCCTGCTGGGTTACAGCCCCTACAACATCTATTCTACATAAACGAGCTGTTCCATCGTTGTTGTTTTTTACGGCCTAATTAAATTACAGGCAGCTATGGACCGAGCATTCTATTACCGTGTACCTCTTTCTTGTTAGAGGTTTTTAAGAGTTAAATGTCAAAGGGACCGGAGAAATGCCTTCGTTTTATTTACAAGATGGTTTCAAAATATGTCTTTAGCTTGACTATCTCTTTTTTTAAGAGGCAGAGACTGAAACATACTTGTCCATAGGGGCTGATTGCTTTCCTCACTGAGGGACTTGATAGACTAACACTCATCACTGGTTCACCCGTATCAGACTTGACTCTACTGCTTTAGCATCAAACCAACAGTCCCATGTATTGGTTCTCACTAGGTGAAGGCTCGTCACTAGGAGCACCAGGTGACATCGGCAGATTATTGAAACTTTACTCAAAGCTTAAATCCTTTTTTTGACTGGTTACTAGTGAACCTGGGCCCTGGATGTTGATTCTGCTCATTGTTTATAGTGTATATTGTAGATAAAGATGAAAATAATTACATTTCTTCTAATTTATAAACTTTGTCCACAAAAAGATTGCCACATGCTGTTCTGAGCACTTGTTCTTGGCAAGGCTGTACAGTGGTCCTTTGTTGCATCACCTTATGTTACAAATCATTTATCCAATAAGACGATCATTTACCACGGAATTGTTCTGGTGTTCTTTGAGGGGAGCAACTTGAAGATAGCAGCCTTTTGTGGTGAAGGCAATGTGGTTTGATAGTGGTACACTCCTAGGATAATGGACAAGACTTTATTGGTGGGATCTCCAGACCTTTAGGGACCAAGTCGTTTGGAAACATAAGTGCCACAGGACCTGCACTTAGTCACTTTCTGGTAATTGGCTGTGGTTGTCTGAGACTGGTCAGGATTTCTTGTCAGTTAGAGATGGAGGAGCTCCCACTGATGTACTAGGTTGGGCTTTTAGAAGCACGACTAAAGAGTTCAATGTTGGGCTGTGTCTTTTTTCCCGGAAAATGTCAAGGGACTAGGAAGTTTTGAACAGGTTTACGAATGTAAATACTGTACGTATCCTCTACTTGTCAATGTTCTCAAACTTTAACTTGAATCCAATCTAAAGAACGTTTTAACATGTAAACATGTTAAAGAGTTTCAACCAGTTGAGATTTATTTCAGACTTAAACATGTAGAGATTTCTAAATGCTGAATAAATGTATAAATGCAGACTTTATTTGTATTATTTCCTGAAATGTGTCTCGCCTGACGCGTTGAATATCCTAGTCTACAATCATAAACGTGGAACTCATTCATGTGTTCCCAGGTAGGGCTTTGGGAAACACACAGCATGTTGACGATATGCTAGAGTATTTTTCTGATGCAAGCTTGGAAGGCGTTACTCCCCTTTACTCCTCTGCACATGCAACACCAGCATGGATACGTTTATGGCAGTCAAAATGCTCATGCGGCAGTGTTGGGTAACTCTACACTGGGAAGTCCTTGGGCCTCTGCCGGCATCAGACACATAACTACCCTCTTGACCAAATATCCAGCTGTCCTTAAAACTCAAGTGCAGAAAGGTGAAACTCTGACATGAGACTCATCTGGAAACGCATTTAATCGCAGGGCATATCAAGTCATTTTTGCTGGAAATGAAATATACAAGCAATCCCTTCACTCACTAATAAGTAAGCATTTTGAATGTGTCTCTACGAAACTGAAAGTTGCATGCATAATTTTTATTTTCATAAGCTGCATTAATACCGTACTCGTGTTAAATATAAAACAATTTCCTATACTGTAAAATATTGATTACAGCTTATTTTAATTATTTTGGCACTGTGCATTCTGTAATAGCTCACAATTTCCCCCAGTGGTCAAATGAAAGTGTCGGCCTGTGTAAACTACATTTTGCTTATTGTGGAGGTTGTTATCAGAGCAGTGAAATGCACCAGAAGTGGACTTGGTGTTTTATTTTTAAGTGCCTGGGTGTATGTGACTGAGGCTCTGTGTGTAATGGCAGAGGATACAGACTAAAGTCGCGATCAAAATATTTGAAGGTGTTAAATATAGGATAGTCCTGAATATACTACATTCTAGGATCATAAATGTAAATGCAAAAACACGTAAAATACAAAAAAAAACGAAGAATACTTGCTTACGCTCCTGCTTACGTTTAATTAAAGTCCTGCTCTGTGGTTAATCAAAAAAAGGCACTCAGATGTGTATACCGCTCGGCACAAGAAGGAGACATCTGACACACCTTTGACTTCATTGAGCTAAGAAACTTTTGTGGCTCACCTGTCACTTCCTATAAGGCAACTATAAACTGGCAATGTCACTTCATGATGCACAGACACAGTAAAACTTTAAAAGCTTTATTTAACTTCAATCAACTATCTTCCTGAGACGCCTGGAATGGTATTAACATAAATTAACACACAACCCTACTATAAAAAGGCTTAACTGTGTACAAAGATGTTTTTTTTTTTTGAATCACCTACATTTTGTACCAGGTTCATCCCATTTGAACTCCATATGGAGGCTCTGAAGTGACAGCCTAGAGGCGGTTTTCTCATCTCATTGCTCTGAGTAAGCCTCCGTTTGTGTCACATCACACTGAAATGTATACACAAACAAAAAAAGAAAGGAAATAAGCAAGTGCTTGTGACTCACATGGCTTTTTGGTCAGCACCAGGAGGCTTTCGAAAGAGTCGAAAGGTAAACCGTTGCTTTCACCACTCTCGGCTCTCTTGGCTGACAGGGAAGAGTTGAGCGTGTAAATACACAAAAAACCAAACCATGGGAAGTCGAGCCCTATGTGCTACTCGTTCAAACGCGTGCGACAATCAATTGCAGTCCAACTCTACAAACATACGTAAACATTTGCTACGTTCAGTCAGCCTATTGATGAAATGATGGCTCTTTTTAAAGAAAGGCACGTTAAGAAACCGGTATGACTGCGTGGATCGAATTGTTCCGGCCACACTGTCAATACTACAACACGATACAACTACGGAAAGCCTCTGTCTACACACAGCACGTTCGATAGTATCTTCAGCCATAAAACAATGTACACACTAAGAAGGAAAAATAAATAAGAAGCTTCACCATATTTACATACCAGCCTCAACACTTGGAATAAACCAGTGGCTTGATTTAACCACTGGAAGTCATTTTAGTTTGGGAGAGAAGCAGTGGAACACAATTTTGGTTTTTTTTGGGTGTGTTTTTTACTTTTAGTATAGTTGTAGGGAGTTGTCTGGCTTGGATAACTGATCTTCAAAGTCACAGTGCCCTTTTTTTTTATAAGCCCTTTAAATGACAAGATGTGTGTGCCTTTAAGTTTTAACTCCTGAGTTGAAATCATGTATACCTCATGATTTTGGTCTTTTGATGAACAGTGCCTTTACCACCATGACTGTTTGCAGCTTCATCGCGTGTGGATTTCAGCACCAGTATTGTTTTAATAAGGATAACTTGTAAAGTGGGCGTGATTTGTAGAACGTTGACTTAAAAAGAACCACTTGGGGGTCATCTAAAGGAAGAGTTGGTTATGTTGGGACATAGTCCATGCTTTCTGGCCAAGAGTTAAAAGACTAGACCGATATCTATGAACTACTTTTAGATCACTGGATTTTTGGGCTGCACGGTGCACCAACTGTATGTGTGTGGGTAATTCGCGAAACATTCACCGGCCATTCCCTTTCTTGACACCAACCAGGACTACCCGCGAGATGCCAGACGACCTTTTTAAGAGCCCTGGTCTCACGTAACACAACATTGCTGTGTTGTATGTTGTGGGTGCGCTTCCGTGTGTGTGTGTGTTTCTTGATTTGTGTGTGCGCAGATAAGCAAACTCAGCCGCTTTCACCTCAGGTTGCTCTCTCCGGGCTTCGGTTTCCCACAGCCATGGGGTCAGTGCCGAGGCTGTGTGAAAAAGCATTGACACTCTGGCGACACTATGTGGGGTAAAATGTTGTGGCAAATGGCCCCGAGGAAAAACAATCACAATGACAGATTGTCATGGCAACATCAGAAAATATGCTGTTCCCACAGGATATGTCAGCGGCCTTGGTCTAATCCGACTGCTGTGGTAGAGTATGCTACTCGGCTATAGGCGGAAAATAAATAAAGTATATTTCAGAGAAAATCGAGATCTGGTCCCCGACGGGGAGTGGAATCTTTAAGGGCACGATGACTTGACATCGAATTTGAAGGCTGTGCAGTCTCTCGGGGATGGGTAGAGTAGGGGTGGGGGGCAGAAGCCGGAGATCCAGCTTATATGACCTCTCTGCTGTTGCGAATGGCACAACAGAGAACCATACTGAAGATCATTCCAATGATCTGTAGAGAGGGACAGAGACGTTTTCAGTGGAACCGTTCTCAATCTCAATCTGTATGTATCTCTGCTTTTTTTTGTTTATCTTTTTTAGCTTATCTTGTCAGATCCTGACTCACCATGACTCCAGCGATGCCGATGCCCACGTACCCGATGATGTAGAGCTTATTGTTGAAGAAGTCCTTGATGCCTGTCTCGCAGTCCTGCAGACCAGAGGTGGGCGGGGTCAAGCAATGTTTCATTCGAGGGAACCAGACTGGTATGCATGGCGGCATGTCCTACTCATTCTATAGCAAAGGGGCAGAGTCTCATTTCTATCCAGAGTCCAGAGCTGATGGCAGATCTTACCTTGGTATCTGGTTGAGGATCAGTGCAGGGATTTGCTGAGGTTCCACAGCAGTTCAGCTGAAAGTGAAATTAAACATCGGAACAAATCATAACCATGTGGAAAATGTATCTTAATAATAGCGTTTTTCCACGGTTAGCCAATGCTTTTTTTTTTTACTTACTACTTTCTGGTATGAGACGACCAAGGTGCTGTTATTGTTTTCGTCGTAAGTTGTTGTGTAGAAGTTCTGAACATCTTCAATGATCTGTGAGTGGGAGTAAAAAGTTATTGACACACAGTATGCAAAGACACATCCAGGCTATGTTTATGGCCAGGTACGGATTAGTAAATGTACCTTGTCTTTGTTTAAAAATCCAAACACTCCTGCTGCCACCTCAGCTCCAAAGATGATCAGCAAACAGGCGAAGAACTGAAAAATATCCATAGATGACATGACGTATACATGTATGGATGATGCCCATGTTTTTGTGTGTTCATAGGTACTCACCGAACCCAGCAGGCACTGAGACTCCCGCACAGCTCCGCAGCAACCAAAGAAACCAACCAACATCACCAGGCTGCCTGCACCGATCAGGATATACACGCCTGGGAGAACAAGGGAGAAGGACAGTTACCTTTCACATGAAGTCAAGGTAATCGTAAACGAGAAGGCAGGTAGGTGACCCCGACGCATTATCCCCTTTGCTGTTGTAGATTATACACATAAATAGAGTTATGATATATCACCCTAAATATTTGAATTCCCCTGTGGGTTAATTTCCCACTGTGCTTCAGCTAAAATATTCCGCTTTTTTTTTTAAGTTTTTGCAATTGCGTTTCACAAAGTCACCAGCAGGGGGTAGCACGGAGCTATGTTGAGCAGAGCTCAGCCCCTGGCATGAACATTTCAAGACTGTACTATTTCTGTGGTCAACTGAACATATGGCAGCAACGTGATTGGTGCTTTGTCAAGTCCGTTTTTCGAGTGGCCACACTTGACCCATCTTTTTATAGAATCCTCATTTTTCAAAAGCATGAGCCAAGTGTGGGGAGGGAGGGGGGGCTGGTGCTAAGTGGGATGCTTCACGTCCCATAGATGCCTTCATCTCCCTATGGACCCTCTCATGGGTAGGTCGGCAGGGAGGAACTCAATAAAAGATTGGTTTCCAAGAGTGCGCTCTCATACGGGTGGGGTTTGCTGCCAGGCGACACCTGGGCCCCCAGGTGAGGTGAGCTCAGGCGGCAATGAGCAGGGGTAGTAGGGTGTCAACAAAAACACTTGCTGTGATACAAAAAAAAATGGTCATGTGTTGGGTTGAGTTAGTGAGCTGATTAACGTTGAACACTTTGTCTGCTTTAAAACACACAACTTCACAATCAGGCCTTTTTTTTTACCACTGTTTTCTTCCGAGACTGCACTGGTTTCCCCCTTTGGGTGGCTGTAAGCTTGAACTTGCTCTTTGTTTTCTGATCATACATCATTTGTGATGGCATAGAAGTTGTGTCTGGGCTGGATGCCATGGCAACGAAAGCATAGCAACTGTTGATCTTGCTCTCAGCTGTCAAATCCATGTGTAGCACTACAGTCTCAGAGGACCAGACAGGAGCCCCTCATCCTCAGACCACACGGTCATCTGAGTCTCTCTCTCTCTCACACACACACTCAAATAATGTCCCATCTTGTTTTTGAAACATAACTTTGCCACAGGACCCATCTGTTTCTGATTGTCCGCTTCCATATGGCTGTTTTAACTGCGCTTACTCTGTCCCCCTCTTTCCATCTGGGTGACCGATTTAAAGGTGGTTGTAAACCGCGTGGTTTCACTTGTGGATTTATGTGCCATGTACGAGTCATTTCCTCTTACGCAAACTCCTCTTCAGCGTGTTTTCACATCATGGGGAAGGTGCGAGAGTGTCAAATGTGTGTTTTATGTACCGACACGTTGTGTTCACTGGCTGTAGAGATCAGTTCGGGTGTGTTATGGCACTCACCAATGAAGAAAGTGTCCGGAGCCTTATCGCCACTGAGCAGAGAGACGGTCTCTGGGTCGAAACGCAGCCACATTCCCACCGCCAGGACAAAGGATCCCATCAACTGAAGGGAGGTAGGAGGGAAGAAAACATACAGATGTTGAAACGTGTTTATTACAGAAAGCAAGGCATAGAAAAACAGACAAATTAATAAAACGTGGTCTGCGGTCCCATATTGTTGAGACTCAGGATTTCACAAGATCCGAATACGTACAAAATGACGTGTTGTTGCAGAATAAAATGCGCGTAAGGTAGAAAAGCAGTTCCCTGTTATAGATTCTGCAGTGAAACATGTAATATTCCTTATCCTGACTTACGAGCGACGTACTGTATGTTACTAGGTTTCTGTTTCCATTACAGACGTGTTTTGCTTTTCTCATCTTCGGTGCAACAGTGGAAGTGCTAAATGTTATGTAGGCCGCCCTACTTTTGCTCTTCCTCACTGCGTCTTTCCGTTATAACTACAGCGACTGGTCTGTGGCGTTTCCAATCCGGCCCCTCACCACCTTAGACGGAAGACAGATGTGTCATTTCGTTCAGAGGCGGCTACCCTCAAATGTCCTGTTTTGTTTGAACACAATTGCCCCGACTCAGGGTCTGCGGCGGGGGTGGATGATTTAAAAGATAAGCGGCAAGAGATCTCGGCAAAACACGGCTCACGTAACAGCCCGTGGCCAGCTCTGGCTCCCCAGCGGTGAGAAAGTGACTCGCAGGGCTGTGGGCGGCCGTGTGGCACCTTGAGCCTCAGCAGGCTCTCCTGTTTGTTTGGAAACGTGGCTCGTGCAGCTCAGATTTTCCCTCATCAAAACCCCCCCCTCAGTATACAACGGAAAAAAAAGGCAGGCTCCCCGCAGTGCCCCTGCTTTCTAAGACCTTATAATACGGCAGGAACCAAACCTGCGGTTCTCTGCCGTCATCGGCCGATCTTGACGTAAATGCTTTTATGGGATCCGACACGCTGCGGAAGGGCTGGGAGCTCTGCTCTGACAGATCAATAACCCGAGGTTTTACTGATCACTGAACCCATGCCCCCCCGCCCCCCCCACCCCTTCCATTCCCATAATGATTCCAATAATGAATAATAAAGCTCGGTGACAGTGAGGGTTAAAGATCTGACTGAACCACGCGGGGATTAATCCAGTTGGGGGTCAGTCCGAGCTACTGTAGATTGCGTCAGCGCTGTAGGGAGGAGCAGGTGTTTTTTTCACACTTGCCATGGGAGAGCTGTGGAGCCCCGGCCCCGACCGCATCACTATTACGGCTACCGTTAAAAGCCTTTTCAAAACCAGAGGCATCGATGGATCCGCCGCTGCACCAGGGGCCGACACGCTAAATGGATTCCGGGCACTCCCAAGCCTATCCCAAAGGTCCCATTAACCCCCCCGTCCCTGCTGACATACCCCCCACCACCACTTGTCTGCCACCATTACCCAGGCTGCCACAAGACATACCCCTCCCTCCTCCCGTCTTCTTTAACCTCCCAAGTCTACACCCACGCCCTCTGCCTTATCTCCCCCCCCCCCCCCCCCCCCCCCCCGCCCTCTGCCTTATCTCCCCCCCCCCCCTCCTCTCCCTCACCTCCCTCCCAACCTTACCCAAAGGACAAAGAGCCACTATGTGACTACAAAAGGAGGGTAAATGACAGACACAATGAAAGAGTGAATGAACGTAGCGCTGGGAGAAAAAGAAGAGAGAATAAGTTGTTGAACCGCCATCTTTTTGAGAATTATCTTCGCCTTTAAAAAAATAAAACTGAAAAATGTATCTTTTCCAGAGACGAAGCGAAAACTAACCTGTGATCTATAAACACATTGTTTATGGTCTATAGCTTCAGCATTTCTGAAGATTGTTTGCCTGTCCGGATATTCCTCGATGGGGTTGGAAATCTTTTACGGTGTAAGGCCTACTCTTTAACTGTGTAGTTAAAAAGTCTTTTGTGAGGGGAGTTTCCATGACAACAGGGGCAGAGTTGACTCAGGCCTGTGGTCAGACAGTCTGTGGCACTACACTCTTTCTAGATGGGAACTTGTTTCTCAGACGAAAATATGAGTATAAATTAAAACAAAAACAGTACCAATGAAACCCAAACAGTTGCAAACAACATCTTTAAATCTTTAAGATCTATAAATGACCAAATTACATTTCTGTCTGGCATATGTTTGTGAAAACACATGCAAGCGCACATTAAAAATGATGAGCAGAAGGAAAGTGCAAATAGGAGCAAGATAATTATGGGTGGGGTAAATCCCATTGTACTGCTCCACGGGGCAAGGGTGGGGGAGTGTGGTGGCACTCATCAACCTCGACAACACAGGAAAATGTGGTTTGGAGCCGAAGTGATGAACAATATTAAGTTTCAGTGTCAAGGCTGATTTTACAGACAGTAAACGAAATGCTCGGCAGATCCCCAAGCCGTGAAGAACAAGCTATTTTTTTAGAGAAATTTTAGTGAAATACACAAGTCAATTCTGCTCGAAAAGTAGGATAAATTGTGTTTTTTTTTTTTATTAGTTGTTTGACAATGAACACAGTTAGATTTCAGCTGTCAACCCTATCTAAACCAATTGGTATTAATTGTATATATTTTTACGTAAATCAGTTTATGATTTTATTTTAACTCACCTGACAGTCCACAGGGGCAAGCTCTCCTTAGTGTTTCTGCCTGGTCCGTGTGAAATGTCACAGCGGAATATAAAATAAGATGGAAAACACTGAGTATGTTCAAGAGTTAGCTGTTCTTTTTTTAAACGCGGGGAATGTAGGTCCCCATGAGATGTAGCCTGCTCTGTCCCCTGCCATATTTAGTCTTCGGGCTCGTAAAGACGAGGAGCTGTGTGGTCGTGGACGGAACTTTGGCTCTTTCCGAAAAATGAATGTTACACTAGCAATGCCCAAAACAATGATGATTCCGAGCATTCGGAGAAAAGATTTTCCCAGGCGGAAAACCTTGTTATGTGTTGGTAAGGTAACCATGAAGCTAATTGTTTGTCATTAACTATCCAAATCGATCAGGAGGCTAGAGAACATTCCTGAACCGTATCAGTTGTTTTTGGAAATCTGTGGGAAAGGCACTTATTGCTGCACCTTTCACACACATGCAGCTATGCAGGCAGTGTTTGCACTTCTGTGTTTATCCATTGGCTTTTTTTTTTTTTTTCTTATTTTTACCAAATAGGGTAATTGCTGAAGTATAGCCCACAAACAGCCCTTCAGGAAATGAAGCTCTGCTGTAAGCTCCCACATGTGCAGCTCTCCGTGCTGTATACACAAAGGTCGAGTCTGTGTTCCATTGTCGACAGTTTCATTAATGGAAATCTCACTACATCACAATGCTGTGACATGGAGTCGGAGAGCTCTTTAAACAAAGAGCGCCTTCGCGTGTGTTGATGGATGACCGTGTTTATTGTGCGTGGTCGGCAGTCTTGGTCATGCAGGTAGAAACGGCTGGTGTGTTTGTGTGTCCCTGCGTCTAACCACCGTGTCTCCCATCCCGTCCCGGGAGGACCGGCAGCACCTGTCTCTGCTCTGCCGCCCACTGAGGGGATTTGAAGGAAAACATATCTGCCCCTCCTCCACACACACGCTTGCATCACACGCTCGCCATCCCTCACTCCACCATCAACAGTGGGGGATGCAGGCCCGGGGGGGGGGGGCGGGGGGGGCGGGGGGGGGGGGGGGGGCTGAGTTGAGTTGAGAGAACACAGGCAAGGTGCAAAACTGCTATACAGAGAGCAGCAAAATACGGAAAAGACACATCCCACTGTCCTCATAATGACCCATTTTTTTCCTATCTTTATCTGGGTCACGTTCTTACCAACTGTCCCTCTTTTGCCACGTGAGTGCGCGCACACGAATATCCCTCTCAATCTCCCCGTGACCCTTTTTTTTCTTCCTATCACAGTTGCAGTCCACTCGTGTCCCCCGTTTCTTGTTTCTCTCATCTTCTGATGTCTCTCTCTGCGTGTCCCCGCTCAGATGTCTCAAAGAGTGCAGTAACAGCCGCATCCCCTCCCGGTTGGGAGTGGGGTGACCCCTGTGTTTAGGTCTGTGCCGCTCAGCCAGGCAAGAGCAGCGCCCTGAAGTTAGGCTATTGTCCCTCTGTCACAATGGAGCCATTCACAATGCACTCGGCGCCAGATCCACTCCGCAGATGCTTGTTGGAAAATGTCTGTCTCTCTCGTTCTCTCTCTTCAACGCAAACACACACACATGGCCAAAAGAAGCTTCCCATCTAAGGAGTGTGAAACAGCCCAAGGCATGTGCACACAAACTTTACCTGTGTGTGTGTGTGTGTGTGTCATTTATAGCATGGAGCATGAATGGACTTGAACAAGGATGTCAGGGAAGGCAGACGCGCACACTCCCCTGCCCACACACACACACACACACACACACACCTTTCACATCCACCTGCCAGTTTGGGTCCCCCTTCAGACTCAAACTCTCTTGAAGTGGGACTGGTTGGAGGACGTGATGCTGCAGGGTGTGTGTAACCTTGGGTTTATCAATCGGCTCTGCACGCTTTGTTAAGGTAGCAAGGTGGACCAGGCAGCCAGACTGCTGACTTTTTTTTCCCATGCCGTTTTTCCTCATTCTCTTTCTTTATCCTCTGTCTTTTCATTCAGTCTTACTCTCAAAAACAAGCTTGCACGGGGTAAAAAAAAAAAAAAAAGAAAAAAAAAAGTGAGGCGGGTTTTTCCTCTGTGGAAAATCTGATTTGTCTCCGTCGAGCCAAACCTTAAAAGACCTCCAGCTGTCACCCTTTCCGCGCCACGCAGGTCCAACCCACGCCGGACAGCAACGACACAACACAACATAGGATGAATTGGATAACATAATAATAATAATAATAATAATACACATTAATAACACACGCGTGTCTGTGTGTGCGTGTGAAAGTGAGCTGTGTGCACGACTGCACTTGCTGCATTTACGCACAACTCGCGTCTCACCATCACCACACACACACACACACACACACACACACACATCAACACTTACCCAGAATATGAAGTTGAAGATGAACAAAAGATATTTCACACATTTCATTCCACCCTCGACCTTCCCCATGTTGCCTTGATGCTGCAGCGTGTTGGTGCCTTTAACCTCCTGGGAAAAAAAATGCTCCGATGGTTTGTTACAGGCTTCACACAACGTGACAATAACGGTCCACAACCCGGTCACAACACAACACTTGTGCATCAAGAAGCGCGCGCTCTCTCTCTCGCCGCCCCCCCCCCCCCCCCCCCCCCCCCCCCTCTCTCTCTCTCTCTCTTTGACACACACTCACCCACAATTACGCGCAAGCGTGCACGCGCCCAAACAACGCAGGATCCGCTTAGACTCTTTCCAGACCGCCCTTTTCAATAATGTGGCGGGGGCCGGGAGGAGGGGGGGGCTACACAATGACAGACCGACAAGTATTTGCCAGTGTGTCGCTGTCCCGGTAACTCAAGGTTCTGCCTTATATACTTTAGACTCATATTTACTATATGGTTAGGGCACCTCTTCTTATTTTACAAATCTCTGAGTTCATCTCACAAACTCAGTTTTCCCATTGTGGCCTTTTGTGACTTGAATCTAAGCCTCAAGTGAGTAATTAAGGAGTTTTTAGATGAGTTTTTCATATAAGATTGCCACATATTGGGATATTTAAGACTTTGCTAATTTGACTACAAAATATTTGTAATATATCACTTTGCTCCCCATTGCGCTGAATTTATTCCTGGATTATGAGTTATGGAGCTTCACTTCACACTAATGTATCAATGACTGTCTTTGTGTATACTAAAATCTCTCCTTAAGAGAGTGCAATGGAAAGATGGATTTATTTTTTAAGGAAACCGTCATTTTCATGGCAAGGTCTCAGTATAGATCACTTTGACCCAGACTGGGTCGTTGCTTTTAACTTTTCATGTTTCCGCGCTAGCAACAGACATGTTTTTTTTTTTTTTTTTTTTTTGTGTTTCAACCTTGATTTAATAGATTTTCTTCTGAAGTTGACACAGCTAAACAAATGTTTTACAGAATAAATACAACTTTCCAATCTAAAGGTTAACTGAGATCATACTGTACTGCAAAAACGTTTTCCTAGCCTTTATGCAACACCATATTTGACCATAGTTTCCATGACTGGTTGGTGAAGGCACACCACGCAGAGGCAGTAATTGTAGCTTCATACTGTTGTTGGGTTAGTGATTCAAAACAACTCTTCTTTTTCCTTCTCGATAAGTAAAACCGCTGTGTCGGTTACATATCAATTTCACAGTCAGTTAGCGACTGATCTCATGAGGCACAATCTGAGATTAGTGACACTTTGACGCACTGTCTTGGATAGATTTTAGCCCAGTGATTTTTCGGGTTCATTTTACTTTTAATTTTTAAACACAAAATACTTTTTAGTTCTCCATCCATTCATGAAGAAAGCACCAGAAACGCCAATTAAGTCTACTATTAATGAAATGGAAAGAATAGTGCCTGCGCTGGATGTCTTTCCTCAGTGTCACCACTGAGTGGGAGCATGTCACCTCAGCGGCAACACTATGTTCAGCATAAATATTTTCCCCACCACCATGGAGAGTGTCAGGAACATCCAAAGTGCAGTTCGTTGCATTACTGGGAAATCAAGCACTTGTTAGAAAATGCCCTTATAGAGGAACAAAGTGTTCTGCAAGGCTGGAAGAGGGGGAGGAGTTGAAATAGAATGATGTGAAGAAGAGAAATGGGAGACAAGGCCCAGAACCAATACATGTATTTAAATAACAGGAACGCATCACTCATTTATAACTAATTTCAGCCCTTCCCACACGTCTCTCTATGCGCTGTGTGAGACCAGCTTTGGGAATTGTGGAGCTCGGAGCCAAATAAATAAATAAAAGGTCTTGTTGGAATTCAAACTGTGGCAATTCCAAAAGAGGAAATGCTGATAAGACTGGTACAAGACTGCTGTGTCCCCGCTGGTTGGTTGTTGTTGGCTGTTGCTATGTTGTTCCAAACATGTGAGCAGGAAAAATGTGTGCCCGTCATAACCTCCATCGACATAGGTAACAAATAGCTGCAGTGTCACTTTCCAGCTCAAGACCCGACGGGTCCATCCATCAGTTGACAGTGTCTGTAGTCTTTAAAGGTTGTTTTCTTTCTTTTTTTCTTTCTGACATATAGCTGACATAATCCTGTGTGCTCGCTGCGCTAGCTATTGTAATCTTAAGAGGAATTAGAATTAAGCACATGCTTTTCTCCCTCTCTTATAAATGTGTAGGGTCAGCTGCTGCTATTTTTATCCGGGTCAGGGCCTGAACCTTTTTTATTCAGCCCTGAGGTCTCTATTGATCCAATGCTGTGGCACTGTGACGGCATGGGGGTCAGCCTCATGTTGGCGAGGCGGAGATTTCATCTGAGACCAAACTGGACCGCTGTAGAACTGTAAGATCATACATTGAACCATGGTCATAACATTCACAACAACGCAAGTGAGCTTGATCTGTGGCAGCGTTACACCACCTACTGGTCGAGCTGCGCACATCACCCAGGGGATTTATTTACAGTGAGTTACTTATGTAACCGTTGTGTTGTGTTTGAAAGCTGTTTCTGTCCCTCGTGTTCGGGACCCATGATTCAACACTCAAAACAATGACTATCATGCAGTCATGTTTTTACTACACCATATATAACTTATAATGCATTCATAACCATGCAATCCTGTTGTTATTTTTATTTTAGACACCCTGATCCCACTTTTTAGGCTTACACGTGTGGAATTTTGATGGACCCTAACCCTAACCCTAATTCTACAGTTAAATGGGTTATAAGAGTGGAATTAGGGGTTAGGGTTTTGGTGAAGGGTTGCTGCTAGAGAGATAGGAGTTGTTCCTAGGGCGGTTTTCAGGGACACCAAAGGCGCTCGTCTTGGTCCTGTGTCGCTCTGACATTGGGAAATAGGTGAAAGTGCAAGATACTTTTGTGCGTTTTGAACATTCAACCACTTCCAGTTCGGTGTCCCTGAAAACCCCCAGGTCCAACCTCAATCTCTCTAAAAGCGAGCCATCACCAAAACCTTAACCCTAATTTCACCTTATAGCTTCACAGCTACAATGGCTAGTGGTCTTCTTTGTTCCAGAACCTTTCATGAGGCAGCCGTGCTGTGCTGTGGTTTCCTGGCAAGACATCAGGAGATTAGAAGCTTTGTGCATGAACTGTGAAACAGCAGCAGGTGAGAAAAGGTGCAGATTCAACTTTCAGTGAAAGTGAGAAAATGAGATTATTATTTAACGCCACCTTGTGGCCGTAGTTGTCTGTTTGACCATAAGAGGGTAGCACTATACTTGTAAAGACAGAGGCTGAGTTTTGATACGTCAAAAATCAACACATCCAATTACACATCAAAACATTATTACAAAAAGAGTTGCACATTTTCTGTGTCCTCTCAGGTCTTTGTGACGAAATACTTTTTCTCAAGTCAATGTGTTTTCCGAATCAGCATTTATTTTGTTGTTATTTGATTGCGCGGAATGTTTGGTCTTTCCCTGCCTTTATTTTGATTTTGTTGATCTAGTGGGGACATGATTCTCCATCAGCCAAACACCAATGAGAGATTTTGAGAGTGTAAGCGCTTTCCACTGCCATCAACAGAACACCAAATAAGGGAATAATATCCTCAAGAAGAAGGATGTTCATGTCCACGGCAGAGTTTCGGTGACTAATAGAATCTGGCGAAAAAAGGTAACTGAGGCGACTCCAGTGGCTATTTAATATTCTAAATGTACACGTTTTTTCTCACACCTGCTCCTTTCACAGCTTTTTCTTTTTTTTTTCCACGGTGAGAGGAATTCTAACACTCTAGTTACACCACAGCTAATCCATCTTCCTCTTTGTGTATAAAAGGCAGCGCTGGACTTGCGTACACGGTGTGAACAACATTCCTTCACCACGGGAAGAGCTATGGACCAGCTACAGATGTAAAGTATGAAAGGGGTGTTCACTCGTTCTCTGCCATATTCCCTCTGAAATCATTAATCCTCTGCTTTTGACTATTGTATCCTACTGGAATAATACCACTCCACCGACTTTTAAAATAGGCCGACAGTGTCAGTAAACCTGGGGGAAATGGTGAGGTGCGTGTTTGGTCTTCAGCATGAAAAATAGGACGTCTCGGATTTGAGGGTGCCACTGTGTCGGCCTTACATTGCTGTCCCTTACTGCATGTGCATTAATTGTGATTAATGAATGAATGTTTCATATTTCACGAGGTCATTTGATTAAAGCAGTTCTGAGGTCAAGATGTGAACATCGACACTCGCTTACACAACAGAGGCAAGTACTGAGGTGTTTAATAAATAACAGCATGAACAACAACACAACAACAATGACAACAACACAATTAAAAGCTTGAATTCATTTTGTATATATACACATACCATATATACTTTCATATTCAACTGTATAAACCTTAAATATGACATGCAGTCCTCATAACTTAAAACAACCAGGACTTCTCGGACTGAGGTAGGGTAAGGGGCCAAGAAATTGGATAGATGAAGCTATTGTTTGTGTGTGTGTGTGTGTGTGCATGTGTGTGTGTAGACTGAATGCTATGGTCAGTGTGTTTGATAGTGTGACTATGTTTGGAGGCGGGGAAAAGGATTACAGTATTGGCAATACATTTGCAGTGGCTGTTAAGGAAGAAATGTGTGTGTGCTTGGTTCGTAGTTCGGAGGTCAGGAGTTGTCCTCCCTGGTCAGTGGCCCATACGCCCCGCCCAGGACTTCCGACTGAGGACGCACACACACGCGGCGTTGATGCGGATGAAACGCCAGGCTGTCCGTTCCTTGAAGAGGGTCAGGGCACTTACAAATATGTGCGTGTTGGTGCAGTAGGAGTTCCAGTGGCGACTGTCGATGCCGAGGCAGCCCGAGTTGCCCGACTTGCTGCCCTGTTTGCCCCCCCGTCCCCCCGGCCTTCCCCCTTTTGCGTTCCCGGAGCCTCTGTGCGTGGGGTACCGGCAGGTGGTCTCGTAGAAGAACTGTTTCTTTACCACATTGTTGATCGTGACGTTGGGCAGCACCGTCACCTCGTTCCCGGCTATGTCCGTGGCTTGCGTCAGGTTGCCCACCCAGGTATTTATGCTGTCACACACCGAGTACTCCCCCCGGTGCATGGTGTGCGATCCTGCTCTACGCCTCACCCTCGCCCCCCTCACCCCTTCAATGTCATAGCCCTCACCTTCCAGGGCATCGTGTGACGGCTGCACCTCGCTGAAGACCACGCGGGGTGAGGAGCGGTAGCGTCTCTTGGAGAAGAGCTTGGGGTCCACCACTGGGACGGAGGGGTCAGGAGGGGAGTGCGTGAGGACGGGGCCCCTGTCCTGGGTGTGTGAGGCGGCACGTTGGTGCCTCTTGGTCCTGTGGTGGCTGGTCCTCTGATGCTCCTGTGACGAGTGGTGTTCGGAAAGGTGGTCCCCCGCTGCTCTCTGCTGCTGTCCTGCTCTGTGATTGGCTGCTGTCTGCTGTCCTGCTTTGTGGTTGGCAGCCCCGGCGCTCCGGGCCAATCCACCTCCCATGTTCAGTGCAGCCTGGACGCCGATCAGGAGGAGCAGGGCCAGCGGTGACGACCTCATGGGCACACGTCCTGAGCAGGAAAAGTTCAGATAATAGCATTGGTATTAAAGTTAATAAGTGAAGCTTACATTACTGTTGTGGACTGACAAAAAATTGCAAAAAATATTTTTAGATACTCAAACAAGATTCTTAAATGTGTACAGTGTATGTGGACACTTTACGGTCCTGTCGTGCCAGAATCCTTAACAATAATCCAGAATCTAACTGTACAACCATTTTCTACTATTGGTCAGTTCCTTGCTGCGCGTGTCTGCGGTTGAGTCGAGTTTTAATTGCTAAAGAATTGTTGACGATTATTTTGAAGACTATAAACACATTTTAAAGGAGAAGTTTGGACTTCAAACAGCATTAGTTGTGGGTTGTGTCGCCGTCGAGTGTGAGTGTATATGCGTACCTGTGGAATGTGTCCAGTTGAAGTGGGAGCCCCTGTGGACTCTAGAGCCAGACCCCAGTGCAGGCCGGGCCCCTGGTGCCTGCCATCTGGACCCCCTGAACCACAGCTCTGTGAGGTACACATGCAGAGAAAACACACACATTTAACATAATGATTTAAAATTCAGCTTTTCATTCATGTCACGTATTGATTGGAATATATATATATATATATACCACTGTGCCCCCGCGCTGCAGTGTTTACGCTACCTATATATAGGTAAAGTGTAGTTTAAAATATATATATTATCTATCTATCTATCTATCTATATTATATATCTATTTAAACTACACTTTACCTCAAAGGACATAAGAAAAGACCAAGCTCTTGCAAGGTACACACACACACACACACACACGCACACACACAAACTCACTTTGTTTAAGTGTTAGAGCTCAGGCTGTCATTCATTGGAATGAGGTGTATTTCACACCTCATTAGATGTTACAGATATACTGTATGCCCTCAGTCTAGGTGATTTGGATGCATGCGTGCACGCACAAACTTTGTCACACATGCAAGAGGGTGTCTTTCGAGACACATGCATGTCAGAATGCATGTCAGGCTGCTGAATAGTGGGCATGCTCTGATGCCACGATGTGTATGGATACACACACCCCTGCCAACACAAACACTCCAAAGGTCACTGGGGTGAGTTGAAACTGGCGTGTCAGTATTTTTGACTTATATGCAGGGTTCTGTTAAATTCACCTCGCTGGAATGGTGTTAGAAATACCACTTTTTGTTGTAAATCTCATAATTCTCTCGTCATTATTGCACTTGCTATAGGAGTTATGGGGGCGAATAGTAATCTGTGGTAATATTTCTACAGGTGGAAACAAATAGACTTTTTATTTTATCTTTTGCCTTGACACAGGGGTTGCCCAGTTAACTTTAGCACATGATAACCTGAAGGGGTCAGTGTTGCCTGTTCACAACCAACCAGCAGCTGAGACATATCAAAAAGTAATTGGCTCCATTCCCTGCATGAGAGAAAGTCAGCATCTTAAATCATCACTCAGGTATTTCCCCACAAGTTTAGAATGAGCCCTTGAGCTTTTTTATTCTCTTAGTTTAACTTGGTTGCATACGAGATAGTAGTGGAAAGTAGGGATTCACATATCATATATCCTGCTGGAACATGTGTATGCGAATTGTATTTCAGGTATGTTACTTTTTCTTGGAAGGATGAAATATCATGTAATACTGAACCTCAAATCATATGGATCATACAAACTTAAAGTCAACAGCTACAATAGTACATGCTGCTCACATCTTAATGTGTTATCTTTAAGCCGTTTTTAATTCGTCTTAATTATGGTTTGGAATGCACTTATTGTGAGCCAAATTAAATGTGATGTAATGTATCACTACTACTCCTATTACTATCGTACTTTCCATGTGACGGCTTTGAACTTGTCCAAAGTTAATAAGTATAATTCTAAAGTGTCGGACTTTAACATGGAATGAAAAACTTCGGCAATAACTATAATTGTTGTTTTTGCTTAAATAAAATAACTATGAACTTAGAGGGGGAGAGAGCGTTTTGTTTGAGACCCATTTTGGGAAACTGACCTTCCAGTGATATCTTTTGGCTTCGATAAACACAATCATACACACCCACTCACACGCATATGGAGCTGGTCCAAACAGACAGTGAGCTGATTGATCCAGGCTGACGAGCAGCCCACTATTTACATGGCCCAGAGTGAGCCGGGAGGATCCTAATGTTAAAAATGTGTGCCGCGTGTTTAATGCCAATGGAGCCAGCGTAAACACTGCAGCGCGGGGGCACAGGGGTCAGAGTGGTTTCGAGAGCACCTCTGACTTAATGGATTACCTCAGCACTGGATCCCAATCTGTCTGACTGTCCCTCTGACCCTCTCACACAAATACTGTATGCACAACACCAAACCCATGAAGCGTCGTACATACTCAAGCCTGTACGATTTAAGGGGGGTTCTGGAAGTGTTCCCAAAGCCCTCGGTTTGCTCTATGGTTTTGCGGGAAACAAAGCCATACTGCTCCGCTTCCATTGTTTACTAGCTGCACGGGGAAAGTTCAATTTTTCAGCCACACACGCACGATGTTGAAAACGGGCCGGCCCAAATGGTCCCGATGGGTTTTACACTCTAACCCGCCTCCGAACTAACCAGACTTTGGGAGAGAGGCCGTCCATATGGCGCTGGCATAACAGGAAGTCTCAAAGTGGTGTGTGAGGCTCCCTGCACTTTGACATTAACAGGACTGTGGGCAGCTTAGCTCTTTAGTATAAAAGGAAGAACAATCAGAGCATAAACACACGCACGTGTGCCCGGAAGAACGAGAGAGCCAGTCGGAGACAGCGTTGCTCCAAAATTCCAAACAATGACAAGGTTATTCCGAATCCATTTCACCGAATACCACACAAATTAAAGACACCATATGCTTCACGTTTCCCCATCAACATGTATGAATACAAACAAGCTAAAGCAAAGATGCCATAGTTTCATTTGCACCAGGCAGGTCGTTTTTGGGATCTGACTTAGTAAAAACGGCCTCAGGTGGCCTACTTTAACATCTCCAGCTTTGAGGAGGTGGGTGGAACGCCTTGGCGTGGCCAAACCGTAGGCCGGGTTAAGCGAGAGCGCCAAAGACGATGGGGAGCGCGTGGAACGAGGACGTACGTCACGCAGCTGCCAGGTCGTGACCTGGCAAACCAACCGCTAGGGCCTCACACAACTGAGTAAAACGCAGCAGATGAATTAGTCCGCCCGAGGCGGTGGAGCCCAGCCACGCGGTTACTGGTACTGGCTGCGTCGCGTTGGCGGGTAACACGGCTTTCATCGAGTCCGCCAGCGCACAAGAGGCACCGTGGATCAGACGGCGCACGTGGCATGCGTAGAGTGCCACGTGTTGACTGTGACACCATGACGACGATGCAGCTGTGTCACATCGCGAGAGCACTGTCAATAATCCAAGGTTGGTTCACAGTAAACGAGCGCTTCCTCCTATCCGTGCCACGCATTAGTCATGAGTTACGAGTCCTCGTTAAAAGATGCGCAGGAGCGGCGTGTCAGCAGCCCTCTCAAACGAGCGCGCACACACACCAACACACCTCCATCCGCGAGTGATGACAACGGCTTCAGATTATGAGGGGGTGCGGAAGAGAGACTGACAGCTCCGGTGACAGGGAGACGAGGAGAGAGGCCATACTGAAAGTGGGATGCAGAGAGAAACAGAGAAAGGCAAACCGTTTTTTCCCTCTGTCTCTCATCAGCTCGGTGTAGCGCAGTTCCTCTTTCTGTCACCCACTGGAAATAATTATCCAGAGGGAGGACGGCCAGGTCAGCTTGTTCTCTCTCACTTTAAAGCACATCCAAATGGTCCAACAGCACGTGTATTTCCTCAAAAAAAAAAAATATATATATATATATATATATATCTAATGCTCATTAATGAACGTTTGAAGAAAAAAACTAATCCAAGGACATATGAGGACTGGACTTTGTGGACCACATAGGTCTTATTTTGAGGGGAAGGTTTTTTCAAATGAACCTCGGCCGAACACAGTGTTGCAACGCTCCACTGTTTGTGTAATTGAAGCTTGTCACCCGGAAAAAGACAATCTGTTTCTCATAGTTTAGATAAGCTTCAAAGTGAAATTGACACAACTATCCGGGACAGGGGGGGGGGGGGGGGGGTTTTCCCGAANNNGGGGGGGGGGGGGGGGGGGTTTGTCACGCAAAGTGATGTCATTTTAAAAGCGCGATTAAGTTACTTTCTCTCTCGCAGTCTTGGGAGACTGTCAGCAAGCTGGCTGTTCATGGAAACACTTTCAAAGTGTTTTAAATGGGATACACAGCCCAGGTTCCAGAGTCAGAAACACTATAAAGTAACCTTGTAAAAAAGCATTTTTTATTATTATTTTAAACATGGCAATGATAATTTATATTGTTCGTTGTGCTACATTGCACAGAACCATAGTCTTTTAATGCATTCTTTGTACATTAGTTAAGTATAAAACTAAATAACTTGTTTTCACCACAGCTGTGGTCTCTCAAAAATCGAAAAATCCAAATGTGTGAAATCTCAATGAATATATATATATATATATATAATACAATTATCAAATATGTGAAATCAAATTTCAAACTGGGACTGTATGTACCAGTTTGAGGCTTATATTTGCACTGAGTGCACTGAAACGCAGTTTCTTACTCATTTTACTGAAACACTTCATATTCTTGTGGCTTCTGATTGCAGAGCCCTTCGTAATTAAAAATATTACAATTTAACCGGAAAAAGCTGTTAATCTGTTAAAAACAACTGTTAATCCCTACTTATTCAACTTGATTCTCTTTTGTCATAGCTCCGTATAGAGAAAAGTCTGACATATCTGACATAGTCTAGAAGCGTACATGAGTTGGAAAACTTAATTCTTCATGTTAAAAAAAAAAAAAAAAAAAAAAAAAACTTCCTTCGAGAATCGAGGCACCTGTTGCACATCAGGGATACTTCAGTATGTGTAAACTGTGCGGCTCGGGCCTCAGGACACAGGAAGGGGCACACACAACCTGTTAAAGCACTTGACTACTCCGCGCAACGACAAATTATGCGAGATATGCAGAACAAAAGCCCTTTTTCTCTGTACAAAGAGCTGCAGAATATGGAATCGCCAACAGCTCCAATGAGGAGACAAGGACATATGTGCACTGCCTTGATATCAGCACGTTTCATCATGAAGGGGGTTTTAGAGAGTGCGGCAATAAAATATGCTGGCAAATACATCGCGGAGTTCTTAGCTGTGTGATACAGGCAGCCTCACACAGCCGCGTGCTTCCCTTCACACAGCCACTGAATCCTTTCCAGCTCCGTGAAACGCCGCCAGCGTAATCTCTGAAATATGTTTTACGGGCAACGCTTCAAACGTTCAAATAAATTCACCTTTCATAAAACTGTGAATACATTTTTTTTTAATGGTGCCATGTGGTGAGCAAGTACACGTTAAGAAGTCATTTGCGGCTATTTTGTTTGTTTTGTGCACAGTACATCATATGTACAGTTGCCACCTGTGGGATTTATTGCATAGTATAGATTCATCTCATTCATGGATCTATCTTCCGAACTGGTTGTGTCAAACCAATACTGTGTGTGTGTGTGTGTGTGTTTTTTTTTTTTTTTCGTAAGCTACAAATAATTGGCTGGTGCTTCACAAGCTGTAAATGGAATTATCTGAGCTTATACACACACAGGAAATAAGATTTCCATGAGGATACCCAATGGAAGAAAGTTGTCTTGGAACCGGGATAATTAAAACAGTTGGGCTTGTGCGTGCATATGGCTCCACTTTGATGCTTTCACCAACAAAATCCTTCCGAGAAAAGCGGATGTCACATAGTGTGCCTAGATTACCAACCAATAAATAAATGTTTAATTTATTCTATTTCAACTGCCTATCTGACCATGGGTGCAATGGCACGCACGTGTACATGTTGTGACTTCAGACAGTTTTAATGTCTACCTCTCTCTTTGATGCAAAAGTCCAAAAGGCTCCTTAACATGGAAGTGGATCCTATTCCCATCCAAGAGACTCAAACTCAGTTCCAGTAAGAAGGGGCCTTCAGTTTGGCATACACTGTATCTCTCTGGTCTGAGGAGAAGGATTTTATCTGCTTTTAAGCTGAGATTTCGCACTTCTCCAACGACGCATCGGGCTCCATTTATTGAAACTGTTTAATCTTCTCCTGGCGCAGGATTTGCCCCGGAGTCATTTTCGATTCGGGGCAACCGTGAGATAAAGCAGAGACACAACTACAGTGTAACCTCCACCCGTTCTCTACAGTCACGAGTTGTCCTACAGTAAGTCGAACAATGATTCACCCTAATAGAAAGATTGAATCCTTCTGTTTTTCCTCATCCAAAATAAACATTTTAGCTGCTCTTGAAGGCGACAAGTATCAAGTGAAATCCGTAAGCTGAACAATGCAGCTCTTTGTACACCAAGGAATATATTTTTTCCCTTGATTTCTTTTCATTTTTTGCATTGTAGTTTTTAGGGATTTCCCACAAAACAAATATCTGCCTGTCCTACCCGTCATCACATGTTATGTAACATAATTGTTTCTGGGCATATTCACACTTACATTTGTCTTTTTTTAGCATGGTCTTCATGTGAGAGCTATTTCATATACAGACAAATTAAGTTTCTGTAGTTCACAGTGATTGGCTGAGTCAACGGCAAGGTCCAACAATTATGCTTGAATTTTTATTTTTTTTGACTGCATAAAAAATCCTTACAGGCTAAAAATTCTAGTCCTTCAGGCAACTCCCTATCTTCTCTTCACTGTGTTGGTCAAAGGCCTTATCCCCTGTCTCTGGCCTTACCAGGCCCATCCCCAAGCCAGCCCGGCCTTTCCCTCGACTGGGCCGGCAGACGTGGGAGACCGGTAGTACAGGCCGTGAAGACAGGATGGACGCAATGATTAACGTTTTTTCCAGACCCCTAGATTTTATGACCTTGACATTCAACAATCTTCTCATGACAAGTGGTCTTTTGGCATGGCTGTGGTAAAAACTCCCCCTTTCCTGGTGGAGAATCTAGGGTCACACAGCGGAGCAGTGAGCGGAGGAGGGTCAGAGGGAAGAATGCCTGCATGAACAGAGAGAGAGAGAGAGAGAGAGAGAGAGCGAGATGCAGACAGCGGAATGAGGAGGAAAGAATCAGAGATATCAAGGGATGGGGAGAGGCAAAAGCAGCGCAGGGCGGGGCACAGATGGGCAATCAGACGTCCTGGGAATTTTTATAATGGAGCATGTCATGGGAAAAAAAAGAAAAGCGGAGCAAGGAAGGGCCAGAGTTCAGGGGGTCAGAAGCGTAGACAAAGAAGAATGAAAATATACGGATGGGAGTGAGAGAGAGTGGCGTGGAGTTCATGGGGGGGGGGGGGGCAGCAGGAGTCTTTCCTACCAGTGACATTGCGTGTTTACTCTGTCCAAGCAGAAGCGGACTCAAATCCATACTCATCCTCCTAAGGAGCATGACTAATGTCAGCATGGGCTGCACGTGGCCGACATCGCCAACACTGATCAGGTGAAACTAACGTCGGCCGTCATAGAAAAAGATGGAAAGTGTGAGTCATTGGGCTGAGTTGAAGTTTGACACGTCTAGTATCGGTCCGTTAGACCTGCTCTGAATGCGTCTTTTGCCGCTTTTATCGGAGGCCGTTGTCAACCAAACGGAGGGGCGGAAATATGCAGTCAGAGGCGTAAATTGAAAGACGTCATTAAAATGTTTCCATTACCTCTCGATTGCGCCGCGCGTTTGTGAGATGCCATGAGCGTGGGTGTGGGCCCATAGACTCTGAATTGATTGTATCATTACAGCGCTCTTTAGATTCTTAAATGAAATGAATACAACAGGAAACAAAACTATATCTAGGCAACATCCTACACAAGTGTAGCCCATGTGTCTTTGCTGTAGGCTTCCATTTGAAATTGGCTTAACCCGGGCCTTCATTTTATTACTTTATGATAAAAGGCAAAGGGTCAACCTACTAGCGCGCCTCGTATTAAATATCTCGCTCGGGGGTTACTGAAGGTGCCATGAGCAACGTGACTGAATGGATGGCAATTAGTTCCATGATTTTGCCATGAGATTTCTTTGCGCATTCACGGTTCCCGGAGGGTGCATCCTACAACACTCTGTCACCCGCTGGTTCCCCCGAGCGCCAGCCTCGCGCGAGAGTTAACTTAGGGGAAAGTGTCAACATCTGCAAGAAGCGCGTGTGGAGACGCACACCAGGCCATTATTCCACATCGGAATGTAGTACGGGATTTTTGGAACCAAATAGAAACATAAATGATGATCTTTGTTTAAAATTGTAGATCATTTTAGAGAAGAAAAAGCACCATGACCTTACGTTACACTGGTAATGCTCCGTGATCACACAAATCAAACTTGCTTCAATCCACTCCGTCCTCCTCGCCAGGACTGCACTGTATCCTCCGAGAGCATAAAAGAATGTGTCGTCACTCCCAGCGTTTGTTTGATTACAGTCTCACACTTCTCTCTGAGGACTCGACCCCCGGCCATTTTCTGTTCTGTGTGGTCTCCACAATCGTTCTGTCATCTCCCTCTCTCCCTGCTTCTGTCCCCCCCCCCCCCCCCCCCCCGTCCCTCGAGCTGATGTCAACCACCTGTCTGCGTGGGACCTCCCGGGCCCATCCTCTGTCTGTTAGCAACACGCCATGTTCTGCGTGTGAGCCGAGCTGTGGTGAAAGATACTGAGCGGCCGCTTTTCAGACGTGCGTGTGTGACCTGCAGAGTTTAGATGAATTCATATTTTCGGGGGAGCGCCGTGCATGGGTTTAACAGAAAACCCAGCACAGAGAAATGGCTTCCAACCACGTCATCTTCCCCAAGACGCCTCATGGCACACCATTAAACCTTAAGTTTGAACTATAACTGAACTCCAACAGAAACAAGTGGAGTACAATGGAGGAGAGCCTCATAAATAGGAAGAAAAAAAAAAAAAGGGATGCGTGATAAGATTACTTTAATTATTTTTTATAGAACACCACCTTTCAAATTGATTGACACTAAGCCGATCATCAGTGCGAGTGTAACACCAGTCAGTATTTATGAAAGTATTTTAATGACTTTATAAATGAATGGCGTATGCAGTAATATTGCATCTGTGCGACAACTTAATCAGCTTGCCAACCAGTAAAACAACGGAAGAGATCACGATGATCCATATAACTATCCTGTAAGCTGACATTTGAAATTGCTAACTGTCACTTATTGGCATCCGTTCTGCTCCGCCCACAAAACATGTAATTGCTGTTTACAAGCACAACAAAAAGGTCCGTGCATTTCTGCTCATTGTGTCGGAGACCGATCTGCTCAGACCAATGAGTGGGCGATCCTCCTACACACCGTGTACTCCCAAATCAGCATAATCCCAAAAAGCGCATAATAAGTGTCTTAATTGTATCCTCGGAGCTAAGGCGTGTGTGTCTGTGTGTTTGATTCGTATCCAACACAAACACACATATATATCCACAAGTACACACAGGCGTGTTGCTCATACACACTCGTTCACATTCCTCCAGGGCTGGAGATGTGCATGTATCTTTTTGTTCCGCTGTGTTCTTTTGTTATTTTTGAGCAAATGGGTTCTCTCCAAATATGTCAATATTTCATATTCCACGACACACGAGGCAAGTGTTTTTACAGCAAACGCTAATTTCATCGTCTTTGTCGCTTAAGCATGAATTTCAGTATTTGAAAGGATCTGTTATTCATGCTCTGTTGCTGGCAACAGAGCATGTTTCGTGTCCAGGCAGGCTCCACTGTTGGCAACCTAATTGGGATGAAGGGAAAGGAAAGCGAGAGTGAGACAGTGTCATCGCACAATCCGAACTCAAACACACACACACACACACACACACACACACACGCATACACACAGAAGCGCACAAAAGGAGGCTGGGTTGCGGTCAAATGATTCAAAGAACCAGACGCGCGCTAAGTCAACAGATTAAGACCACAACAGTGTTATTCTAGCAATGTGAACAGCCCTGGTAATTTGCTGATTTATCAGCTACCGTGTGCTTGGGCTGCGTGCACGTGCACGAGAGGAGAGGGAGCAATAGCTGAGAGTCATAGAGGCTTGCAAAGTGGAATGAGCAGGCATGTCTGCACATTGAGTCGTCTGTTGTTTTTTTTTTTGCTTTTTTTTTAAAGCATATATATCACACGTGCGCAGACGGAGAAACAGAAACGCGCAGACACAGGCAAACCTAACACCGAGACAGGTCGCCTGCCGAAATCAGATCTTCGGCCGCCAAACGCCACGGCCGACCTGCACGAAAAGTCTCGGATTCGCTCTCCGGCGCGTGGAAATGCCCAAAACACACGCTGAAGGAGCTGGAAAAGAAACGCTCCATGTGGGGAGAAGGTGCCGGCACACAAGCGACTCCTGTACGCGTCTGACAAATAACCTGTCCAAAGTCCAGCCAGTTGCAAATGTCAAACAACGTTAGCTGGGATTTCTTCCACTGAGCGGAATGTCCAACCAAACATAGCGAGAAGTTGTTTGTAGAGGAAACGTCAACAGGAGTGACCTCCGGGATCCCCATTCTCTCCACAAACACAGGCGTAACCCCACCGACCTTTTACCTCTCCCACTGAGCCCAGACGGAACATTTAATCTGGTTCACTTTACGCCAGATGTTCTTACCCCACTCTGTGCATTGACCTGCGCGGCACCGCAGCTCCAGCAGCCCAAAAATATAACCCGAGCGGTCTGGGTTTACGTTTCGGCCCATGAATTATTATATCCTCATTTTTCCCAAAGACTGGAGATATACTTGCTGACAACCCACTGCGTCGTGAAAGTAATTGTTCACATACTTGCCTGTGTACTATGGAGTGCAGAATACGGCTGCGTTTAGAGCGCGGGGAACCCAGGCTGTAGGGAATTACTACATTTGCACGACGCGAACGTTGAATATGACTCGGGATACTATTCTGTCGGATATGAGGTATCGAAGCAAGCGGCACTGAGGAAAATCGCGCCACTTGTGAAGGAGGCGAATATGTCTCTCTTTTTGTCTTTCAGCTTGTCTTCAAAGCTGACCACCATTGTTGTTGCTGCTAACATGCTTTATCCCTCACATCTTCATGCTGCACCCTGCCAATGTATACATATTGAACTCTGTGGGTCGCGTTTGTTGTGGTGGCTTGCTTATTGAATTCTGTTTTTTGTTTTAGGGAAACGCATACAATTAAAGTGCAAACAAAAATGCTGCCCCACAGTTTGCATAGTCTTATATTTTGACATTTATGCAGCTTGTTGACCGACATGTGGTAAACATAACCAAAATACCTTTAGGGGCTCGGTTTTACATTGTTAAGTTTGTTTTTCATGTGTTCAATTAAACCATTACTGGAAACTGGGGCTTAAAAACAAATGAGATATAGCTTTTTGGAATAAGAGTGTAGTGTTAAATGATTTAATATTGCCTAAGAAGGCCAGAAGTAACAGTACAAAGAGGACGTCAAACTCATTATTTAAAAAAAGCAACTACAAAAAGATCAGAGAATGATCTGCAGGTAACCTGAGTATTGCATATGACAGCAGGTGTTACATAAACAGTATCTTTTACTAATAGGGCTTTTAACCACTATGTCTGACTGGCAGATGGTTTCACTGCCTGAGCCTGCCTAAAGGCTTTTGTGGTCTGATAAGAAATCCCTTATCATAGGGAGATGACAATATCAGCCAATATCTCCTAATTATTGACTACAATGGCTACAGAAACCACTAAGGCTACAGAATAAAGGATAAAAGATAGGGCAACATATCCATGTATCAAATTCCACAGCACAACAGTGTTGTTAAACATGGTGATCATCATCCATTCATATATATATATATATCTATATATATTTTTTTAATTCTAGAAGAACTAGCAATCCTCAATTTTTTTTTTAGAATTGACAGCATTTTTTGATTTGACTGATTGTAATATGTGCAATAAATGCAGTGTTTAATTATGTATTCAACAAAAATATTGTTTCCAAGACTAGTCCAGCCAACATTTACATTGCAACCGCAAATTAATTGGGAATGGCATTTAGTAGTATAGATATATGTATACAAACATATTCATAGGAGACAGAGTTGTTTTGTAGTTTAAGGGCTAGTGCAGTTGGTATTAGGCCCCTCAGGTGAAGGAGCCACAGTTAAATTGACAGTCCAGGTGTGCTGTCACAGCCTGTCCCTGCCCAGGTGTCCTATACACTCCTCCGTCTAGACAGCTCATATCATTCCATCCTTTATGTTTTAAAGGGGCGGAACTTCTTCCTGTCATAATTTGAATGAGTATATTTTCACAAATATGTAAGCCTATTGAGATGGCGGCATTACGTTTAAGTCTCCAAACAGGAGAGTGCGTAACAAAACAGCCGTCGAACCCAGACACATATTGAATCAGGTGTGTTGACCAATCAGCTGTTACTTTTCGGCAGGCTACACATTTGTGACTGGCGATAATAATTTAAGAAACACAGGTCGAGAATATAGTTATCAATGCCTTAATACTCTTATACACCTCAATGCAAAGGCCTTGGTGCATTTAATTAACTGTGACGTACATTTGTAACAAAGTATACACCAGTTAACCGACGTTAACGTTTCAATACAAAATACTTTTTGCTGATAAATATCATATTAAATTGATTAGAATCTCAGTGTTCTCTGAATTTGATCGTGACTTTTAAATGGCTTATGGCTTCACTGGCCTATCATATAAATGTTATAAAAACAAGTTTATATTTTAAATAACCTGGCAGAAATGTATGTGCAAGCACACGCGCGTACAAACACACTCAAACGCATACACACTCTCTCACACACACACACACACACACACATACATGGTGGTGCTAACATAGGGAAAGCTGTAATTCAGCTTCAAAGGGAAACCTGAGAGGGTCATGAATAATCACAGACACCTTTGTCTGCAAGGGAAAACGGCACTGTCCATCTGCCCCTCTACCCACATACACACAGTATGGCTAGGGCTGTTTCCATCGCCACGGCACCCCTCGTTTTTTAAGGATACAATTATCCGTTTAAAAAAAAAAAAAAGAAAAACGTCAACAATCCATTGATTATGTTCAAATTTAACAACATGGGATCAAAGAGAAGCTTTTTTCACAAATGCCCCAAAACATCTGCAAGCTTCTGGATCCTTAGCGGACAGGTGAGCCAGGATGGGAGGTCGGATGCATTGTAAACAGAGAGATTACGATAAACATAGACGTACACATGTCAAAGGTCAGCAGTCAAAGGTCAGCATTAATGCTCACACGCTGGCTTATCTTCTCTACAAATGACGAAGTGTAAATCACCAGCAAAAAAGACGTCAAAGTAGGAAAAAGAACTGTGGCAGATATACTGTGTTGTGATGATAGTACAGCCAGCTCCCCTCCGGCACACACTGGCAAAAAAAAATTGAAGCTCGTAAAAAATTCCCCCCCCCCCCAAAAAAAAAATACATCTATGGACAAGAACACCTTCCTCCTGAGAGAGAGCTTAACTCTCTGGCCGATGCTCAGAGTTTTGATAAGTTTGCTTATTCAATACAGATGTGCGGCACAAAGATGGAGGGGCCAGTGATACACAGATGCGTGCATGTGACCAAAATATAAGAAGACACCATTTTTCTTAACGAACAATAACTCAATGACGCCTATTTTCTTCTTCTTTTTTTTTTTAGATAAATCAGACTAAAATAACGCAGCAGGTCCAGTGAAACAAGTGCGCCCATAGCCCACTGTTGAAGTGTGTGATGGTTATCTGCGTAAAAGTTGGTCCCCGGTGACATTCCTCCCCTGTCAAAGCCCAAAAGGAATTCCCTGGTAGGAGTGGCAGGCATGAGGTCTGTGTTTAGCACACACGCTTGGACATAGACACACACACACACACACACGCACACGTACTGTGTATTTACACATGTACAACAACACAACAATATAACAATTCAGGACACACAGATATTATCGGCTGCGCGGTCATACAAACGCCAGGCCCCACCCAGACGTCAGGATAACCTCGGTAACATACTTCGTGTCGGACATTGGAGCTCATCAGAATCTACGCGTCCTTTGAGGGTTGTGTAACATGATCGGAGAGAAGGACAGATAGAAAAAAAAAAGAGGCAGAGAAAGACAGATAGGAGAAAAAAAAAGGGGGGAGAGAGTGAAAGAAGGTAACCTGATGTCCCAGCAACCTTGTGAAGAGTGAACTGGTTCCCATTGAAGTTTGGAGAACCCCCCCCCCCCCCCCCCCCTTTCCCTCTCTGTCCTTTTTTTTTCAACTAATCCTCTTTTCTCTCAACACCTGTGAAAAAAACAGTTGTGCCTGACTGAGATTGTTGACAGAAGAGAGCAACACAAACTCAACATTCATCACTCCACTTAACCTGTCCTAATAAACTCCCGTGTGTTGTAGTCAGCAATTCAGCCTCAATTTCCGAGGCTCCACTTTCGCTTAATGACAGGTATGAAGCAAACCTTTTTATTTATTTACTGAGATTAGCCCCTGCTTAATTTCCAGTTTCTCCATGCTTGAGCACACGCGTTCACACACACACACACACACACACACACACACACTTCAACGAACCCACATTCGAACAAGGTTTAATTATGACTTTTTAAATGAACAAGGTAGGACTCACCGCCCTATTAATACTCCTTCTCTTCCCTCCCCAGTGAGTGAAAACTCCCCGATAAACTCTGCAATATTCCAACCTCAGCCAAGGGCAGACTTGTCCCAAACTCCAAATCCCGCTCCTGCTTTTTAAAGCTGTGAATCCAGGTCCCAGGCCATCCACTTCTGTCTGTCTCCCTCCCACACTCTTTGGGAAATGGATTGTTCTAAAACTTTAGTAAGAGGAGTTCCAATGCTGCTCCCTCCCTCCTGGGTGGCAAAGGTCCTAGTGCCTTCCCCATTCCACGTGCTCCCATTAAAAAGAAAGAGAGAGAAAAAAAAAAGAAGAAGCACAGCTGTTCATAATTTACACTTAGCTGCTGCTATTCATTCTCTCCTTCCATTCAACACTTCATTCACTTTTTTTTTCCTCATGCAAACCAGTAGAAAAAAAACAAACAAAAAAAAACGAGATGATTCAACCTCTTTTTTTAGGTTAAGTACGTAGGAGACTCAATATGACATACAGTAAACGTGAAGTTTTCCTTTGCCCCTTCGCAGCCAAGGTTTCCCAAAAACTGTCTCTGTTATTCCACACCTGAGTCACTGCTGACAAAGACGGCCTTGGATATAGACTTAATGGCGCACCGTGCTTCAGATGGTGTAATGAACCCACTGGCCATGTCAGGGGTGCAACGCCGCATTCTATAAGCTGATAATGTAAATATCGCATTCTGCACATTCTTTTTTCGTTCTTTTTTTTTTGCATTTCAAACACAGGTGACGTGTTTACAGCCCAGTGAGATTCATGGACTCGCAATAATAGGCCGTTGATGGTCTGCTGCAAGCAGGAATTCACTCCTGCTGCTTGTCAATGGCAAATGGCGATATCATTTGAAATAGAGCAAAGAGATGAGATTGGCCACACCCTGCATTCGACGGGCCCCCTCCGGGTCCCTCTCTGACATGTCTCACCCTCTCTTGTTTGTGCATCTTCATTTCCCCATCTCTCCGTCAGGCCTCCTTCTCTTTCTGGCTCTATGCGTTATCTCATTCACGGCTTCTCTCTGACCCGAGCCGTATCGTTGTCGGAGCCCCTGGCGCTGACGAGAGAGACACTGCACGCCTCTGCTGCGACAGACTACGAAACCAAAAAAAAAAAAAAAAAAGGCTGAGAAAAATGAAAAAAATGAGAGAAAGAAGGGATTGTGTGTCACTGTCATCCTTTTTCTCCTCCACTTGGGAAAAATTGAATTTCTGAACATTCAGCTGAAGCGCTGGTAGCTGTTTGGATGTTGATGAGAAAGAACCCGCAACTGGGTGCAAATGGGGCATGTGAGGAATAACGCAGGTGAACATTTGAAAGAGGGGTCTCTCTCGTCTGACGCCCACTGAGGAGTTCAAACCCAAGTGGGCATTTCCCCCTAAAGCTGCCGTGGCGTTTGTGTTCCTGTCAAAACTGCCTTCGCCCTCGTTATCGAGACGGAGTTTGAAAGGGGAAACCCCAGACGGTGAACTTTGACTCCGCACCCCACGGGCCTGGTTAAGGGTGAGAAATGCTGAGGAGGGCTGAGCGCTCACTTTGGGCTGGGACGGTGGAGAGGAGGTTAAGAGTGCACACGTATCCTCATGTTTCAGGCATCTCAGGGTGCTGGGAGTGCTTGGAGGGGAAGGGTGCGCAGGAGTTTGAGCTGGTTTTTAGGCCTAATGCTAAACTCATGTGATCTCCCAATTGCTTCGTTGATCAGGTTTCTTGAGCGTCGGCGATCTCTGCACGTTTAGAATTCTGTTCTGTGGAGTTGGCTTCTGTTATTTTTCTGAAAATGTATCAATTTGATGCAACTGGTGGGTCATGGTGGCAAATGTGTTGTTTGCCAATGTGTTTGCAAAAAAAAAAGGATCTCACACCCCTCAAGGACACCGTCGCCAAGGCTGTTGGTGGTTGCGTCAGGGTTTGGTCCCGTGAACCGCGCAGTTAATCTTTGTTACGGTGCATCTGTGTGTGTGTGTGTGTGCGCGTGTCTGTGTGTGTGCATTTGTGTTATAATAACTGATAACTGGTGGGATGAGTCACAATACAGTCCTAGTGTGTGGTCTTCAACTTACAGCTCAATAAATTCCGGTAAATGCCTGAAAAGTCTCCGAGCCATGTTGTGACAATGACAAACCAGCGCGTAATTATAGAAAAGCATCCTGCATGAGACACCGTCGTCCTGTATTATGTGCACGGGTCTAAGCGACATGCAAGTTCATTCTTTCATGGCACGCAGCAACCCATTAAATCCCCACAATCGAAATAACCCCCACTGCTTTTCTCCCGAGCACTTAACGTCACGCTAATCCCCGTCGTGCTCAATAAGTTTGTCAATGACATCTGAGGCAAGCGGTTGGACAGGTTTCTCCCACAGGGACACACAGCCTCCATTCATCTCAATCATTCCAAGAATGATGTCACGCTTCGCTGAACTTGAAAGTCACGAGTCATGCGTTTATTTTGATGCACTGTCTTCCAGGTACTGGTGGGGAACCATGTCCAACTCAATTTACGAGGAGCACTTCACCAAGAACATGAAGACGGAAACGAAGAGGGGGGGGGGGGGGGGTATAACCCTCAGTATACTACACTATAGCGATCTAACCATGCAGATTGTGTGTTGTTTGCGTGTGTTTCGAAATATCTTTCTGTGAGAATTTGGTTTAGGTTGTTTGTTTGTTGCTCAATCTGCTGAAACCTCACATTTACATAAACACAATGGCAACACACTTGTCCAATCTCCCCAGTTTCCCCTAATTTACACTATTTTCTACTAATAAAGTAGTTCATAATGAACATCTGATGACACTGTGTGAATTACCCCGAAGCAACAGTTGCTCTGAAACATATGTTTCTGTAGATTAAAAAAAAGGAAATGGAAGTGTTATTTATATCACTATTATGCTATATTTTTTTTAAATAAAATAAAACTAAATATTACTACAAATAAAATAAAATCAATTATTTCAAAACCTGGTTAGAAAAAGGACAAAACTGTAGACAAGGACATTTTTTTTTTCCATAGTGGGAATTAAGCAAAGATGTGAACAATTTGCATATCACTTTCATCCCAACTGGATATATTCATCATCGTGTTTATTTATGTAAATCATGGAATCGGATAATTCATTACTTTGAAAGGCCTCAAACGACGTAAAGGGTCACTCTCTTATCTTTGAGCTTCAGAATCAAGAAATGATGCAATAGAACACATATCCATTGTTTTCCATCGTGCTTGTTTTAAATTCCCTTTGAACTCAAAGTGAGGCACTCTTTCCAAATGATCACGCCACGCCAAAAGAAATGGTGTTCAAAGGAGAAGGTACTCGTTTGAGAAAACTTTTCCCACAGAATAAATGTACATCACACATTACGTGACTCTAATGTGACCTTTTTTTGATGTATTCTTTATGGCCAACGTGAGATCAATCCCTCTCCATTACACGCAACTCATGAGCGATAACACATCTCCTTTATACTGTTTCCTGTAGTGTTCATTCATCCTTTCTTTTCATAGTTAAAACCTATGCCAAAAAGATCCGTCATTGACTGAGGCTTTGTGGCCCAGTTATCCATATGTCATGAGGAAGGTGGTTGAATGGCTTAATTAACCCCGCGCCTTTGTTGGCTGTGTGTACCCTGTGGTAGTGTGTGTGCGCGCGCGTGTGTGCATGTGTGTGTTGACTGAATGGCTGTTCCTCTGCACATTGTTGAGTTAGAGAGCTCATCCTCCTACACTCTCACCATGGCCTTGTGTTGACGCATCCCAGAAGCCTCTTCACTCATTGACTCCTCTGTCCCCCTTCCTCCCACAGTCATGCGAGGCAGAATCCTGCTATTGTCCCACCAAGGACGGACAGTGGTGTACGCAGGCAAGCAAACAGCCGGGCCCAGCCCCTTGTGCGACATGCCCCGCTACAGCATCCACTGACGGATGGAGGGCGACAGCAATGCAGGGAGAAACATGCGGCGCATTATTAAAAGCATCAATACGTGTTTTACAAGCTCAGTTATAATCTAGGTCTGCCAGTTGTTCCCACAGTTTGCTCTCAAACGCTAATCTCCTCTCAGAGGAAATCGAGCACTTCAATAAACCAAAAGTCCCTGTGTGTGTGTGTGTGTGTGTGTGTGTGTGTGTTTATGGATGTCTGTGGTTCTGTGTGCTGGGTAAATACATGTATTAACCTTTAGCCTCTCTCATCATTGTTTCTGCGACATGCCCTTCCGCTAATCAGACCCATTCCCAGAGATTCTGGCAAAATGTTGAATGCGCCAACATCTTGTATTAATTTTACGTCTGGGTTTGTGCCAAAGCCGAGGAATAAGATCATAAGATGTTGAGCATCCTGCTGGCGAGATGGGCACAGATATGGGCTTTTCATTATTGTCAGTTGAAAGTTTGAAAATTGAAAATTCCCTTCTTTTCAATATGATGTGTACAATAACCCACGTTGTTAAATTTTTGGTCAGATTTAAGATTGGCACAGAAAATGTTTTGTCTCTTCAATGGCCGTACTGTATCTTTCGCAATTTGGAGATATACTGTCGATAAAACAAGAAAGACCATTATGGTGTCTGAGAATGAAATTCAGAGTCACCAATATCGTCATTCTGTGACGATAGTTTCATACTTACCAGTGTCCTAATTACCCTACTCTATTACACAGTTCTCTAGCCGCCGGTTGTTCCACGCACACACATATGGCATTGTGTCCTGTAATTGAGCTATGGCCTCAGAGTCTGTTACTCCACAGTTCACAACCCGTAGATCTGTAGGCTTAGATCATCGCTGCCCCAAAACATGCTGCAGTTAGATATCCTTCCGAAGAGCATGGAGCGCATCACCCAACTATCTGAGGCACGGTTGATTGATAAATAACATACCGAAAATACAGAAACACACCGGGATGCGTAGAGCAACATAAAGTAGGCGTACATCGCCAATGAGGAGTGAATAATCAAATAAAAAATGGATACATGTGTAGTGAGCAGGGAAATACTTGACTTCTGTCCTTACCCACAAGGAAGAAAAAAAAATCCGATTTTCCAGCAGAAATCCCACATTTGTTGTTACAGTAAAACTACCTCATGACACAATCCAAGTTCCCATCAGGTTTCGCCAGTAATAGCCCTTTCCCTTAAATTCCACAGATATGAGTCTCAAAAACCACTAACTAAATTTCAATCCTCTGTGACTCACATCTCACCCTCGTTCACCGACACCAAATACTTGCGCTCAATGAATCCAATAATTTTTCCCATTCGGTTTCATCCACTGTTTGTGGTCATGAACACAGCATATTTTATGTCTGAGCACACAAGCACATGCTGGAGCATGTTTAATTGTGCTGTTGCCACCAAATACTTGGTTTCAAAAGACAAACAACATGCAACCACCATTGAAACCCTTTTTTTAAATTACACACTGTAGGTAGCCTTCTTCATGTCACAACATATTCCCTTGTGTTTTTCCACGCTGATCATTTAAGGACTGTCAGATTTTGTATATAACTGTTTGGGGCTGTCACGTCCAATGGATCATCCTTGTGTGCATGGATGGATCCGAAGGAACCCTCTGCATGACAGCTGCCACAAAGTGTATTCATAAATCCTCTGTGTAAATGACAAAAAGCAATACGTTCCCTTCATTATTAATTATTACACATAATAGGCCTGCTCTTGACCAGCTTCTGTTACCAGCTAAATGTGCAGGTATAACAATTGGCATTTAGCTCGTTAAGGGTCCTAAATGCCCACCGTTGAGTAAGCTAGCAAAACTAATTTTAAAGGGTTGTGCGGCAGGGTTGGCATTTACATCAAACCTGAAATAAACTGCCAAAGGGACATCCCATGTCATTAACAGTACGCCCGGTCTCAACACTAATGCTAGACAAAGATATAATAAGTGTCATTATACTGTCAACACTGTAATAAAAAATATTGTCTCACAATAGCACATCAAACAGCTTGATTTGAAACATTAAAAACAATCATTTTTTATGGGGATGTGTGATGACCTATTTATTACAGTACAGTTTCAGTCTTAATGTCCAAATCACCATGTCTAATCTCCATTTAGGTATTATTTGATTGTGCCTGCATGCGACTATGCAGGAAATCACTTTCCTCTCCACAATGGAATAGCGCTAACTGAAAATAAAATTGCCGGTAAGACAGAGTGGCTAAAAAAAACGGATACGTTTCAAATGTGTTTATATACACAAATGATGTATTTGTCAACGAAACAGAATCCGAGAGCGTGGAGAGAATGGAGAGCAAGTAAGTTGCGGAACCTAAAGGATGCATGTTGGGTGAGGAGGGGATAAGAGGGGAGCAAAAGGTGAGGGGTGAGTTAAAAGAGACACCTGGGGGAGAAACAAAGCAGCAGCTGGCTCGGCTTTATTCCTTGGAAACCCCATTTTAAATAGGCAAGCCGAGTCAACAAGTAGGCTCTTGCATATAAGTTCACATATAGAAACAGCCGTACTTTAAAACACACACATACACATGAGCAGGTCCAAACACAACCTGCACAGCATATGTACACACAGAATAATCATATATTCTTTTTGGCATAAACTCGGTTTAATCTGACTCCCTCCAGTATGTTGACACTGACACTTCATTACCAGCGTTACGTGTGAAACGTCAAACTTGTCTTCTACAGCGTTTGAAAAGTCAAGCAGAAAATATATTGTGACTATAATAATTGGCAAGATCAAGATTAATATAGCCCAGCATGATAATGCATACAGTATATAGGTTGCAATAAGGTGGACCTACCTCACCGAGCAGGAAATAGCTACTTGATTTATTTTCTCAGTGTTATTTCTTCATACTATGGAGATCCCAGGGCGGAGGACTTATCCCAAGCAGGTAAAAAAGTGAAAGTTTGCCTTGGAACCCTGGGGGAGATTACTGAATATAATTAGAATGCATAGGAGAGAAAATAACAGTGGTGCGCTTGTTAGAGATCTCGCTCTTGAGGAAAAGCTCCATTACCACCCCCACAAAGCTCCAGGCATGACCTCCCACACCTCCAGCCAACAGTCGGAGCACTCCCAGTCACTGAAGACATGTGATGTGACGCACCCTCTCCAATCTCAATGGAATCACATCCAACATGCACAACCTTTAAACGAACACTGTTTGTGGAGTGTCAGTGACTCTCACCCCGTTCCGAGACAAAACACTGAACCAAGCAGTTTCACGTCATCATGTCTTCTTCACCACTTTAACGCTGTAGTTAAAGTCAATGTGTCACAGGAAACAATGCCCTGCTGCGGACCCTTTCATGTAGTCATCGGTCAGGACACATTGGAAATTGAGCTTCGGAAAAAGAAATGGCATTCCAACCAGAGTGAGACATGACACTGGTCACACAAACGTAGTGAAAATAAAGTGTGGTTGATCTAAAGGTTTTACAAGCTTTTCGGATGTCATGAGCTGTCCTTCGGTGTCCTCAGACAAAAAGGGAACAGTGTCCGACTGAGTCGGCAAAGGGGGATCGAAATAGAAAATACCAGCATGACACACCTCATGCCGCTCACCAGCTCGCTGTGGGGCCACCCAGGGCCCGAAATGAATCGTGAGCGGAGACAAATAATTCCCGTACACGCTAGGGATATACACCAGCTCAAACTCGTATCGGTCCTCAGGACTATTTTTGTCATTTGTTTAGATCAGAGCGCAGACATAGCGAGCTGCCGGAATAAACAGTAAATGTAAAATGTACGCAGAACTCCTTGGTAAGATGCACCTGCTGCTTTAGCAACATGCACTTCAGATAAAGCAAACAGAATACACTCGTGTTATGTTGCATAAGGCTTCTCCTGAAATTTTAAATAACAAATGCTTTTGAAAAAGCAGTATTTTACAAAGCAGTGTCTGTCAAAATGTTTATCACTGGATTGTGTGATAGTGATTCTGATTTGAGCTAAATGATTCCCAGTGGCCATTCGGTGAGAAGGTGCCTATTGCCAGTTGAGTCAAACATACAAATGCTGAACCCTTGCACCGTGTCTCCTTCATACTTACACTTTGAGTGCAGAGGTGTACGTACACGTTTAACTCACTACCTGGATAGTCATTTACAAAAAATAGCCCCAGGAAGTTGGGTAAAAATACTTTTTGCACTTGCATGAACTGGGAAATGAAAATGACAGTCAGTCCTGGAAGCACACAGGATTTGCTGGTGGATTGTGCAAAAACCAATGGTATGTTACTTTAAGCGCCTCGGTTCCTCCGTGTGTGGCAGTTTGCAGTGTATATCTGACAGACAGCATGGCTGGTACCGGCCTACGGGGCTTAGTTACAGCCATAAACAAAAACCAAGCACACAGGACACATCCGCTGCCTCACAGTAGCTGCGATCTGCTACTTCAAACCGGCGTCTGCTAAAGTCATTACGGCAATGTATTGAAAGATGGTCAGAGGGAGAAAAGGTGAAAGGGGGAGGGAGGAAGTATGCGGAGCATATGGACAAAAAAAAAGGAAAGGATAAAGGAAAATGATAGAGGGATCTCCAAATGATAACATTTGGATCGGAGTTCAGGCTGATTTGTTAAGTGCTGCCGAGCATCGCCGGAAAATCTGCATCGGAGACACAGATCTTCCGAGCCAGTATTGTGACGACTTCACAATGTGTCTGGTAAGAAAAAAGAAAAAAGGTTACAGAGGAAAAAGTGGCTGTGGGCAAAAGAGGAATCTTGACGCCAATAAAAGTTTCAAATTCAGGTTCAGCAAAATATTATTGTTTCAGCGCGTGGGAAAGGACGCGGCTGGAAATGTCCGGAATTGTGTCCTCGGGGATGTCAGCTTGACCACCACATTGGACCTGGCTGCAAACATGTAGACTTCACTGCCATGACATTTTGGACAGACTTCCTTTGAGTTGGCACCTCCAGGTTTGTGGTGTTGCGCGAGTTCACTGAACTGCTCGTGCAGAGCTTGCTTGTGCACTTTGGCGACCTTCATAATTGTTCTAATGAGGAATCAGATGAAGGGAGAGTTGGCCTGGCTTGGTCATCCGTTCTCCTTTCCATTATTTTCCTTTGTGCCGAATGCCAGACAACCTCACCTGTGCAGTGATAATATGCCGATCCATTAGTTTGCTATGTGCTTAGTCACTGCCGATTGAAGTTCCGGAGCCACTCACCCATTCTCTCATTGTCAACTCATTTTCTCAACAATGAGAAATGTTGTAATTGGGCAATAATTCAGGTCCTGGCAGAAGGTAAAATCATTATCCACACTGGCTGTTATAATCATTCACCACAGTTTAAATGTGACTTATTGTTCAGCTTTGACCTGCCGCTCTTTCTGTAATCGCTCAGACACACGCACACACTGCACACGCGCTCGGATATACACGCGCGTGCCAGACATACGCATAGGCGACTTTTCCTTTTAGTTTGTGTGCGGCAAACTAAACTTCAAATAGAGGGATTCAGATGACGTGTCAGGACTGCTGGTGTGGTCGAATATGACTGATCATCAGACCACTCATATTTGTCTGTCAAGACTCCCGTTGTCAAGGCCAGAGCTCATCAATTATTTTCTTTGTTATCATGATCAATGGCAACGCCGGCCAACACCGCGAAAACGAGAGGCAAGGTACACCCGGGAATCAGGCTCGAAAAGCCAGCTGTATTTTAGTGTAATGACGCGATGGGGATGTTTTCTGTCAGAACATCATTTCTTAACGCTAAACTCTGAACATTATGCTGAAATAGTGTCCCTCGAGCCATCATCAGCCTCCGGGTCCAAAGTGTTGTTCAAAGTGATACCGAATAACCGATCTCTTTCTTTGCCAGGAATGTCTGACCTTTTGTCTCGGAGACTGCGGAGACCCAGCCAAGAAACACTCTCACAGCATGCAAAGCTACTCCTGCTGTCAGTTGGCTGGAGCCAAAGTGCAGGAAACTCAGCCTTTTTAGAAGAAATTGGGGTTTAATTGTCCACTGACAGAGATCCATGAAGCCAGGGGATATCGTGAACGTTTTTGCTGAGGTTTTTTTCTGTTATCAATCCTCTGCGGAAAAATAGTTCCATTGCACTTGGCACCTCATTTGACACGGGGATAGTTCTGGACAGATGTTCCATTCAAACGCACATCTGTCTTGTCCTCTTCTGAGATTTGATGTGCTTCTCTCATGTTGGGGAGAGGCGCTGTCCGAAACTCATGAGATTCTTTACATGCTGAGGACCTTGAAGGGCGGGGTGGCGCAGAAAACACGGCAATAGTGAGCAAAAAAAGAACGATGGTGATCTGTGGCTGACACGGCAGGTAAATAACAAAGTATGCAGAAAATATAGAGAATTGAATATTTTCTAGAAGAGTCTACGTCTCCTGTCACATCCAATGGAGAGTGAAAGTAACGTCAGCAGATTTGAATGAGGCACCTAACTGATCCTAAATGAGTGGAAACGATGTGGGAGCCAGGCTCCTCCTGTCTGCGGTTGCCATCTTAGGTATGACTTCCCAAAATTCGGGGAGCAGTTATACTTTCAGGAAGTTTGCAAAAAAAAAAAAAAGAAGTTTTTGTTTAATTTGCTCATGTGTGTGTGTGGGTGTGTGTGTGTTTAATACACCACTTGGGTGGTTACAGCCTGGCAGACCAACATGCCTCTGTGCCAGACACTTTTCCAATCAACGCAGGTCACTGGAGTTAGACGGCTGCTCTCTAAGCTTCTTTAACTGGGAAAAGATGTTGCGGCTTCACTCTCTGTTTCGGCTCAGAGCTCCATCCCTTCACTCAAAGATGGGGAGTATTTCCAAATCACCCCAGTTTCAATATCCTGTGTCCAAGCAACAGAGGTGAAGCTGCTTACTGTGTTACACCGAACGTTGCAATAACCATTTCCAGCCAGCCTTTATGGCCAATCCCAACTTTCGCAATAATTACTGCTGTATTTTTCCACTCAGTCTTTTCCATACAAAACATTCTAAATAGACCCAGTCCAATGCTTGATGATATTACATGTCTACATCTGGATATTACATGTGCTTGGGGTATGTGACGTTGTGTGTGATATTTTCCGCAACCGCCCTATTCTTCTAAAAGTATGGGGAGCTCCACATGGAATCTCCTCTTCTTGCAGGGGGGGGGGGATGCGCACACATGCACGCATTTAAATTCATACACGTCACGTTCTGGGGCTCTCAGCGGTCGGCCGAACTGGGCTCTCCTGGTGTTTAGTGTTGTCTGGTGGTGACTAAGGGCCTCAGAGTCGTAAATATGTCTCTTCCACTCCATTCATAAACCTCAGACTAAGTCACTCCTAGCCCATTGGGACCACACAAGACCACTTCCCGATCACAGCGTGCCAACACATGACTACCCTTCACCTATTGTCCAGCTGTTAAATTTGATTTTACTATCCTCTTCCTCAAATTCATTCTTTTGACCACATCAAAAATGTGATGAAAAACCGAGATCGAAACCGTTAGATGCAAAAAACAGCAAGAGGATTTCTTTCACCTTTGTAATCGGCACATGTAAATGTGCCGATTTAGCCGTAGACATGACTGTAGACAGGTACTGTTTGAGGCTGTGCCTTGCAGTAAGAGGGAATGCATTGTCATCATTGTAATTCCAGAGACAGTCTGTGTGTGTGTGTGTGTGTGTGTGTGTGTGTTCTATGTTTGAGAGACAGGGACTGAAATACAAAAACACTTCTACAATCAGTTATCAAGGGTGAGTCATGTGTTTATAAGACATCATATGCACCAGTAGCCTTGTGTAAAATTGGGACTAACCTCAAACAAGTCTTGCTTGACCTACTTTATTCGATGGCCCGGAAAACATGATACAATCAGATTATTATTTTTCTCGGTAGGATAAGAAGCCTTTGAGAAGGGGGAAACTTCACTGATTTCATGAGGGTCCAGTTAAATGTGTATAATAATATTGTAACTCGTGCATATATGAAAACTGTAGTGCAACTGTTGTAAAGCAGGAAAGAGGAATGGGATGAAAAAGAGATCCGCTTGGGTTCTGCTGCATGGCTTTTGATTCCAGGCTTGGTTGTTTGGTTTGTTATTATGAGCCTGACATTTTTCTCAGAGTGGTGTACTCTTTCAAAAGTAAAAAAAATAAAATTACCTAAATGGAATCCCTTCGGGGAGTTTTGTACATTTTGTTTTTGGGGAAATCAGCCCCCCAGGCTCAGCTCCTCAGCAAAAGCCCTGACACCGGTTGATCTCTCCATCTTGTGTTTGCCAGCACTGGGAGCAGAGTCCAGGATCTCTTCGAAGGATGACAGGAGACGAGTTTTAAGGCTCTTGACTGTTGTCTCGAGTCACAGTCAGGATAAAAGATAGATATTTTAACTCTGTCATCTCCTGGGATAGATTACTGATGCCGTTAATATCGTAAAAAAGGCATAAAAACCAGTTCATCCATCCATTAACTTTACTGGCGAGAGGTGAGTTACGTCAAGTTCTACCCAGAAAACCTTCCTGCTGTGAGGTGACGGTTCTCACCACTGTGCCGCATGGGCATAAAAAAACAACACAAGGAAAACACATTGTTTGATTACCGTCAAAAATGCGAGACTGAAATCACAAGCCGAAAAAAGCACATGCGCCGTGGACCGGTCGGATAGTACGATTATAAACATTTCAGTGAAATGAAAAAGTAGGGGCTATAATTTAAAGGAGCGATTTAGTAGTCTCAACGAAAGAAGAAAGCAAACACATTTCAGCCCAAATCAACTTGACAAAACACTGTCTGAAAGACAAATGTCCTTGTTTGCGTTATGTCCCGCAATTGGCCGATGATGTCATGGGTTCCTGCTGCCACGTCAAGGGTCTGCAGAGAGTCAGCCACATGTCACCGGGGGGCTTGGAAACTAATCTTAGCCGTGAGGGTTAGCAAACAGAGACTTAACTTCCACTCATTTACTGCTTTGTTTACCCGGAGATGCTTACTGTAGCAACACTCTCCCATTGTTGTGTTGCAATTCGGGCCCTGGTTTACATCTTGAACAAAACACGAGCTATCAAGAAATAAAGTTGGAAAAAAGAGGGAAATTGAGAAACATAGACATAGGTCAACACTTTTGCAGAGAACGAAATGGCACAAAGACAATGAGACCATTAAAACCAGTGATGGATTTCACCAGATTGGAGATGGCACCGGAGTCTCTCTCTCGAGCAGAGGCGGATGAAACACAGGCGCTGACCGGCTCCTATTTTAAAGCCAACGACTTCCAACTCTTTTTGAAACTCTGTTCGGAAGGGGAAGTGGGAAGAAAAAAAACAAAGGTACGGGTTGTCAGACTCCAAAGAGCGCAGTTGGCACGTACACACTCTCTTGGAGAACTATGTTCCGCACTTCAAAACGTGTCAGAAGAAAACCAACATTCCATGCTGTGCATAAAACCGCATGGACTTCATTGGCACTTGTCCCACTGTTGCGGCACGAACGGTATCACAGAAGTGCAGAGAGAAGACGTCTTACTCGGGACTGTCTTTGATTTTCCTTGACTTGGGACGATCTCCAGCTCTTGCCTGAAGATTTGTCAAGTCAGTGGCGAAAGGGGCTCAAGAGGCTGGCGGTGCCTGTGTGATTGTAGACATCTGTGGACCCCTTTCTGTACTAATGGCTCTGATGTAATACGTGAGAGGTTTCAAAAGTAAATATCAGACAGCTTGGTGGCCATAAACCTTTGCTCCTTCATCCCTCAGGAAAGATTTCGTTGCTTGGAATGTTCTGTCTGCTCAATTAAAAGGAGTAACGCAATTTTTTGCCGATCTTTTTCTTTGTTTTTGCAACCCATCAGAATGGATCTCTGACCACATGGCGTGGCTTTTGTCGACTATTCCTCTGTATTTAAGCAAGCGCGACCCGGTCACAACATCCGTCATCGCCAAAAGCCTGGCGACTCTCAGACGTGGAGTCAACGGACAGTTGAGGGCATTTTGAAGGTGTGCGGGCTCGGCACGTGTGGGTTCCTCACACGTTGACAAGTCCAACTCAATCTTCCTTCCTGCCTTGCCCAGCCCTCCATCTTCCACCACGCTAAAGACACAATGATTTGAACCCCTGGCCCTGACTGATAATGACCGGCTGGTCTCAACCTTCAGCCGGAGGGAGCGCGCTCGCGTGTGTGCGCCTGCACACAAATGACTCAGGAGAATACTGCAAAGGGTAATCACGCGAAAAAAAACCCACCAACTGTCACAACTTAGACCCGCTCTGACAGACCCAGATGTGACTGGGGCAGCTCGGAGGAGAGTGTGCGTGTGTGTGAATGTGTGATAGAGAGGAAAACAGGCCTTCCAGTGAAGTATTCGCAGGTGTCCCCGGCCATTAACGTGGGTTTTATAGCTCTGTCTCACACGACTGTGGAAGCCCCACTCCCGATGTCTGTGGTCGGGTCGACAGCCATGGAAAACTACTGCCGCAGTGTTCTCAGAAGGAACGATGAAACGAAGCCTAATAAGAGCTCTCGTACATCTTGAGTGGTACAGCAATACGGCGATAGAGACTGTAACCATATAACCAGACGGATGTAATGGATATGCCTATCCCCATAGCCGTGATGTTCCCCCGACTGAATACACTAGAGGCAAAGATGTTTATCCATGCGCTTGGAGTGAACGCGAGAGGGTTGTGTGCGTATTTCCTTTCTTGCGAGTTGTATTTTGTCCACACCGCATGTGAAACTGGAACCATGGGTTTGCCATGTAGCTAGCTAAGCTAATAGCCGTGTCTCATAATCCCAGGCATGGCTTGGTCTTGAAAAGTAATTTGGCATGTGCGGCATTCTCGACTCCAGATAAGCACTCTGGGCTTATCGTAAACGTGGAACTGAGATGGGCTGAAACGCAATCGCGGTACAATTTGGAGCTGTGGCCGCTCTTGATTACAAACCATCTTTGAAAATGTTTTCAGCGTAACGCTTTACTTCCCATCACGCAGTATCAAGCACAGTGCGGGGAAATAAGTGTTTTCATGTGAACACTTTGGTGAAGCTCACACAGGGCTCTCAGAGAGCCAGCATTAAAGGCTATCTTGTGTCCATTGCATAACCTGGCTGTAAAAACATGGAGCTTGCTGGGAGATAGATCGCATAAAAGCTGATCCGAAATGAACTTGGGTGAGGGGGAGAAGGAGTGTGTGCATGGGCGAAAGGCAAATGGTGACAGGAGAGTCAGACCCAATGAAGGGCAGACACCCACAGAGGTATATATCCAGAGACAAACATGCATCTGAGTCAGTTTCAAAGTGGACGGTGCAATAAACAAAGCTCAGAGCTCATGTAACCCAGAGATTCATTGCCGAGTAACGTTCTGGCCAGAGAGCGTCGTTTTCTGACCAAACGACCTCCTCCCTCCTCTCAAGTCGGATCAGTGGAGGATTGCTCTGATTGGGCTGGTTGCCGAAGAATGTGCTTGTAAAAAACATTTATGGCTGGTTGCATCTTGAATGAGTTTAGATTATGTCTTCAAGAGAGGCGGTAGCCTGAAATTTAAAAGCTTTCAGGTGCACTTTCTCAGGAACTGTCTCTGAAATGAGCGTTTTCCAGAATCAGTTTCATAAAATGAAGATAAGATAAGATAAGATAAGATAAGATAATCCTTTATTGTCCCACAGTGGGGAAAGTCGCAGTGTTGCAGCAGCAAGGTAAAAAGTCTACCAACATAAACGACATAGGTTCAGAACAAAGTAAACTAAGACGGTGCAAGAGTGGAAAAAAAAGTACTGAAGAAACAATATATATACAGTATATATATTGTTTCTTCAGTACTTTGCAACTACGCACACCCTACTTTAAATGTGATCGGTCAACGCACAAGGTCTTCCTTCCACCGGCCATGGCCAAGTGCTGTGTGCTACTGGGGGAAGGCAGACTCTTAATAGGTGGTAATTGTCATGTTCCCCCTTTATTTTTAATGATGTCAGGGTCATTACAAGGGAGCCATCCAAGCCAAGGGTTTTAAGTTGCATCCGTGTGTCTTCTTGTTCGGATGAGCGTGACCGGGGGCAGTGACATCTGCTGAATAAAATATCGTCCACATATGGACAAACAGGCATGCGCTTGCACACGATTGTAATGAGCCACACAGACAGCGACGTGGGCAATTCGAGTTTCAATCGCCGTAGCCTGCCAAAGTTCATCAATCACATGCGTAATAGGCTGTTGATTAGTGTTCCCTCGTGCTCCTTTATAGATGGGGTACATGCCCACAGGACAGACAAAGACACGCACGCACACACACACACACACACAGCCACTTTGACACATGCTAAATAAAACATTGGACCCCAGTAAACCAATCCTGCCCACATATGCTAAGCACAGCATTGGCAGCATGCTGCATTGTACTCTTGTATGACATTATGCACGGCTTAAGTTTCAATTCGGAAACCATAACAGGGGGGGGGGGGGGGGGGGGGGGGGGGGGGGGGGGGGGGGAGTGTGTTTACGCAGCTAATCTAAATCACATGGATTTTTGTCATTGCTGATTTTTCTGCCAATGGCTTTAAGAGCGTGTTGGAACTCAGCCGCGTGATAACATTTGGTATATTCGACAGTTTGACATGCCAGGTGATGGTTACACAAGTGCTGACTGGAACACACCCTGTCCCATCCGGAGGACCAAGATGGGGGGAGATGATGAGGCTTCTGCAGGCCAGGCCGAGAGCGAACACGGGCCATAATAACAAATTGGGGTTTCTCTCGGCTTCCCATCTTGCTCCTTGTTTAGTGTGGCTCATTAGCTTTAATTGGCTAAATAAACAATTTACAAGGCCTGATTACGCAGCACCATAAACCCCCAAAAGACCCGATCTGTGCGTGCGCTTATGGCTGATCATTCTTTTTTTCACCCCCAACCAGTGAAATGCGCTCAAATAGTGCAATAATGATCGTGCGGCAAGCCAGGCTCTTACCATTAGGCTTTCAGGCACCGCGAGTGTTGATTTAGTAAACTACAGCACAAATGACACGGCGAGGCTCTCGTAAGGTAAAGACAGGTCTTTTTTAGCGTAGAGGAAATTCTGCATTGAGGACTCGCTGGTAAAACACCTAAGCTCAGCGTAAAAGACTACGAAGTCGATGCCATTACTTATAATGGGAATACATTAATGCGCGTAACATGATATAGTTTCTCCATTGGGTTCTCAATTCTTAACTTTTCAGGAAGCCAGACGCAAAAAATGGCGTGCACATGGGCATGCGTGATTGTGCACACATGTGGCAAAGTGAATGCACGTTAAGGAGAGCAAATACAGCACAACTAGCAGACGTCGCTGCTGACTAAACATGTGCAGTAAAGGTCTTCCATAATGAGCTTCTGTGTGTTTCATTAATTCACCTCGTAAAGAAACAGAAACTGTGACGTCCCGCGCTGCCCCGCGTCAGTGAGCTACTTTCCCAACAATGACGTGGCTTTTTGGCTGCTTTTTGTTCAGTGAGACTGATATGTGTGCTTTCAGTCAAGGATGCCAAGTTAAACTGGAGACGAAATTCAGTTTAAAGGTGTGTGTCTGGGGTCTCCGACTCTGTGACATAGTGGTGCCACCTGCCCCAGAGACATCTCTGGGTCTGACGTAGCACGATTTTCACTTCAATGTACACACACACACACACGCAAACACTCACACGCTTGTACACATTACCTTGCCCGGGAGGTTTCCAATTGAGTGCCAGAGCTTTTATGGATGCATGGGTGATTTAATGTGTGTCTTGAGGAATCGTTGCACCACAGATTTTCAGGATCACTTTACAGACCCAACTCGTAACTCTAACTTTGTCTTTAAATGTACTATTTCCTGTGATTCTTCAATTTAAACAATTATTGGATGAGTTTCTTCCTGGAGTACGTTGTATGATTGCAAACTGCAAAGTGTAAATACATTTTTATTTTAAATCCCTTTTTGGATTCACTCTATAAGGCAGCAAAAGACAAGTTTATGCTTTGCCAATCATTTATGTTGTGTTGGGTGGGAATTCCGATGAATCCAGAGATAGGCTTCTTCTGCCTCAAACTGAAGCATGATCATTACAGTTTGGCCAATTACTGTTAGCCTAATTAGTGGTGTTTCACCTTGTGTGACCATTTTTGTTGCATAAATTGTTCCTCGGATTGCGCACACTAGCCTGGTGTTTGACTCCATTTGTGTTTATGTCAGGACAGACGATCTGTTTACGTGTCGGACAGATGAAGATTATTGCCTGTGTGTGAACAAGAGCGAAGGTAGTGCTTATCCACTCCACCTGCTTGGTTTTGGGGGCTGTGTTTAAACTGTAAACATTCCTGCCATAGCTCCGGAACGCATCAGGCCCCTGGGCTCCATGTTCATGACACATCTCACCTTGCTCTGACTCAAGACTTGCATGAAGCACATTACACACGCAATGACGCAAAGAGAGAGAGAGAGAGAGACAAGGATTTAGAGAAGCGAAAAATCTATCAATAAGTATGAGTGATAATATCCGTCGCCCGAATTTGTCAGATGATGGTAATAACAGGACTGAAATCTATACATAATTGCTTAGAATGCACAAGAGACGAGTGTCGAAGACAACCTCAGAGCAGCACTACCTCTCCAGGAATGAGACGAGACAGGACGGGACTCGTAGGTAGGCAAACTTCAAGGAGAGCAAAGTGATAAAAAATAAATAAAAATAGAAGCAAGACAAGAGTTAACACTGGCGTTGCTTTCCATTTTCGGAGATAGCTCTGGGCAATTTGAACAAGTGAGGAATGATGCTGAATATACTATATGCTGATACAACTTAAGCACTTTCAAACTCCACAGAGAAAAAAGTAGCCTGTCAAGAGGAAATTGGGGAAATCTCTCACATGAAAAAACAAGTTTTGTGTTTTGGGAATTGTTTTCTTCACTTTGCCGACGATATCAAGTTTCGTAGGCAGCAGTTTAACATTTTTTTCACTTATTGTCAAGCAAAACAATAAATAAGAGAGGAGAGAGAGAGAGAAAAAGAAACGCGGAGATATACTTCCTATTAGAAACACTGTACTCCCGGCCCGCTGTCTTTTTCCCGTGCTCGTCCCCTTCTCCCTGGCCCACCTCACCCGGAGCAGAGATCAGGTGTCCCCCTTTGAAATCTAGAGTGGGATCAAACGGCAGGCAGGAATTCGATAGGCCAGCCCCACTGCCACCACGACCCTGAGTAGAAGACCGGTAGGATTGGGGCTGGGGCCAAACAGAGTAGGTGTAGAGCAGGAGGTTGGACATTCGCAACAGGGGATTTGCGCTGGTGTGTTTTTTGAGCATCGGGGGGATACTGAGAGCCAGCACGCTGTCAGGGAGGTACAGCAGGGGAGCTGCAACACTGTGGCGCAGCTCAACCTGCGGACACACATCTGGAATGCATGGCCAAATCAGGGATTTCACAGTTTGAAGTAATCCAAGAAATGTTTTTTCCTTTCCTTTATTTAAAAAAAGGGAAATTACAAGGAATGGAAACGGCATCTTGGGCAAACTTAAAAATTCCCAATAAAGGACACAACAGACATAGTAAATTCATTCACAAACCCAGAAAGTCCTCGCACAGCCAATGGCCTCATGGCTCAAATCAAAGCAGTCCAGCTTCCCTCTGCGTTGTATAAATGCGAGCCATCAGGGGGATATGGGTGGTATGGACGGTGGCCAGAAAGCTTAATAACCATATTGAAATGCATGCTCTTTCTGTTCCAGCCTCTCTGCTGCCCCCCAGTAATTGTTTTCAGATTGGTTTTCGGGGCCTTCGCACATATTTCTGCTGAACCAGTGGTTCGGCGTGCTTAGGTTCTAATTTACTTGTTCTGTGGTCAGTCACAATGGCGTGGTTCATTTGTAATTATGACTATAGAAAGAGGAACAGACACAGATTAATCATATTTTGTTTTTGTATTTCATGTTGTCGGTACACGAAATGTGTAAGTCATTGTCCCTGGCACACACACACACACACACGTGCATGTCTACACGTGGTCACATAAATCAGGCAATTGAATGATTTGGGATGAGAGGTAACATGTGTTTTTCCTGATGTTGTAAGGGCCCGTCGTGGACCAGAAAGGGAATAATTTTTACAAATTAGAAGTAAGACCTAACCTAAACTTTCCAAACAAAACACGATGACTAAATGAATTGATCTGACAAATGAGACTAGAGGGAGCTGTATATAGTGGAAGATAATACCACTTGGAATGAGCAGGGGGGGGAAAAAAGAACATCAACAACGAAACGCAGCACAAAGACACACTATCCCCCCCCCCCCCTAGGCTGCAAATTGTTGGACTGGTCCATTCCTCTGCATTTAAACTGGCTCCACCCACGTTCTGAACTTTTGCCTGAACCAGGAAGAAGGACACGTGCAGCTGACAAGGTAACTCAAGGAAGAGTTACCTGTAGTTTAGAGGCCTCCCTTCCCCTTACGTCTCTCTAAGGCTATACTCTGCAAAATGTACACGCGGGTATGCTGATGTTCTTACTACACAATTGTTCACCTATTGGGAAAGGCTTTTCTACCATGTTTGTCTTTGTGTAAACATATTATATTCAGGGCAAATTACAGTTAAAAAAAAAAGTACAGCCACAGGTTGGTGGGAATGCCAGTAGTTGTTTTGTCTTCTTTTATCAAGGGAACAGCCAGTTTTTTGGAATTCGGCCTTTGGGGGAGATACATTTTACAATTCAAATGATCCCTATAATGCTCAATAAGCTTTTGAAAGACAATACAGTAAAGCATTGGAAAGGTTGACTATTCGATCATTAGGCCTTTAAAAGTTGTGCTTGAACTTGGTTATCATTTCCAACTGGGTAAAGGCTAAATATAGTCAGACCTTTTCCCACCATTTGATCCTTTAATGTTAGAGGACTCAGAGGATCTGGTGTTTGGAGGATAACGGATTTGTTTCCTGTCTTTGTGAAACAGGTTGGGATATGCACCGCAGCTGTCATCCATCTTGCTTTTAGCCTTCAGGTAATGATATTTCCAAGCACTTATACCACAATGCCCCTTTATCTTTTCTTTTTTTATATAATTTTTTTTTGTATGTATGTATTTTGTATTTTTGTATGCCTAATTTAAAACCACGATGGACATTATATACACATTAAGTTAAATGCTTTTATGGGGATGTCCATCTTTTTTTCTATTTCTTAACAAAACAACAATAGTACACAAACTCGAATATGGGGCCCTTTTCCCTTTTGGTGTCTGCTTTTGCGCAATTGTCACTGTGTGCCCCGAGTTTCACGCACAAGTTTCAACACTCATCAACCCCCATTCACCCCCCCCCCCCTCCCTCCTTTGAATTCCTTTTAAACACAAATCAGGTAAACTTCGAGGTTTCAGACTACTCACACTGACATTCTCATACACGCACACTCTTACGCACACGTATACATACATACACCTACACACATGCTCGAGCACAGACTATAATGGCGCTTCGGCCTGCACAAAGAGTGCAAGTCCTGGACAAGTTCTCACATTTCCCAAATGCTTACATTCCACTTGTTAGCTTGTCCTGCTCCAGTCTCAGTGTCGGTCCTAAGTTTACACAGTCAGACAACCAAAGCAGGAGTTGACAAGGTGACATCCAAGGCTTTACAGCTTACACACACGCATGCACACACACACACACACACACACATACACGGATGAAGCATGTTGTACAGTCTCTGGACCAGAGACTGGATATTACTGACTGGAATTGTTGTTGCCGACAGACTTTTTTCCCCAAAGATGACAGCTCTCTAATTTACTGTGTATACATTCAGAAAGTACGTGTCTATCCCTCTTCACCAATGTACTGTTTGCATTATGGGATGTCGTTAAGGTATTAGATAGGAGCCATGCAGACTCACTTTAAACTTGAAGTCTGTTTGGAAAAATAACAATCGAATTACTAAAGAGCCACAGACTTCTTCTACAACTGAGATTTGACCTGCGGCAGTGAGGCCTGATCGAGTTGCGGTTCCAGCGCTCGGGAGGAGAGATCGAAGCAGCAGTGTCATTTGCTGCCCCCATGTGGTCAATACTAATCTCACAGAAGCGGGACAGATAAAAAAAAATGAAGTTATGAACACACCTGTTTGCCCATAATTCGAAAAATATTCAAAATAGCAGGAAATATGTCATACTTCACAACAATGTGATGTGCTTAAAATGGAAACTTGCGCGGCGACCCGCTAGAGCCTATTATTATTGGTACTATTCAAACCCACAGTGCCACCCCTCTACTCCCTGTGTGGCAGTTTGAGACAAACGGCTGTTCAGTGCTATCAAGATCAAGCTCCCCTATCTTCATTGATACCCCCAGCCCCAGGCTCTCTCATGCCCTGCCATGGTGCACTTGTAATGGGCAGCCCTGGAAACCCGAACCCTCATTACCTCCTTCATTACTCCCTGCTGCACAATGGGAATCTGTGCCTGGACTTCCACCCCTTTGCAAGAGAAAACGCGCACACTCACACAGACACACACCCAAATGCACCCCATGCCCCCGTCTGTTCCTCTTTTTATTCCTGCGGGCTCTCACTCTCTTGGGTCCAGGTGATCAGGTGTCTGCGTTTCTTTGTCTACACTTTTTGTCCTTTTGACAAAGGCAGACTGTCTCCCTCTCTTTTCATTCCCCCCTATTTTTTTTTTTATGTTCTACCATCACTTTCCTTATTTCTTCTACGCCTTCCACCCCCCCCCCCCCCCCTTTTTTCTATTAGTTTACCCGTTACTATTTCCTGTCCCACCGTGGTGTGTGCAACACTTTCGACTCCGTCACGTTGCTTTAGGGAAACTCTATGCTGTTCAGCTACCTTTATGTGCCGCTGGGGAGCAGCAGCGGTCATCATGGGACTCCCGGTGGGGAAATGATGCCTGTATTAAAAGTTGAGGAGCAATTTATTTGAGTGGCAGCCTTAGTGCTTACTGTGCATGACGCCCCAGATCTTATTAATCCACACGTCTCGGAGTTAAGCTCTGTAGACTGAGCCCGACTGTTTTGGATTAATTTGACAGTAACTTAAATCTGTAGATCTGTTTAGGGTGAGGAGGATAAGTTGCCCCTTCGCTCAGTCGGTGTGTGCGTGCGTGCGTGCATGGCTGCTTAATATGGGAGCAAGCATCTCTCAGGAGTCTCTTTAGGAGTACAGGACTAAAAGTACCGTGGTCCAAGAGGGTGTCAGTTTCAGCCATACAGTAAATCTACACATAGTCACATGTGGTTTTTCACAATGGTCATCTATCTGCGCGTGTAACTTTGTGTGTGCATCTCCATGGGGGACATTCATGCACCCCGCGTGACACACGTCAATGCATGCACAGGGCCCTGAAGGTCCAGCCATCTAAAGTAAATGTTCAGCTGTTTTGTCATGTTGTCATAACACAGCCTTCACTTACTGGAGGCAACATTCTAACAAGGGACTGGTGAAGTCTGTTGGTGGAGCTTTTAACTCGGTGTGGGTCTTTTTTTTTTTTTTTTTCTTCTTCAGTGCCGGTTCCCTGACTGACTCAATGACTAAAGGTGTATCATAAGTCATGGCTCTCGGGGAATTGTTGTTACCATTTTTATCATTACCATATGTGCTGTATGAAAAAATAATAAGTTACTTCCCTCCTGGAGACATTTAAAGATAATAGGATGAAGATGTTGGCATTACCTGCCAAATATGAGAGAGAGAGAGAGAGAGAGAGAGAGAGAGAGCCGCCTCGTTGCGCGTCCACTGTTACACAGTGAATAAATGGTTAACTTTAAGGTTGAATTAGATTGTGTCGCTCTCCCACAGAGAGACTCCATCTGGTTCCTTGAGGCGTTACTCTTCAGTGAGTGAGTAATAAGGACTAAAACAAAGCAATGTCTAACCCCCCCCCCCCCCAAGAACATGCACTTTGAAACACACAATCTATCTCTATCTCTCAATTAGACAAACAGTCACTCACGCTCAAACACACACATGTGGAGGACGTTCAATCCGTCAATGCTCCTTCACACAGGGTCGCCATCCGTCTTGGAAAAACAGTAAACTGTGTCATTAAGGTGAGTTGGTTTACCACTGTCGCACATGTGGGCTGATGTGCGCGTGCACACACACAGATATAGAAAAGCTAATGAACCTGGCGAGGAATAACTGCTCTTCTAGAACATGCATAACCTGCCCAGATTTGAATTTCATCTGTTCAGTGTTTAAAGTTTAATAATGCTCATAGTAAATCAATTAATTATAAGGTCATTCATAATTTAAAGTGCCCCCACTAACATTTAGTTTACAACTTGTTTTGGACTATTAATCCACAAGTTGTCTATTGCCTATGTCTACAAGAAAGGAACCTTAATAAATACCCAGAATATTACAATAAATGATAACCAGAACGATTGTAACTGGATTTTGAGGTCTCATGAAAAAGACTAAAAACAAACTTGGATCCATGTGCGTTTGCACCTGCATTTCTCTCTTGTGTGCATACACGTGTAAATGATGAAATGGCACATTCCCTTTTTTTGGCCGCAGGCTTCCAATTACAAGACTGCATTGCCTTTGCAGGTATGAAAAAAATGATACAAAGGTTACATTTATGCATGCGCTCAGTGTGTTTAAGTCACTAATTGCATCCTAATAACTAAAGGTTGCCAGGAAGCGTTCGGTTTCGGGCCCCGGGGAATGAAAGGGCAGGAAGGGGTGTTGTGTGTGTGTGACTCAGGCACACAGACAAACAGCTGTGAACGGGAAAGATAACATATATAATGTAATAATATAACATATATGACAGGGAAGTGTATCAAATGAAACTGAGCAGACATCAGATAAAAACCAAAGAGTCATATATATATATATATATATATATTTACTGCGAGCAGTCAAGAACATTTTAACAGATATAAATGAGCATTTTGAACCCGAAACAACAGGCTTTTACACTGTGACATTAAAGGGCGTGCTGTTCCGGCAGCAGCAGCAGCTCACCCCGAGTAACCCTGTTATTTTGTCGGGAGCTGCTTGAAATGAGCCTCAACCTGCTCTCTCCTTTCGGCCCCTTGGTTACATAACAAGCGAATACCTTTCTTTATTCCTCTGGCCTTCTCTCTCCGTCTCTCCTCCGCCCCTCCGAGTCTCATCGCTCTCCTTTGTCATGCTTTCGTCGGTTTGGTTCTCTTGCTCCGTCTGCCTGTTCTAATCAGTGCCCCTGGTGAATAATTCACTCGGGTCCAATGTGGACTGAAATTTTTAGATTGGCAGCTTTATTCTCCCGTCTGTTACATTATTAACACGCTCCTATTGGGCACTGTTGATGGCAAGGGCCATAGCAGGAGTCGGCAGTTTAATGGAATGACCCCCCCCCCCCTTAACAAAAAAACACACACCCTTATCTTATTCTCCCTCTCTCACTGATTCCTCATATCCTTTCTCTCCCTCTTTGGCTTGGTTTGTTCTCCTGAATGTCACTGCTTGATGGAGTCATGTGGCCTCTCCATGTGTCGTCGCGTACAGACATAGAAATCAAATATATTTTTGGGGCTTTGCTGTCTTGTCCGGACACACAATAATTTTAAATAAATTTCCCCTCATCATAATAAATGATTGGTCTCTTGCAGCAGAAAAAGAAAAATCTATTAATAATGTTTTACTAATCATTTTTATTTACATTTTTTTTTTAACTCTGTGAATTACAACTGTGACGCCTCAGGATTTAAAAAAATATATATATTTCAAATGATGAATATATTTCTCTCAGGATAAACCCCGATATGAAGCACACAAAATATGCATTCACACACTTGATACATCCTGGAGGAGTCTGGGATGTGAGGAGCGAGGGCAGATTGAATAATGAGAGAACGATTGAGAGATGAAGGAAGCGTGTAGGGGGACAGCAGAGGATAAAATGACTTGATCTTATGGAGATTGAAGCTGGAATGCATTTGAGCTTTAACCGTGCCAGTGTCATTGTCCTTGTGGGCTGTGTGGGTGGGTGTGCACTTTTGTGCATTAGTGTGTGTGTGTGTGTGTGTGTGTGTGTGTGTGTGTGTGTGTGTGTGTGTGTGTGCGCATGTTTTTCCCCTTTTTTTTTTCTTCTGAAATTCAATTATGAAGGAAGCGTGTAGGGGGACAGCAGAGGATAAAATGACTTGATCTTATGGAGATTGAAGCTGGAATGCATTTGAGCTTTAACCGTGCCAGTGTCATTGTCCTTGTGGGCTGTGTGGGTGGGTGTGCACTTTTGTGCATTAGTGTGTGTGTCTGTCTGTGTGTGTGTGTGTGTGTGTGCATGTTTTTCCCCTTTTTTTTTTCTTCTGAAATTCAATTTACACTGTCTCACATCCCTAAAATGCCCCAGGAAGTGATTTGTCAAAGTGTGTAGCTCGGGAGATCTATTGTGAGTGGGTGGGTGTCATCGCAGTGCGTAATGTCATGTCTATGTGTGTCACTGTGGGCCTTCGTGTGGCGGTTTTTATTTGCTCTGATTGCTCCAGTTGCTCGGCGCTATTAGCCCCTTGCCCTGTTCTGAATGGAAAGACGGAACAAAACAGCCAATGTATTTAACTTCAAACTTTTTTTCACTCTTTTCTTCTCCTCTCTTCTCTGCTCTGCTCTTCTCTTCTTATCTCTTCTCATGTCTTTTCTGCTCCTCTTGCTTTAATTAGAAATAGCACTGGTTCCCTGGACAGTAGCCTAGAGTCCATCGGAGGCGAGTGAAAAGCACAGATGTTCTGACTTTGTAATCTGTGATTAATGCCACGAATTAAAATAAAAGTGTGGGCTGGACTCACTTTGTTTTGAAAGTTTTGAATGAACTTGAATGTTACAAGTTTCTGAACCACATTGTCCCTGTTGGCTCACCGCCCGTGCATGTGCACGTGCACCCCGTGCACTTTCTATAGACTTTTTGGCCTCAGGGTCCGCAAACTTTCCAATGGAAGTGTGCACTCACTGGAGAAAAATCTGGTTTTCATACACAGCCCTACTGTATTTTGGGGGGAAAAAAAGTGTAAGGAAAAGAGCTTCATTTCCATGGGAACAGTTATAAACAGTGATAATAACGTAGCCCTGATGAGCAGTCATTCCTCCTCCTTGCTTACCCCACTAAAGAAAGACAAGGATGTGCGTGCGTGCGTGCGTGCGTGCGTTTGTTTGACATAATCATATCAGCAGCCTTTAATGGGAAGCTGTGAGAAATTGGGTTATTTCTTTTTTATCACATTGTCCTCTCTCACAAGAGGGAACAGAGAGCGTGTGGGTCTAATTAACGGGCCCAGAATCACAGGCACAGTGTACCCTAATGACAATAGGTCTTAGAAAAGAGCGGTCGCGTCAAAATCTGAAATATAAAAATAACAATGTCTCTAAAAAATCTGTCATCTGTTGAATATCTGATTAAGCAGCGAGGGGAAATGGTTTCACAGTCCCTGGGCTGGAGTTACACCAGTGTCTCTTGCCAGTTAGATGGAGAGGGCTCCTACAAACCTATTCCATGGACGGCCCTCCACGGAATAAATGATGAGTTTGTCCTCTCTCAAAACTCCGGGGGGGGGGGGGGGCTTCCCGGGGGGGCGGGGGGGGGGGGGGGGGGCATGGCAATTATGTGAGGTGGGAATTAACCGTCAAAACTTTCCGCTTGAAGTTCAGTTGGAAATAAAATTGCCTCCAATATTCCCCTTTTACTGTAATTAGTGCCAGACTTTGCTCTGATTTCATTTCCATTGCATACAGAAGGAATGACTTTGAGGCATGGCTCAGATAGCCTGTCAGGTGTTTCAGTCCGTTCTTTACAGTCATTTAACGGTTGATGCCGATAGGTCAAAGGTCAAGGGCAACCAAAATATAGGCATTTGTTATTATTTGATATCAAATGACATGATTACAATATAAACAATATAAAGAAGTTGGTATTGCCTGATCGCGTGTGCTATAATGGTGTCTTCAGAGTCTGAATGCCAACATCAGCATGTTGGCATCGTCATTGGTCTGAATTAAAAATGGATCTCAGTTAAACACACAGATTATTTCAAGTGAGCACTATGTGTGTGAATGTGTGTTTGCCAATTCAGTCATTCAGTTCAGAAAAGTGCACAGGGCATCATTTATGTGACACACATATTCAAATGCTTGGTCTCTGATCACCATGGCAATGGTTTCTGAATGCCAAAACTGAATAATTTATCGAGGCAACACCTTTCGGAGAGGTCAGTGATGGGGGATAAAGATGACAGAGGAAAGCAAATGAGTGTGATGGACGACTGAGTGGTGAAATAGTGACAAAACACACTCACACACGACCATTACACAGTGTGCATGTTAATCAGCAGTTGAAATGTTCCCTTTGGTAAAAAAGAGAAATATGACTTGAGACAAGTTAATATGAATAAGGATATAATAAACACACCTTTATGTGTTACCACTGTTCAAAGTTTGTTTTTCATTGTAGGCAAATGTCTATGCACATGTAATGGCTTGCACATTCCTTTTTTTTTAACAACCTTGACTCCATCAATATTTAAAGGAGATAAAGGTAGAGTTAAAGGTCATTAGCCTTTTTAGTCAAAGTCTAATTTGCATGAGGTGACCGTACACCCCCGCAACGTAGATTTAAGTTCCCATGTGTGTCTCCACGTGTTAAAGGAAGGGAATTCTCATTAGAGAGGCTGCTGACTCGGCATCGTCACGTCGCCCGTGTGACCTTGTACTCAAGGGTATTAACAATCGCCACGACACCCAACTCGCACACATGCGCATGCGTTGAGGGTCCACGATGTACCGCTGGGTTCTCACTGTACCTCAGCAGTAGATGATAACGCCATAACTAGAGGACACCAGACGAATAAACACTTCTTCCAATAGGTGAAGAGAGTGATCTAAGGTGAAGGCAGAGAATAAAAATAAACTTGAGGAGAAACGTGTACGTTCGCACAGTTGCTGCGGGCAAAGGCAGGATGACCCAAGGATGTGAGAGGATGTGTGCTCTGCACACGGGGGCCGGAGAGGCCACCAAGGAATCTCCAGCCACAATGTGTGTGCCTGCGTGCGCAAGTGCGCGCGTTTGCTGTGTGTGACTGAGTGTGTTTATATCGTTGTGCGTGTGTGTGTATTTCCGCTAATGACTTATTGCCTCTGCCTCTGTGGGTGTCGGGGCATGTTTAAAAAAGGTATGGAACCTCCCATGGTACCATCGCACCGTGCACATACACACGCACCCTGGTGTGCAAACGCTTTCCCTTTCCTCTTTCATCAATCTGTGGAACACACAGCGGGAGAAAGCCGTGAAATGGGGCCGATGGGTGGGCTACGGCGGAGGCCCGTGAAGACCTCCATCAAGTATTTATAGGGCCGCTCGCTGTTCATTCCTCCCATTGAACGACACAACTCTTTTCTGTCGGCTACCACGGTGTGTCAGCCCTTTGGTTGGTCTGTTGGTTGATCCGCTTAAGTCCAGAGTTAAATTGATCAAAAATGGCTGAATAGATCACCCGTGGTTATACAATCTATAGGATTTGCAATATATATATATATATATATATTCTTGGAACCCAGCAAATGAAGGCTATTAACTTTGATGATCCCTAGACGTTTTCTATTGCACCCTGATGAGGTTCAATATTAGCAAGTTTAAGTGAAATGTGTACCAACTGTTGCATGGCGATCCCCTGACTTTTAATTCAGTGCCCTCAGGTAATAATTTCGATGTAGTTGAGGCTTTTGTTTAGACCTAATTCCATCCTTACCAGCATACGTTAACGTCCTGGTGAACTCTAGTACCACCATGACTGAAGTTATCATTAGTTGACACCACCAGCATGTTAAAGGGGCCGTCACTGATGTGCACTCTGTGTTACGTCGCCGGTACGTCTGTTGCTCAAAACCTGCCTATGAACCTGCACTATTTTTAAAGCTTCCATTTGTTTGCTCCATCTCGCAGGGGAGGAAAACGAATTACATTTCCAGACATGGTTGTCTGAATATCATGTGACATGACCGAAACCTTCTTAAAATCTTTTCACTTGCTGATGATAAACCTGGCCTTCTTCTCAGCATAGCGCTGGCTCAGGGATGTTTTGGAAACGTTTCTCAACTCTTATTGGTTTGGACAACTAGTGACAGTGTCTCCCTCATTGGAGACGCCCTCATCTGTTTTGATCACCATTTACTAAAATATGCATATCATTGTTGCACGTTCCTCTTATATTTCCACCGTATCCCTCGTTCAGCTCACAGTAAAGTCATAGCTGACTATTCATTACAAAAAAATAAACAAAGAAATGAAGTAATCTTTTATTAACTTGTCTGAAATTGGACTCGTGTGGCAACTCAGAGAGGAAACGTACCCTGCAATGTGGAGGACAGTATAGAGTCCGTGGATGCGCCAGAGCATATGACACGGCACACCTTCTGGACCAACTGGGGACGCGGTGGCTTTCCAGAGCAAAGCCTGGATGTGAGACAGCAACGCAGAGAGGAACATGTCAGACAGAGGTAGACTGTAAACACAGATGGGCACAGATAGGTCCCATTTAGAAAAACATTGAAATACTCCCTCACCCGACAAAATATTTGCCACAGCCAACCAACTCGGTTCCATTTAGAGACCTACAAGTAGCAGAGCTTATTTGATAATATCGCAATGTATAATAATATTGTTGAACCGTATCTTGGTTTGAATTGCACCTGAATCTTTTTTAAAGGATGAGTGCAAAAGACGAGTTATTTATTATTAACGCCAACATATGCAGACGCAGGAGTATTTTGTCTCAGAGGAAATAGCCGAAGTGTGGGGTGTTAGGCAGACGAGGAGGAAATAGATTGGGGGGTGTGAAAAGGGGATGAGTTGAGGTGAGAGACATGATGATGTGAGAACGGGGTGCGGAGGAGGAGGAGGAGGAGCAGGGGGAGGAGGGAGGTGGGGGCTCTCGCATGCCTGCTTCTTTTTTTCTTAGTTAATCTTCAGAGTCCCAGTGAACATGGCTTCCCGATGTCTGTCCCTTCCACATCTGCCCCCAAGAGACTCTACGCTCTTGTTTATATTTTATAGACTGACTGTAACTGTAGTGTAATGCAAAGGTTTAGCAGCTGCCCTGGTTGTTTTGTCTCTGACCGATCGTGAGTCTCCAGTCTGAGGAGGATTTCTCTCTAACTAGGACAGAACCCAGAGACAACCACTCTAATTAATAGATAATTACAAGGCTTTATAATTCATCAAAGTCCTGCGTGGTCTCCAGAGTTCTGATATGTATAGCTGTGTTCAATCAACTTCCGCCTGACAGTGGTTTCTCCTGTTGTTGTTGTTGTTGTTTTTTTATTGCTGACCTTATTCTGTTTCTAAATGGAAGTGATGGTTGGTGTGTGAAGTAGGGACCCCCTCCTCTCTCTGTCGCACAGCTGCAGATGATGTGCAGTGGTGGTACTGTCACTTTAAATATTCATATTTGTGGCAGTCAGTCATGGTGGAACTCTCCAGCAACTTGCTAAGTGGCTTCAAATTTAAGATGAAAAGCATATGCCTGCAAGTGGTAGAGTCAGTTGTGTGTGTGTGTGTTTTTTTTTTGTCTCTGCTACCTCATGTGGTGGTCCACATGCATGCGTCACTCGTATGCCCGCCTCTCTGTTTTCACACGCTTTGCAGATGTTAATAGAGCAAAAAAAAATCATAAACAGACACATGAGATTCATCTGTGTCGGTTCCCATCACCCCACCCTTTCTGCCACACCCCTGTCTCGGTTGCCGGTGGTTACAGCGGGACATGATGCAGCGCCATGCCAGTCAGCCTTTGTTGTACAGATGGCCGTGTCCTCTTTCTTCCTCTCTGCTCGTCTTCCTGTCTGCCTCCTCTGTGCCACTGTCGTGTGCAGCTGCACTCTGGAGCCGTTATCCATAGTTATGCAAATATGAGCGACTGATTAATTTGTTCACACAAAAACACACACACGCACACACTAGGTGCTTTGTCCATATGGGCCTCCTTTTGATTCACAGCCGCCCTGTGCACGTTTACTGTTTATCTGTGAGCATAAGGAGAGGGTGTTGGATAGGTGTGAGTATTCACTTGAAATATAATGTTCATACTCGCTCAAACAAGACATTACTATTTGATTATTTCCCCCACTGTTTGCAGATTCTCAGCTATTATGGGCTCTGTTGAGCAAGTGCAACTGGTGCAGAAGGAAGTAGGCATGACTGACCTAGCACATCATTTTTCCGACTCACAGTCACAGCATTAATGCACTTGTAGGGTTGTAGGGTAATGCACATATATTATTTAAAACGCACTTTTCATAGTATTGTTTGGGTCTAACTTCCTCCTGACTACAAAGCGTACACTCCCTAATCTATTACCCCAAACTAATCAGGTATAGGAAAACCAACTAGATAAGCAAAAAGCAAAACAAATGCTCCATTAGAGTTATTTAAAAGTTTGAATTTTTTTTGAAGCGACTACCTAAAATCAAATGGCACATTCATGAAGACACAAAGACAAAATATGTAAGACGCAATGTCTCTTCAAGACACTGACTTCACCCTTTTTCCAGGAACTGTGTGAATGGAGGCCACTGTGCATCCCTTGCAGAAGATCCAAACCAGCCCCTTTTCTCAAATGCCACCAGATGTCCATGACCTCAACCAGCTGAACATTTTGGACTTGGTTCAATGCCTTTCAGTCAGCCACATTCTATTACAAGTCTGTGCAATGTGCAAGGTAGCCTCATTTTGTAGGTTAATAAGGGAGCTGGTGTGGTCCTATATTTAACATGGTGAGTGGAAACACATTAAAAAGCCCTTTGGCTGTCCCTGAGTTATTTCCCATAGGCCCAGCTGGCCCTTTTATTGCAAGACAGCCACAGTGTGTCCTCAATAGGAAAACGGGGTCTAAACTGATTATGTCATGAGTGAAAGTCACTCTTCATAGTCATTGTTATCGTAACTATTTAACAGTCACCAAAAAGTAAGACTTTAAATGCTGGGTGCATCTGTTTCTGACATGACAGACTAGGTGAGAAATCACTGTCACCAATATAACAATAACTGAAGAACAACCTACCAGTTGCAAGATAAACCTCTGTAGACAACATGATTACCTGATCCAAGCAGACAAGTTAACGGGTACCCTATGATGCATGTTTTAAAAAAAAATATTCTGCTTAGTAGTTTCTAGTTCGTTTTTAGGAAAACTGATTCTAAGAATAATGGAAAGAGTAAACAATGCCGTAAAATGGTAAGTTAAAGGGCGATTGGTGCCAACCAGTGATAATAGAAAAAACTAAGGGCAAGTTTAGTTTTCACTTTATGGCTCATTTCATCAGTCACGCTGCCTCAGTGTTAGCGATATGGCAAATCTGCAGGATGTAAATGCAATGACATGGTAAGTCTGCTGGTGTGGGTGCGTGAGGGTGGGGCGCGTGTCAGGTCTGGTGTTGCCGAGCATTGGCCATGTTGATGGGAGACTTCCCCAATTCGTCCAGTAATCCAGTGTTTTTTTATTTAATCTGGAGGAAGCAGATGCTCATGCGCAACAAGCGCAGACATCCATCGCAATTAGCCTGAGGTCCTTCCTTCCTCTGTTGTTTTTTTTCATTCCACTTGTTGATACGCAGCCCGAGAGTGTGTGTGCGTTCCCGGCCATGTCGTAAAGAGGGTTGACATCTGCCAGGTAGACTCAGTCCGGTAAAGACATCAGATGAGCTGCTGGAAGGATTTTTATGACACGCTCAAGATTTGTTTTTTTTTCTTTGTTGAACAGTTTCAGCTTTGTAAGTCAGTTTTAATCCTGGTGCACATATCCACACACACACACACACACACACACACACACAGGGCGTACACATATTCTCGAGGACTTAAGCGAACTACATTTCTCCCCTAACGCATGGTGTCTATTTACAGAAGTGAGGACAAGTTCCCTTTTTCAACTTGGAGCGTTGTCCTCATTTGCCCTGACCTTGTAAAGAAGTTTCAATTTAGCATGGATAGCGGGGGATCCCGTTCAATCTTCAAACTTCCCCGAGAAGCACTTTGTGGGAGCCAGTTGATCCATATCCAGTTTACGTATTTGAATAAAGTAGACGGCAACTTGTTGAAACTTGTTTTGGTGTTTTTTTTTTATGTAGCATTGCTAAACCGCAAATCCACAGCGGATAACAAAAACAAAAAAAGCCTGCCTCATAAAAATCTCTGCTTACTTGTTTACTCCCTGGTAACTTTTACGTTATTTTTAGTTTTTTATTTCAGCACCTCGGACAGCAATCTACTGGGAGCCCAACTCGGAAAACTCCTGCAACCCAAATATAACAATTAATAATCTGCAGACCGAAGTCATGGAGAAGTCAGAGGCTGGGGCAACTACCCTGGACTAAGATGGAGGTTTCTTGCACGTTTGAACCTACAGTCCGTGCACAAGGGGTTGTTTTACCTTGGCATTCAATGGAACAGCGCCGTTAATCCGGGAAATTAAAACTGGTCACGCTTCATGTGATTAAGACTGGAATTGCCCCCCACTGCCTCCCATTCTCTATCTCTACCTATCTACCGTTGTCATTATGTCTGATCCAATCTGTTTGCCCTTTTGACATAAAGCATGTGAGCGGTTAAATATTACTTGAGGCTGCTGTTTTCATGTTCACATCTCACGAGGTGCTGTTTTATCCTGGGCCTACATTTCTTAGATTCTTGTTCATATTGATATGATTTGAACAACACGTTTTTTCCCCTCCAATCGATCAGTCCGATCGCTCCCTCCTTTGCCACCGCCGCCCTTGTTGTTTCTTCCTCTCCACTTTATCACGTACTATCGCCACTTTGGGACGCAGCCTTTGTGATGGTGCATTTCTGGTGGAATGCCAATCACTTCTACCCTAATTTCTACGCGTAATGCTCGCGATAATTGCCGGTGTCTCTGAATAGTGATTGCTGTTATTGTATGTGGCCTATCTCAACATTGAAATACGGGGAAATGACCTTGTGTAAAAAGGACATTGTTTGGACTCGGCAGCAAGTGTGTGTGTGTGTGTGTGTTTGTGCGTGCGTGCGGGTTTGCGTGCGCCTGCGTATGCGTGTCTGTCTCTGTGTGTGTAGAGAGAGGGTGGGCACGCCCAAACGACGGTGTTGAATGACGCCCGTTTGTTGCTTCTTGTGTTTGTCGGTGCGTCCTGCGATTGGCGGAGGAGACTGGAAGGAACCCAGCGCCGGCTCGCGGTGGGCGGGTGGAGGGCCTGTTTATAAGCCCCGATCTCCTCCCGGGGGCGGGAGCAGCAACAGTGAAAGAGAGTGAAAGTGAGGCGCGGTGGAGGAGACGAGGCTGTAGGTTGACCGGGGTCCGCGGTGGGGTCGAGGCGGCCGCCCCCTTTATGTGTCTTCAGCCGCGCATGGACGACCACCTCAGCCTCCTGCGATCACCCCCGCCGAGCGCCACCAAAACCCGGGGCGACAACCTGGTGAACCACGGATACACCGAGAGGGAGGCTGACGTGATGACGGTGGTGGCGTGTGACAACATGCTGGAGGAGTCGGCGGCTCTGCCGGGCCACCACTCGCTGGACCGATACGAGCCGGACCACGAGTGTTGCGAGAGGGTGGTCATCAACATCTCGGGTTTGCGCTTCGAGACGCAGCTTAAGACTCTCTCTCAGTTCCCGGAGACGCTGCTGGGGGACCCCAAAAAGAGGATGAGGTACTTCGACCCCCTCAGGAACGAGTACTTTTTCGACCGGAACCGACCCAGCTTCGATGCCATCCTCTACTACTACCAGTCCGGCGGGCGCATCCGGAGACCCGTCAACGTGCCCATCGACATCTTCTCCGAGGAGATCCGCTTCTATGAGCTGGGCGAGGAGGCGATGGAGAAGTTCAGGGAGGACGAGGGCTTTATAAAGGAGGAGGAGCGGCCGTTGCCGGAGAATGAATTTCAAAGACAGGTGTGGCTGCTCTTTGAGTACCCGGAGAGCTCGGGTCCCGCACGAGGAATAGCCATAGTGTCGGTTCTCGTCATCCTCATCTCCATTGTCATCTTCTGCTTGGAGACGCTGCCGGAGTTCAGAGACGACAACAGGGATCCGATGCCCATCTTGCCCGTCATCAACGGCACACTCCCGCATTTCGTCAGCCCCTTTTCGGACCCGTTCTTCGTGGTGGAGACCCTGTGCATCATCTGGTTCTCCTTCGAGCTGCTGGTGCGCTTCTTTGCGTGTCCGAGCAAAGCCACGTTCTCCAGAAACATCATGAACATCATAGACATCGTGGCCATCATTCCCTACTTCATCACCCTGGGCACGGAGCTGGCAGAGAGGCAGGGGAACGGGCAGCAGGCCATGTCATTGGCCATCCTGCGCGTAATCAGGCTCGTTCGCGTATTTCGCATCTTCAAACTCTCGCGTCACTCCAAGGGCCTTCAGATTTTAGGACAGACCCTTAAGGCCAGCATGCGTGAGTTGGGGCTGCTAATCTTCTTCTTGTTCATTGGCGTCATCCTCTTCTCCAGTGCGGTTTATTTTGCCGAGGCAGACGACCCGGATTCGGGTTTCAGCAGCATCCCGGACGCCTTCTGGTGGGCCGTGGTCACCATGACGACCGTGGGTTACGGGGACATGCACCCCGTGACCATCGGGGGGAAGATCGTGGGGTCTTTGTGCGCAATTGCCGGTGTGCTGACCATCGCCCTGCCCGTGCCCGTCATCGTCTCCAATTTCAACTACTTCTACCACAGAGAGACGGAGGGCGAGGAGCAGGCACAGTACCTGCACGTGGGCAGCTGCCAGCCTCTGGCAGACACGGAGGACCTGGGGAAGACTCGCTCCTCATCGTCACTGAGCAAGAGCGAGTACATGGTGATCGAGGAGCACGGGGTGAACAGCGCGTTCAAGCAGCAGCCCAACTTCCCCACCACCGCGCCGAACAACTCCCAGAACTGTGTGAACATAAACAGGAAGATTTTCACCGACGTGTAGCCACTTTCAGAGTCATGAACCCGATAGACGGGAAGGGGAGGGGGGGGGGTGTCAACACACAGCTGGTTCTGTGGTTGCACACCAGTGTGCGGAGGACCCGGTAGAGATGGGATGAAGAAAGAAAGGAAGACAGAGAGATGGAAATTGAAGAGCAAACCCTTTCGGGCCACAGGCCCAGCTTTATGCTCCATTCAAAAACAATTTTTGCATTTCAGTGAATCTGAATTCATGAATCAAAATGTGTGAGAGAGAGCTCCTAAAAGTATTAGGTCCATTCTTCTCCTCGGGAAGGGGATGTACCTGTTGCGCGTTGTGCAATAGCCCATACATTATTACAACAGGTAGAAATAGCAGCGCTGTTACTGTGAACGACGAGTGCAACCGTTAGCTTCTCGTAGGACACTCACATGTAGTATTGGCATTCGTTATGAGTCGTGATTCGTCAGCCATAGCCTATGTATGATATTCCGAATCAATTCCATATGTGTGTGTGCGTGTGTGTGTGTGTTTCAACACATGTAGTGTCTAAGAAACACGGTTCATAATATTGTCAATCACAACGTGTTGTGCTATGCCTTTAGTGTGAGTTAAAGTCGAGTAGAGATTCTATTGTCTTTAAAACATAGCCCCCCTCAAATTTTGTTAACATGAACTGTTCTGTCCTGAGGCTATCGAATGCGTAAACCTCGTCGCCATGTAAACAAAGAGGCCAGCCAACTGTCGGTGTTTTATTATGGGAGCAAGGCACACGTGAGAGAGAGAGGAAAAAACAACAACACGCGCTGCACGCACACACACACACATTCAACGGTCGAAGATGGCGCGTGCTCCTCTTTGTATGCCTCAAATATAGCCCGCTGTGATGCAGTCTCCATGGCGACGGTCGTTTCCTCGGTAACCCCAGTCACCGTTACCATGGCGCTCTCGTTTCCACAGTTGCTTTCCAGATGGCTCGGGAAGCTCGGCATGGGAGATTTTAATCTTACTAGCCCGTCTCCAGTCTCTAATAACTCTGTTTTGACATAACACACCAAGTGCGTAAAATACAAGCCCCAGAAATGGCTCAGTGCCACTGTCAATGTCCCTGATATGCGAGCCGAGCTCACCCGGCGACTACAGCAATGGACCAAAAACAAATTGGGCAAAGGGGGTCTGTTTACAAAATGCCACCACGGACTGCCTCCTCTATATAAAAGGCTCGACAGGTGTCCGGCCTGGGAAAGAGACACGGCGCATGAGGATTTATGAATGGACCGGGGAGCACGTTGTGTCTGGATGTCCTCGGTGCACTTCTGTGGGTGCTCGGCAGAGGGCGCTGTTCTCCCGCCGATAGATTTGGTAAGTTGTGGCCACAGTCATGTACCTTTCTTTTTGGAGAATATGTACTTATCATTTGCCTCTTTCTAGGTGTATGCACGTTTTATTTTTGTGTTTTTTTTATAGACTTGTCAATTCCGGAAATTCAGAACGACCCGAGAGTGACTCTTAGTGGAAATAACATATCTATCTACTAATGGGTGTCGATTCAAATGTTGTATGTCATAAGTCTTGCATTTGTTTAACCAGCTGTTCATAAAACAGCCTCGGGGAAGTGACAGGTCTTTTATGTTTTATTGTTGCATTTGGAGTTGTATACATGTGTAGACCTCCGTGAGCCTTAGTGTGTATGTACTGCAGGTTTATCCTTTGTGTAAAGGGCGCAGCGTTCCTGCTTTGTGCCAAGGTCACCTTTCACCTTCAGCGGACTTTGTCTTTGTTAAATGAATAAGGACAGCAACAGCAGGCCCATCTGTTTTCTGATGGTCACAAGAATAGGAGGCTCACCCCATACCCCTGAGGAGTCTGTCTTCTTGTGACTGTATGCTATTGTTCCATACCGTCCGTTTACTTTTGTGGAGGATTGTGGAAGATTCCTGTCTTTGAAGTTGCTACACTGCTGTTGCCACAGATTGATGTTTAGATTTATATTCATTGTACTCCCTGACTGTGATTACTTCAGCGGAACTGAAACGGAGGTGTGGATGATGGAGCGTCTTAGGAAGGCAGCGGCAGTCTTGTTAGCCTTGGTGTCCTAAAGGGCAAAGTGGGAGGTCCCTCTGAATTAGTTCTTTATTGATTGTTCCCTCCCAAGTTGACCCCTGACCTTGACTTCATAATTTCTCAAGGAAAATCTCCATATTTGTCATCAGTTATATTGCCCTGCTCATTTCTGCCGGGCCATAAAGGTTCAATCGAATTGAATAGAAACACAAGTCTATTGACCAGCAGGCACAAGATATCATGGAGGAGATGGGAGCTACCCGTTTATCTTCCAATGAGATTGGTCAGTCTGGCATCTATTTTGGTTTGCAAGAATCAGAGGCGGAATACAGCACTATGCACTGTCATCTTAAAAGAAATAATAATAATCTGTCCGCCAATGCCGCTGTGACTCCCCAAAGCTCACTCTTATTTTACGTTCGTTTCCGTCAGTCTTCTCCCCCACCCTCTGCCCCGCTCTGTTTAAGTTTGCCACGGCCAAGACATTTAGACGATGCCAGCGTCGAGGGTAACCTGCGGTCAATGAGCTGTAACAATGCACATCTATAAAATAGAGTAGCGGGAGATATTTGGTGGCCAGTTACCGAGAACATTTGACCTTCCCTCCCCTCCGCTGTCCTCTCCTGCCAGTGTTTACAGTTCGGTGTTTGCATGAGTGCTAATGAGACAGCAGGGAGGAGAGGAGCAGCCTTGCATTGTTAATAAGATCACAGAGTGTGTGATGGGGTTGTCAACACTGTCTGGCTCTAATGTTGCTTTCTCCTTTATTTCCCCCTCTCTCTTTCCATCTCTCAGATACAAGTTGTTCCACTCTTTCTGCTCAGACCTCCTGGAACCCCTTGACGACCCCAATTAGAGTGCCTCCCTTTTAGGTTAATTCAATATGAATACAACGGGCTTTAACTTTCATTGCCTTTAACTGATTATAACTCATTTTACAGTAATTCTGAACCAAGTATACATTAACCTGCAGTGACACTTTTTTCCCTTTATGGGTGCGATGGCTTGGTTTTCCTATTGGCCCCATCGGCCATAGTCAAGAGACACGATAAAACATTTTCCACAGCTCACGTCCTCCTGAATCCTCAGACAGCAGTTCTCCTCCTCCAGTGGGCCTTTACCATTCAATCCAAAATGTGGAAAGCATGTCATCACAAGCATGATGAAAACAGATGCATATCATACTCTAATTACAGTGTTGTAGCTGCAGTTCTATGACGGCTTCTGCTATTAGTTAACACACTGTGAGTGTAACCACCATAAAACTGAGAGCGATAACAACAGTGACAGAATTCAGTTGGAACTGTGTGTAGAGGACATTTTTCCATGAGGCTTTCTATAAAAAAAACAACTATCAAAAGGATACAGCCAGCAGTGTTGCAAAGCAAATTTCATTCCCGTGCTTGTCAAGAATTTCTACATTGTGGATGAGTGTTTCTGGGAGATGATTTTCATTATGGGCAATTAACAGCTTCTGCTTCAAGCTAAAAGTGGCAAAAACTGAAGCCAAATGCGATTTGCTGATATAAAACTGTGATACAAATCAAAGACTGTTAGCCATATGCCTTGTTAGCTCTGTGTACTCCGCGTTGCAAATATGTGAAACACACACACACACACACACACACACGCACACGTGCTGGTTGCTCCAATACCCCTGACATACACGCGGAGAACAATACCACACGAAAACACAGACACAACAAACATGCATACACATGCTTGTGGGTCTTTCTCCCATCCCAGGAGGCACTGGTGTTCTCTTTTGGGATGGGGAAGAACGTTGTCTGGGGAAAGACTGTGTAGCCAGTATTTGTTTGGTGTTCTTCTGTGCTGTCTTATAAACATGACCCATATAACGAGATTATGAGTTATGTGTTTATTTAAGCTCATTATACTCATTAATGTCTTGGAGAATATCAATGCCCAGTTGTAGACTGGACATGTATTTTTGTTTTGTTTTTCTTTACCTATTCTGGTTACATTCACTATGTTTCAATTCTAGAAAATATGGCGAGAGAAGGTGAGAACAATGTAAGAGATTATGTGTGAACGTCAGTGCGCTTGAACCACTCCATTACGATGCGTTTTAGGGCAAGCACTTATCAATATCAATATTTAATAGGACAAAGGTGAAATAAGGGCAGAGCAATAAAACAATAAAAAAAAATATATGAATAGATACAATAAAATTGGATTAAAGTGGAGCACTTGTACAATTGATTATAATGTCTACTATATAAAAATGTGATGCTATGGCTCATGGGCAATCAGAGATTGTATGTCCTTAAAAATGCCTACGTCACTGTGAAATGTGCTGTATCTTTCCCATGCAGAGCCGTATTCAGTAACACCAACTAGTGCTGGTGTGCAGCCCTTTACGCAGGTGTTTGCACAAAGACGACAACTGAAGTCCTGTATGCAATTGGGCTGAAGAGACAGCACAAGGCATCCTCTCTGTAACCGATTTAGGATATGACATCAGAAGCACCAGAATGGAATTTTTTGATTCTGCAGGTTTCATTTTAGTGAGAAAATGATCCCACACACCGTCATTGGCACGTGGCTGCTCCCCGTAGCCGCATGTCTCACAGAGAACCGTGTGCGGTGTACAAGCCCAGTGGAAAACCGAGGAGGTAAATATTAACATTCTAACAGAGGTTTACAGACATCACGTTGTCACACTGTTTACGAGCAAGTGTGCTTTATTGTTTCAGTAGGCCCGCCAGCCTGCTGATAACTCCGCCATCTGCCTCGGCTATTGTGCTACCGTCAAATTGCCTCTCTGCACGGCGCATTGGAAATCTGGTGAGATACGTCCAGACCAAATATTACCGATGCTTAGTTTCACACTGCAGTTATGTTTGCCCTATATTGACTTTCTTTATCTCTAGATTTGCCATTTCAGATGTCAATGAACGGTATTGGTACTGCATCGGGGATCCCTTAAAAAACGCCTGTGATGTCATCAGAGCTCGCAACCAGCCGTGGTGCTAGAGCAGGTGATCTCCATAGCAACAGGGGAGGACTGTTCGAAAAGGTTATGGGGACAGATTCCTCTCACTGCAGGTGCGTCAGATAGATCACCACTTAAGCCGCCCGTATCACCATCAACTGCGGCAGCACTTCTGTGCACACCGTTTCTGAGAAGGCCACCTTTGGCACTCTTTTTTTGGTTGCCGTGTGTTCATGGGTATTGTTTATGTCTCTGGCCCAGAATCAGCGTTGTTGCCCCACAAGCAGATTGAGTCTCGGGGAATCCATCTGAACAGGAGGTGTGAGAAGAGTGGTGCGATATCGCCCCCACAACGCATTCGGGAGCCAAAATCAGATGTGTTACAGGGCCGTCGGCAGCTAATTAATGGAATTTCCCAAATCTCCAACTATGGAGCATTCATTCACATGGATTTCTTTTAGTGGTGATCTTTTCTTTTTTTTTTGCCTCTTTCACTTCCTGATGAAACGATCTGCATCTGCATTTAGCAAGTCACTGAGTGTGGCAGCTCAACGCACTGAGCTGAGACACAGCTGGTGAGAGTTCTCCATATGTCACATTGTTCCAGTTGAGGACATGTGCATTATTTATTAGTTTTTCCTTTTCTGAACCAAAGGTGAAACGATAAAAGTTGCCTAGAGTTGCTCAGGTTGTTAACCCTCTTGAGACATTTCTGTTTCATTTTAGGTCGATAGATATTAAGCAGATAGATAGACCCCCCCCCTTCACAGAGAGGCTGGTGACCTTTCCGGGGTCAGGTCAGGTCAGCTGGGCTGGGATCCAGCTCCCCCTGCAACCCTGATAGGTTAAGTGCTATTGGGATTGGATGGTTGGATGGGCAATTGACTTTTCCTGTCTTTATTTAAACATTTCGGGAAAAAATGTAATTGAAATTAGCTCAACAATTAATACAAACATACATCACTTCTTTTACCTTTCACATTCGCCACCCACACCGCATGTTGATTTTTATTTTTAATTTTTTTAACTTTCAGTCATGTACAGTATATACCACGCTCTTTACCATTGACGGTTCGGGAAGGGATTGTTGCTCAGGCGGATGATGATGATGATGCTGTGAGTGCTTCCAACAGGAATTGAATTATTTCTTGATGCCGATTGGCCGGTCAGATCCAGTTTGCAGACACGGCTTTAACAGACAGGCCATTCGAAGGAATATTATAGAGCATATGTCCAAACCTAAGGACACTTTTTTCCTGCTTTTGGACGGGCTGATCTCTCGCCACTCATCTCAGGTTGTGCTGTCAAAAATAGAGACGGAGAGGGTGAAAGATGCTGAGAGCGATGCTGCATGACTCATCACCCTGCCCCTGCGAGCTTTCTCTTCCTCCTTCTCTACCTCTCTTGTTTCATTCCGCGCCTTAATTTTCATTTTCCGCACACTTCTCTTTCTTCCTTTCCCGGTGATGATGCTCCCTCTTCCTACCTCTTCCTGACATTATTTCAATCGTTTTCCCGCCCCCTCTTTTCTTCTTGCGTTTTTACCCTGTCCTTACCCCATCGATTTCATTGATTTGGTGGGAAGAACCGCCTTTCCTAAATAGCGACATGGGCTGGCTTTGACAATGCGTTTCCACACGTGGCTGTCACATTGGACGCACGCGCTATGGTCTCTAATGGTAGCTGATGCTTGCGGCTGCCAGACTGCGGCGGTATACATTAACGGCTGATTTGATTGAACTGACGAGACAGGCGGCACTTAACTGTTTCCTGCAGAGAGTGGGGAGAAAACATTTGGCTTTCCTTTGTGGCCGTGCACAGTGCTCATTGGACATTTCAAAGTCAGACCAAGCCTTGCGCGTTCCCCACATACTGTGACTTGCAAGTCTACCCTCGCGGTACAGACATCATTAATGTCTTGGCAAGTCGCACCCCCAGATCAGTTTGGTCATTGATTTTTCCTTGTTTTCTAGGGCTGAGAAAACAACAGAAAGTAAAACCACATCCGGATCAATACCACGGTACTCTACTCCGAAGGTGAGGACACATCTCATCGTGAAAGCAATGCTCATCTTCAACCTGGCTGCTCCCCATAAGACAGGAGGGCCGCCTCGAGTCAGATCGGGAGTCAGATGTGTGTGTTGGTTTGAAACTCCCCAAAAAAAAGTCCCGAAGACTGCACGTGCAAATTTATTAGACGTGTTTGTTTGCGGGCGGGTGTGTATGTATGTGCGTGAGCGAGTGAGAGAGAGAGAGAGAGAGACAGTTGTAGCTTTTAGGTGAGTGATTATCACCTGCTGAGGTCATTCTGTAAAATAGCACTCCTCCCTTGCAGTTTGCTGTCAAATGTTGGATCATTGCCCTCTCCTCTCCTTCACCCTGCCTCCTTCTCCCTCTCCTCCACCTCCTCCACCCCCCTTCAGTTCCACATGTCCTGTTGCAAGGACAGGGGTGGGGATGTTGGGTTTACGACTCTGCTGACGCACGCATTGATACACATTAGTTGTCTTGTATCTGTACTATTTGTGTTGCACTAGAGCGACTTGGCTGTATGCGAGGGTTAAATGCCAATTTATGCTATCATCAAATGATTAAGTTACCCTTCAACCATGGGGTCCCCCCACAGCTCAAACCATGCCCAACTATTATAACTATAACAATATGTTTTATACAGGGAACATTGCACAGGCATGGCTCATTAATAAATTAAGCAGTATTAAGCAGTAGGTTCCATTTGGTCTGCTTGGCTGAACGCAAAACAAAAAAGAAATCAATGGCCCCCTGTTGCTGCTGACACTTGACATAACCTAAAGGTAACTGGGATGTGGAGAATAAATGGAATTGAGTAATCTATCCAAATAATAATAATGTGGCACAACTGTATGTCAGTGACAAACGGGGAACCAACAAATACCTGCTGGCTCAAGTGAAGGGAAACATGTAATAGAACACGAATAGTGCAGGCAAAGAGTTAATGCAAAATATTACATTGCAGACGATAAAACATAAGGCCTCCCCCGCCCGATCCTAACAATCCAATTTTCTGAGAGCTCATCCCCATGCCCATCTCATACCAGTAAATCTGATGAATTGTTACCCTGCTGACACCAGGCGCTGGATATTAGTGGTTGGGCTCTTAGCGGCCCCCGCGTTCAGAAATGGGGTGTCTTCATTTACGTCCATGGAACGACAGTGATTTCAGACTTCCTGGCCATCAATCGGCCCGCTCCTCGGCCTGAGAGTCGCTCACTCCATGCAGAGTGTTCTGCGGCGATCCCTGCGGTACCATGTCATCGCCCTAATCAGTAGTTGACACTTTGATTGGAGAAGGATTACGCGTAATGTCGAAGCTGTCCTTGGGCTGTGGCCGAGCAAGGAGAATGCATGGGGGAGGACATGTGGTGTATAGTGTCTATTTCGCCTGGTCTTATAAGGCCCGGGGAACCCTGTCTAAAGGAGAAGTTCTGTGCACTGCTTATACTTTTGTACTTTTGCAAAGCTTTAGTTTATCTTTATTCTTTATTCTGTATTTTTCTATTTCTGTACTGTCTATTCGCTGCCGAGGCAAACGCCGTGAATTTCCCCTTGTGGGACCATAAAGGAAAATATCTCAATTGAATCGAGTGATGTTGGCATCAATCTCCTATTAGTGTGTGTCTCTGTGTGTGTGTGCGTGTGTGTGTGTGCGTGTCTGTGTTTGTGGGAGGGCGGCACTTAGTGTGTAGTATGCAGGTATGTGCAGTACGTTACGGCCCAATAAGTAACTCAACAAACAGTATTTCAGCCTGCCCCGTGTATTTGTCAAGAATTCTAAATTGATATCGCAATTGTGTAGCACATGCTGACGATAGTTCATTCCGACACAGGCACGGGGGCTGTGAAACGTGTTCCAAAGCGCTAAAACCATACACCACGGGAGAATTAGAGTATATTGACCCATTGGTCCCCAGAATAGCTCGGTCATACGATATGATGTTTTTTTTTCTTCTCATTCTGGGGTTATACAGATATGCACACGCACACACACGCCCTTCTTTTTTAAGTTCCAGTGTTGCTGTTTGTTCCTGCTGTCATTACGAGAGCACAGTTCACACTGTGTAGTCTTTTTGGCGTCGCTTTGTTCTTGTGCATTGTATTTTGTCTCGTTTGTTCTATTCTTTTTGCCCCTTATTTTTAAATATACATTTGAACCAGAACAGTTTCGATATAAGCCACTGGCACGGACCATGTCATACGTGCATCCCGCTAACTCTGTCAGGATATCGTAGGATATTTGTATCGCTCATGGGTTGGCAGGTTTGTCTTCCTCCACATGATGTTCAGTGCTGATGTCCTCTCCTGAGACGTTGTCGTAACCCTGTGGCGCGCGATGCTTCCCCTTTAACGTGGAGCGTCGAGGACAGGAGTGCCGGGAAGGGGGAGCGCACGGGGATGGGGCGAGGCGCGCGCGCACAGGGACCGTTAGTATGCGCCTCGATGCCCAGCCGCAGCCAACGCATCTCAGCCAGGCTGGATCGTGGCGAACTACGAAAGGCGGAGGACGGGACGCCCAGAGACAGCTGATCGCGATGAGATGACAGAGCCGCTGGAGAGACTGGCCAAATAAGCTTTTAGGAGGGACAGACATGAAGGGATGGACTCGCGACCCCACGGCGCCTTTTAAGAGGAGACCGAGGGAATCAGGGTGAATTCCTGCATGCCACTCTCTGAAATGATGCTGTATTCCCCACAGATGATGCTATGCCGCTGTGTTTAGTGCATGGAAGTCTATTCCACTCGGGGGAGAGAGGGCTGCCAAATGGCTCGAGCATGTCTGGCACCTGCCACTTCCAAACTAACTCGCTCGCGCCCACAGCACTGCCATTTAATGTGTGAATGCCCCACGCGCCCACAGCACTGCCATTTAATGTGTGAATGCCCCAGTGCATGAACTTGGCTGCCTTGTCACACATTCAGGAAGACAAACAAAAAAACAAACTGTTTCTCATCATCAAAACAGGACTGCGTAATTCCACATGGAATGGGTGATGACCATACACCTCCTTTTGTTAGCCTACTAATGCGTGTCATCGGTGCGTTCATATTGATATTCCCCATAAGGAAAAAAAGATGTGGTATATATGTGGAGATCAGCTAGACAATAATGTTTGTTGTTGTTTAAAAAAAAAAAAAAACGAGCTGCAAAAAAAGAAAAAAAAAAACCTCGGATGGAATTTGGACCTGTCAGTGGATCAAACAGGTGATTTCGCTGTAGAGGATGCCCCCTCCTGTAAAAAAGAAAAAAAAAAACACTTTCAGCCTGGCCTCCCATATCCTGCATCCTCACTAAAGTCTCCGCACATTTATCAGGCCAAAGGTTCACCTTTTGCCGGGGCGTCACATGTGGCTGATGCCAGCATCTTAACAAAACACCTCCAGCACCCACGCCGGCTTCGACCTTTGGCTGCATCACCTCATCCATCTGCTGCTGGTCACTGAGGCTAGGGAGGTTACTCCTGCATCCTCACACCTTATCCCCCTCTCCCACTCCCCAATGCTGCTGCTGCTGCTGCAGAGCCGGAGCCTCGGATGATGTATGTTTGGCTGAGAGGAGCAGCTCCTTCCACCTGGGGGTCTGACTTTGGACCTGAAACTTAAGCCGGGCCCATTCACTCATCACCAGAGGAGGAAAGAATAGAAGAAAAAAAGAAACAAGCCTCAACAGTGCCGGTGACCACAGGTAGGACTTCTCCGTCTTTATTCTGATGTTGATGTTATTATACGTCCGCGGCCTAGTCTCTAAAGTGAAATTCAATACTTCTATTACTTCTGTTATATTATTTGTTTGTTTCTGAGATTTCGAAAGGTCAGTGCTCGAACAGCTTGGCAGTAGTGCAGGTTGTGTCAATCAGCGACTATGACAAATAGCCCTAAATTGAATTTAATAATGAACTACTTATATGATCATCAACCTGATGAAGTTTTTTTCTCCTGCTTTTGGGAGATCACACAAACGGAGAGAAGGATTTTATGCCAGAGATTGTATGAGCACTTAGAATGTAATCCGATTTGTTTTTTGGTAATTGCACCCTGTGAGAGCAGATAGAGTATTGCTGGCCAGCATATTGATCTTTGCAGTGAGCTCAAATGGCAACTCATAACCTAATACGCATAGACGCAACGGAGCCAATGTGTTGAAGTGGTCCTGCCTCTCCTGCCTGTTATATTTTCAATTTGCCTGGCTTGTGCTTGTTTGCAAGAAGGCTTTGAAATAAAATGGCGATTTTGGTCAGAGAATGATTTGACTTTGTTCAATTAAATGAATGGATAAGACATATATATATATACACAGCGTATAGTTCTAGATTAATATTGCATCATTCTTTTGTTAAGTGTTGAACGAACACTGCAGTCTGGCTTTGCTTTCTGTCCTGTCCCGTAGCTCCTCACTGGCAGATCTTCCTGCACCTGAACCCACGGGGGCGGGACGTCTTTCTCTCCTCGTGGCCCCGCCCTGCCAGAAAAGCTGCCGGTCCCGTCGCCTTCCAGCATGACGGTTGCTACCAGCGACCATGCGGACGAAGCCGCGGCACATTCGGGTCAGCCTCACGAACACTACGACCCGGAGCCGGATCACGGCTGCTGTGAGAGAGTCGTCATCAACATCTCGGGCTTGCGCTTCGAGACGCAGCTGAAGACCCTCTCGCAGTTCCCCGAGACGCTGCTGGGAAATCCCAAAAAACGGATGAGGTATTTTGATCCCCTGCGGAACGAGTACTTCTTTGACCGGAACCGACCAAGTTTTGACGCAATCCTGTATTACTACCAGTCGGGAGGGAGGCTGCGGCGGCCTGTCAACGTCACTCTGGACATTTTTTCCGAGGAGATACGCTTTTATGAGTTAGGCGAGGAGGCGATGGAAATATTCCGGGAGGACGAAGGTTTCATCAAGGAAGAGGAGCGGCCTCTGCCCGAGAACGAATTTCAGAGACAGGTGTGGCTGCTGTTTGAGTATCCCGAGAGCTCGGGTCCCGCTCGTATCATCGCCATCATCTCGGTCATGGTCATCCTTATCTCTATTGTCAGCTTCTGCCTGGAGACACTGCCAGTTTTCCAAAACGAAGATGAGGTGATGTATAAGGATTCACCCCAATCCATGTACAACACCACCTCTACCTCTGAAATCTCCCCGTATTTCACGGATCCCTTCTTCATTGTGGAGACCCTCTGCATCATCTGGTTCTCCTTCGAGTTCCTCGTCAGGTTCTTTGCCTGTCCCAGCAAAGCTGGATTTTTTGGCAACATCATGAACATCATCGATATCGTGGCCATCATTCCCTACTTCATCACGCTGGGCACAGAACTGGCGGAGAGGCCAGAGGACGGCCAGTCGGGCCAGCAGGCAATGTCTTTGGCTATTCTCCGTGTCATCCGTCTGGTCAGGGTGTTTCGTATATTCAAGCTCTCCCGTCACTCCAAAGGGCTCCAGATTTTGGGACAGACCCTCAAGGCCAGTATGCGCGAGCTGGGACTCCTCATCTTTTTCCTGTTTATCGGCGTGATTCTTTTCTCCAGTGCCGTGTACTTTGCAGAGGCGGACGAGCCACAGTCCCAATTCAGCAGCATCCCCGAAGCCTTCTGGTGGGCCGTGGTTTCCATGACCACCGTAGGCTACGGCGACATGGTCCCGACGACCATTGGAGGGAAGATTGTTGGGTCTCTCTGCGCAATCGCCGGCGTGCTGACCATCGCCCTGCCTGTGCCCGTCATCGTCTCAAACTTCAACTACTTCTACCACAGGGAGACGGAGGGCGAGGAGCAGGCACAGTATTTGAACATCCCGAGTGTCCTCAAAGCCGGCTCGCAAGACGATGTGAAGAAGAGCGGCCGGAGCGGGAGCGGCACCACTCTCAGCAAATCGGACTACGTGGAGATCCAGGAGGCCGTGAACCACAGCACCGAGGACTTCAGGCCAGCGGGCATGAAAACGGGAAATTGCACCATGACCAACACTAACTTTCTTCGTACCGATGTATGATGTGAGCTACGGCGGGTGGCTCGGCTGGGGTGCACCACAGGGACTGTCAGGGAATGTAGTGACCAAACGTATGGCGCCCAGTTCTGGAGTCCAGAGCGGATGAAGGTCAATGGAGAGGCCTCATATTCTCTCATTACACCTCGCGTTGCATCATATAGAAACGGCTCCTTGTCTTGTTAAGGACATTGTCAGTGTCTGCATGGAGTTAGTTTTACCTATAAGACAGTAGTCGTCCTGCTCGCATTAGCCAATTAGCAGCCGAGCCAGTATAAATCCTCATTCACAGTGTAAAGGGACCACAGATTTATGCCTTCTTGCTCAAGCTGCCGCCACGAGAGAAGACAAAAATGACACGTAGCAGTGTAACCCTCATTTGAAATGTAACTCCTTGACCGGCTCCCGTACTATCAGCATTCCTGAGCAACTTTGATCGGCTGCTCTAACTGCCAAGGTCCACGATCAGAGAAAAACCCAAGCCGCCGCTGTTCTGTCAGGGGAAACCTGGGGGAAGCCTTCCCTCCTTCGTCCCTCTGTTGTCGAGAACAGGCTCGCGGTGTGTGTCGAGTTCAACAGATTCCACACACGCTTGATGCTGCCCTGTCATTCTGGACCGCGAGAGCACGCCGCCTTCTCTTTCCTGCCAGTTCTCCTGTGTACCTCGTCCTATGTACACACTCGCCAAGACTCTGCCTTTTTTTTTTGTCCAGCAACTGCAGGCTCGCAGGTGAAAGGTGAATGTCTAATTTATTGCTTTGTTTTGGGTTTTTTTTGGGGGGGAGAAACCTGATGAATGTGTGCTTCTCACCTCCATTTTCTGGGCTAAAACAGCCCGGTGTAGAGGGAACGACTGTGAACATTTCCAGTGCCTGTTTGCCCGCCCTCCGAACCGCACCCTCAAGTGTCTCTTTCGCCGTCACCTGCTCCAGTGTAGCGGCGCGTACTGTTTAGTCTCGACAGCACTGCCCAGCATAAATGTTGCTCTTTTTGACTTCATAGCATTCCATGTTTGTAGAAATTGATCAAGTGAGATTACGGAGCAAACGTGTGTGTGTGTGGGGTGGGGTGGGGGGTGGGGTGGGGGGGGGGGGTAGGGGGGGGGGGGGGGGGGGGGGGGGGGGGGGGGGGGGGGTAGGCACAGTCTATTCTATTCTATTCAATTGGCTTCAATTCATCTGAGAAATGATCTCAAATGTTGGCAGTTACAGAGGCTCAGTGATCAGATGGGGTCCATCTGTTTTCTACCAGTGACACAGGCTACTTCTAAGCCTGCTTCTGATTGTCTGAGTCTCACTAGCAATAGTTGTATGAACGGATTCATCGGTCAAATTGATCAATCGTTTTAGCATGTCATGTGCTTTCCCCCAAATGTTCCTCCACCTTAAAGGATACGTCGAAAATGTGTAAACCATCCTGCCTCTAGTTCGTCAGTGAAATTCACGGCTAGATTTGACAGTGTTTAAGCTTTACTTCATCAAAGTAAAAGATCACCAAAGATACCTGGAATACGGAATCATTCCGATGCGTTTTTACCCGCATAACCGGGGGGGGGGGATGTGTCCTCCATTAACTTTCATTGGATACTCTTCCAAGAATGTTGTCATAGCATGCCTTAGTATGAACAATACTTCAGAGACACATTTAACTCAATATAGTCTTGTATGTCTATAAATACTGGCACTATATGCGCAATATATCAAAGGCGCCTGGCTTGCCTAGGAAGTATGAGTGATGCTCCGCAATATGTGTCTGTCCGCCGTTGCCCCTGGAAATGATCTGCAAGGTCCACGGGTCATATTTTGACTTGCGTCCCACCGCCCTGAGCGGTATGTTCTCTCCACAGTCACAACCCGGGTCGCGGCGTCTCAGAGCTGCTCCCGCGTGCGCCGCCGACCGCTCGCAGAGATTCAAACAGTTGGTCAGGCCCGACTTTTTGCTCAGCCAACTGTATTGTAATACTCCGAGGGACTGTTGGAGTGCCTGTCTCTGGCTTTTAGGTCCATCACGCTAAGTGTGCCGTGTAGTGTTGTCTGGGAATGTGTGTGTGGGTGTGTAAGAGAGAGAGAGAGAGAGACGGCGAGGAGATTGCGAGCGAAATAGAGAGCTATTAGACGGAAGCTGAGTGTATAGCTTTTATAGGCGACCTGGTAGCAGTTATCTAAAACGCTGCTCTCCTCGACCCCCGGGCCGCAAACAACTGTGGTGCTCAGTGTATTCTCATTCCAACTTAGCACAACGTTAACAGACTGTGTACAGGCTGAACACACGCGTGAAGCATGTTCAACAAAAAATAAATAAAACATTTAAGGAATGTCTCGCCACATTCGCTGGAGACTAGATGCACAGGCGTGTGTGCGCAATGAGCCGCAGTATCGGCGTCACCTACTGAAAATCAAAGAGAGGAAAATGTGAAGGAAGAAAAGGATTAGGAAGAGATGCATGATGTGGAAAGTGAAATGTACACTGCCCCTCAACCTCTGCTTTTTACCCTGATGGACACGTCGCCACACCGCACTGGTACAGATATTGTATGTAACTCTTCTTCTCTCTACTTTCTGTCAAAGGCATAACTCGACACATTCCGGAGTGAACACACACACACACACACGCACGCACCGCCTGTGAACCTGCACTTCTGTGGTGATATCTTGTGGTTTAATAAATCCATTCTGAGCCACTGCTGGTGGTGAACACACATAGCCATGTAAACAATGTATGTAACCGTAGCGGCTGCTTTCGGTGACGTCTTAAAAAGGCCTAAAGCTTCAGCTTTTGAACGAGCTCCTGCCATGTAGAGATTCCAGTGTAGCTGGGGAATCAAAGTGTATGCTTGCTGAAATTATCTAAGAAACACAAGTTGCGTAGTAAGGGAATAATCCCGTAGGTTCATTATGCTCCAAGGACAAAGGATGGAAGTTAATATAAAGTCTCCCAGAAAGGACATTTTCTAGGAGAATTGTAAGACATTTGTGTAATAACACACTGTATGATTAATTTATTGTATGTTTGTTTGTTTTTACTATGTTTTTGTATTTGATTGTCACTTTCAGCTAACTTTGTTTAAGGTTTGACTGAAATACACGCGTAGGCCTTGGTCAATCAGTCATTACTCTTTAAATACATATTTACTGTACCTCCATACAACGGATCCCTCTTATTTCGTGTTATGTTCTCTGGCTGCAGTCTGGTCAGCCATATGTGTAAACCCGATTTATTTTCTACTATTGTCCAGGTGACACTGAACCTAGATGCAACGTGTCTGGAAATTTGGAACTGAGCGTTGGCATTTCCTGGCAACGGATTGATACCACATATCCAGACGCACTATTGTCATTCAAAGTAATTGTAAATGATACAACTGTCAAATAATGCTCTGATGATTATACCATCAATAACACATTTACAATAATCTCAAACCTCTGATTGCTTCTGTTTACCTCTTGTCCTTGAATATGTTTCACACGGTGCAGACGAGGACGTGTGCATCCCTCAAGTGTCTTCCGGTCCCATCTTGACGCTATGTTAAAACAGTATACGGCATACAGTGTGTGACAGATCGCATTCCTCTTTCGTGCTCTTCAAGTAAAGATCATTTGTGAGAAACAGAAAATGTTTTCTTAGTGCATCAGGTAGTCTATACATTTACAAGTCAACAGTTATATATGTGGTGCTGTTTGCTTCCACGAGAGCCCAGTTGGAGCGACTGCTCTCGCAGGAGGTATATTTGGACCGACTATCGACCCTCACCCTCTCAATGGTTTCGTGTCCCGCTTCTCCCCTTGAGTGAATCTTAGGCACTCGGTGGTTTACTGAGATCGCAAAGTGGTCTATTTATAAAACCTGCGAAGGTTAATGTGTGCCGGGGAGAATGAGGAGGACGGAGAAGAGCAACATGCTCTGGATTTGAGGTTCAACGTTGAGAAGAACCTGATCGGACTTAGTGCCATTCACTTCCCCCCGGTAGAGCTGGAAATGCCCGTCTCTCCCTGCTGCCCACGAGGATAAAAAACATAAAAAAAAAAAGATGAGGGTTTATAAGGGGCAACAGAGATTTGGTTTGATTTGGCTATGAGGTTGAAGACGATGAACATGAGTTTATTTTATTTGCCTCATATACTGTAAGTTTCATTGCAACGTGTTTTTTTCCCTAACTGTTGCAAACAAAACACAAATCGTATCATCAGTCTTGATTTTTTTTTTTTAATATTCGCAACCTGAGGCCCAATACCCAAGTGAAAAGCTCACATTCTGTGAACATTTGCCCACTGCGGTATGAGCTGATTTATAACCTTGTGCACAGCCCAGTTAATGGCCTGTCATAGTGAACTCTCTTTATTGCGCACCAGGTTCCATAGGGGAAACATGTGAATGCATTATGTGCACATTTGAACAGTTTTATGAATGTGCGCGGAGGCCGGGGAGCCCCGTCTTTATCACCCCTGTTCTAACAGTGGAGACTCCCTGCCTCCTCTTATAAATAGCAAAAGTTGAGCTACCAGTGGATTTTGTAAATCAATATATAAATATGTTTTTATTGTATTTATCCTTGACAAATGTACAATGCATGTATGAGATGCAAGGGAGATTTAGTTAAGATTGAAGAATGAAAGGGGAGGGGAGTGGGAGGCCTTGTTGGATGTGGAAAGAAGGTGGACATGTCAGTAAAGAATGCCACTGGGGAGCTCCAGCCTGTCAATGTGTATAATGAGCTGATTTGATTTATGTCTTTGGCCTACATTCTGCAGGCTGCTCTCCATCACACACCTTTACTTACAGGAAAAACACAATACTGCAAGGGTCTTAAATTAATTATTTTTTATAGATGTTTTTTTTTAACATTACACACTATCCTTGCCTCTAATAAAGTTGTGGGGAAGACGGTTGTATTTAGAATTTGTGCTATCAACTATAGTCTTTTTTTCAGATGCTGCCGTGGACTCGCAATTGTCGACCCGGCTATACTCTGCACCTGACAACCAGTGGCAACGCAAGGTGGAAAAACAGATCACTGAAAAGCAACCGATTTTTGTTGTCAGTCGTGTTATGTTGTGACATCTGGATGTCCGACAGCTTTCATTTGAGGCCTGCAGGGCTGAAAATGAGCATATAGCCACAGCAAGGATAGACAATTGCTCAACAGCCGTTCTGACACATCTGAACTGAGATAAACCTGCAAATGTCTTCCTTGTTAAGACCCATATGGGTTTTCAGAGGCTAATTGGACAGGTGGAGGATTTCCACCATGTTGTGCTTAGTTTGTGTTCCTTTTTGTCTTTTCGTAACTCTCCCAAAGTAACTTACTCAGTGTCACTCAATGATATTCATTCATTCCCATGCTGATAACCGATCTGCCATCTAGTGTCCAAGAGAAGACTATGTCTACAAACACTGACTCACTGGAATTATGTTGTGGAGAAGGTGAGTGAATTATCTCTTTGTTCAACATATTACTGGGAGAAAGCTAATTTATTGCATCTGGTTTTAAATATATGAATAAATGTGTAAATGCGCCATCAATCTAAGAGTAGCTCATCTTCAACGACAGACAATAAACTTCCTCTGAGCAGCTGTTGTCAAAATAAATGAGAATCCATTCATTTTTGGTTGTCTGGTCCAAAAGAAACGGATAAAACCTGAAACAACGAATTTGGTAATCAAGCAAAAGAGACAAAGACTATGATTGACAAATGCTTCTTATTATGCTTACATTCTTTTGTTAAAAAAAAGTGTAGTGGTTTCATTTTCCATGCTTCATTAGAGTAAATATACGCTCTGAGAAAGATTGTAGCAGTGTGGAAAAAACGAACCGAACTTCCTCCTATGGGTAAAATATGTTGATGAATACTAATTATTTGTATTAGACTATAGAATGATAATAGTCCCAGCAGTTAGGACACAAGCAAATGACATCTACTCCATCTCCATTTCACACAGATATGCTACTTGGGGCTTTAAATATCCCAGATGCATACATAATTCATGAACTCAAAAATGTTCTACAATCCCTCGTGGCCTCTGGTTCTCATTTCTGTTATGCTTTGGTCATTGCTGTGTCTTTTCACAGATGTGTTTTAACCCTATTGTTTCCTTGTGTGAATGATTTCCACCCTCATACAAGAACAAGATTAGCATATGTGGTAATACAGGCCCACTGGACACACACTCACACCAATTGGCTCTCTGCTCTTATTCTTAATTCCTCTCGGCGTATCAGCCAAGTATGCGTCAAAAGTGGATTACATAATGGGTGGGGAATGGAGAGCATTAGCAGTCAATGGTTACTTAGCTTCGGTACAAGGGTTCATTTACTCTCTCTCCACGCTACCTGGAAGCCACGTGGCTCAGAATGACACCCAAGGATTCGGATCTGTTTAAAATTTAAAATGAATCTGGTTAAAACCCATCCAAGGAAGCAATAGGAAGAAGCTAAATGATACCCAGTCTCGCTCAACCATGTGGCCCGACGTGGTTGACTTTCCTGTTCAAGGGCTTGGCATGTGTGAAATCTATCCTAATTTGGAGTACACATCATAGGGCTCAACATGTGTAATCTGATAGGCGTGCAGGCCCCACAGAGGAAAAATGTTGTCAGGTTATGAACTGCTTTTGACTCTTTGAGGATGAATATAATCAAAAGTGAAGTTTATAGTGGGAAGAGCAATTCAGTTGGTGGCCATATATGAATGTAAAACTTTTAACTGGCTCAAGCTACATCAGTTGTTTAGTCACAGTTTTATATTAGGCATTAGTTACTCTCTAATTTGTCCTTATTATTTACCCTGCAGTGACTTCCTACTGGCAAACGTTCAGTGTCGATATGGTTACCCCATTGTTTACTGCGGTGAGTTTTGTGAGCAGACTGGCTTGTTTTGACTTAGATGATCCAGAAAACATGTACCTGTAGCTTCGTCCCTGAGGCCGAGAAAGATGAAAGTGTTATTAATCAGGTAGGCAAAGCTCTGGAGAGAAAACAGTGAAGTACCAGTGAGAGGTCTCTCCGGTTTCCTCTTTGAATGATATGCCTCTCTTTGGCATAATTCTGTGACTTTAGCAGGAAAGCAGGTTAGAGGCAGAGTGTTGGCAGGAACCACTTTGGCAGGAATATGGAAGACATAAGTGGGACGGACTGAGAGATGAGCTGAAGGTCAGGCCTGAGACACGAAGGCAAGGATTCCTGGATGTAGAAAGCACTATTTATAAATATGGATTACATTTGAAACATAGTCCGAAAACAGCCTGAAATATCTGAGCCAGGGAAGGATGTGTGATTTGTGACTCTAAGATGAATGATATGTGATAGGTAATATACATCTCTTTTGACTGGAAGCACATATAGTCCACAGGCCATTTTCACTAGCGTCAGCGGAAAAGATTGGTGAAATCATGATTGGGATATATTATCAGCGAGCTGTAGTATTTCTTTGGATTGTTGTGCTTTTGTCTTTACCTGGCCAAAGTTAATGGTAAACAACATAACCAATATTACATACTGTATACATTTCAGATCAACGGCCTGTGGAGTTAAGTGTGAGTGTGTCAAGTGGCCTAGTGCAGCCTGCAGAGGGAGGCAGAGTACTGTTGGTGTAGTAGGTGTAGACTGACTGGGGGTCCATGTGTAAACGCCTGTTTACACATGTACAGTCTTTTCCTTCTGCTTTCCACCAGTTGGCCTGGATTATTGAGAATTCAATGTTTTGTTTTGTTTTTATTTTTAAAATGAGAAAAGTGGGGGGAGAGTAGTCTGAATTGGGTTGTGGTGTAGTGCACCAACTCATCCATCGCACTCATATGCCAGCCGCGAGCGATTCCAACCTGGTGAGCGTCACATCCACCGGTGCCGACGTCATTGACGGCACACGGCTTCTCCTGTTACGATCGCTCACGGGGACACAGTGGTTTCTGTTCGCTCGCTCACCCGCATCAGGTGACGCCCTGCGAGGGCGACTATTGGCTCTTGTCTCAGACCTTCCCCGAGGTGATTGGTGGGGTGACGTGCACCCTGCATGTGACCTCTGCAATGAGCTTCCGCCCACGGAAGTGAGAGAGGGTGACACGGCGTATTAATATACGGTATAAACTTCTTGCGTTTATTGTAGTGGTGGCCAATTATGCTTGTGCCTACTATTTCGGTAGAGAGTTCGGTAAGTAACAACACATTTATACGGAAGTGTAGTTTCTCATGTCTCTTTGTTTCTAATTTTATCTTTAACAACTCTTTTTTAGCACTAACATGGAAGACAGTTGCATGCTGGGAAAAATATCCAAACGGGTCTAAAACCGTTCCTAGATATTAAACAAGAGCTGTTTGCATTTCATGGTAAATGTATGTATAGATATACATCTATATATCTGATAATACACCGCTTTCAACCACCCTTCTATTTATATAATTGCAATTCCAAATTGTATATTTCTTGTTGTAAATATTACATACTTCCAAGATACAAAGAGTATATAACATGAAAAAAACACAAAGAAAATGCCTTTTATAATGTGAACTTCACGTTTATTCTCATATTGATATATGTGTGTGTGTGTGCGTGTGTGCGTATATATATCTATATCAGTCAAAGGAGACAAGAGTCCCACTTATCAGTCCTGCTCCTTTGACCACTAGATGACAGGAGAACACAGTCTCACATTCTGTGTGGCTTCAACTGCAAACTAAGAAATGCAGTCCCTGAGCATAAGGTGATACCATTAACTCAAATCAGGTGAGAAAAGAACAGGACCAGATCACAGCTCGGATTGAATTGAAATAAATGTGAAGGAATTCTGGCCATTAAACTGTAGGCAGTAGCAATGAACATCCTGCTGCTTTTGTTTTCACATGTTAAAATATAAAAAGAACAAAGTTAATAGGACTTATCGACTTTTCATGAAAATGAAGCAATTCCAAGGATGACATAATATTAGTGGTATTTTTTCTTTATTTTGTCTGCTGATCCCTTGTAGGTTTCTTTTTGAACAAGTTACTAACATTTTTGCACAACTTTCCCGTAGGACAGACTCAAGATGGGAACTAAAGATATTTTTGGGGCCCTTTGTTTGAGTGACCTCGGTACACCTCAGGAGGAGGAGGAAATAGTTTGACCCAAATCATTGTTTGTGTCCTCGAAGACACACTCTATGTGCACCTTCACATTCTCTCACACAGATCCAGGAGACCCCCACAGGGCCCAAAATCTATCTCACAGCGCTTAAAATAACCAGCCTAGTTGGGGAAGAGGGCTTAACAGTATCATGTACGATAGCTCACTACCACAGTCCTTGTTATGTGACTCACTTAGCGGCCCTCCTATTTCAGTGGGAGCCTCAGTGGCATTTGTTTTATTTTGATGATTTCATATGCTATTTGTGTCCGGACATGCATTTTATTGGATATTTGTGTTTTCTTGGAATTGATTTCAGTTTTGTCTTGATTGGTTTCACTGTCTTGTGTGTGATTTTTGTTTGTCCGGTTTTACAAAACCCCTAACCAGTTGTCACAAACACATATACTGGACCTACCACATGTATGCGCATGGACTCATTGTCGTACACGTGTGTGTGGGTGTGTGTGTGTGTGTGAGTGGAAGATAATGCACCGACTGTGCCTGTGCATAAAAAAAGCCTATTTACTTCAAAATGAAAGAAATAAAGGTTATTGGCGATCCTTAATTGCTTGCCCCTGTCTCAGTAAGTTGTAACCCCTAAGACAGCTGAAGAAATACCATCGATCCCCCAGGATAAGAATAGCCTTTGGATGCTGGTCTATGGCCAATGCTTAAACGTCTCCTCGCCACTGTTTTGGTTAATTAACCACGGCGTTCACAGCCATGCATCTGGGGGAGGATCTTCAAAAAGTTCTTACTCGTGCCTGTTATAACCTTTAACTAATGAGTTCTCCTGCCATCTGCACTGCACAATCCTAAGAGTAGTGGGAAAACAGGAGCATGACCCAGGTCTGATTTGAGGGACAGGGGTGGGGGGGGGGGGGGGGGGGGGGGGGGGGGGGGGGGGGGGTGGATCATTCCTACGTGTTTTTTTCCTTTGTATTGATTTTTAAATGTATCCAAATTTGTCCCAAACCAATGAAGAAGTCAAGGAGGCATTGCTCGCCCTACATTATGACTCAAATATAGCTTCACCAATTAAGGCCAACTCTTCTATGCTGATGCATCTGATTCACATTAAATCATGGTAAATAGATCAAATGGATCCCGTTTTAGTATAGGCTTGACTAAGAAAATAAATAATCTGCTTATATTTCTCTTCAGTGCCTTTTCTATGTTTTCATCTCCTTCCCTCGTTTCTTCTTGCTGTCAGACGAGGAGTGAAGTAATTACAACCTGCCTCTGACCAGCACTGGCCTGCAGCCAATAAAGGAGGGCAACAAAAACTGCAGGAGAAGCAAAGGAGAGTTGTATTAACAGGCTTTCAAAAGATAGTGGGAGAGACAGCAGAGGGGAGGAAAAAGTAGAAAGAGGGGCGACCAAGTGAGGGATGCCGATGAACGACCAAATGAGGGAGAAGAGAGCAGGCCGGCTGAAAGGATAGGGTGCGAGCAGGATGGCAGGAGGACAGAGAGAGGGAGGGCAAGCTTCCGACAAACGGAAGTGGGAGACAATCCAGTAAAACACATGCTGTGTGTGAGTGCGTCTGTGTGTGTCAGAGTGTGTGTGTGTGTGTGTGTGTGTGTGTGTGCGCGCGCATGTGTTCTTGCACACGTCTAACAAGGGAGTGCAAGCAGTAGATGGTCACAGCCCTAATAGCATTATATTATTTGATGCCAAAATATCCACTCAGAGGCTAGATTGCAGGTGGTTAGGGATTTAATTCTAAATTAGGCCTGTAATTGGAAAAAAATGCTTGTAAATTCATGTACCACAGCATTCCTTTAAGCATGCAAAACAAAGCATTTATAGCAGATTTGAGACAAGGGAGTGGGTGCCGGGGGAGCTCATACGGGTGAGTGTATATTCACAGACAAAGCTGTGTGCTCGCGTCAGGATAATAATTATTCAATGCATTCCTCGTTTTTTGGCCCTCTGTTTGAGCCTAGAAGAGTCTTTTTTTATATATATATATAGCTATTAAGAATCTTAACTCACACACGTGCACTCACACATTGATTGTGTTGAGGCCAAGTGTGGCAAAAATAAAGAAAAAGGAGAAGTCAGGAAAGGAGATAAAACAGGTGCGAGCCGAGGGAGAACGGGGAAGCGAGTAGGATGTGACAAAGCGAGTGAGGGAAAGCCAAAGCTCGGAGCTCTCCTTCTAGATGGTCGACGCCTGCCAACTCCGACTGGCACATTTCGAGGTGTTTGCTCCGAGTCGTCAAAGCGACGATGCATTTTACTTTGATTTCAACAGCTGTGTTTTGCTTCGGCTTTGATGGGAGCCAATCAGCTGACCTCTCCCACCCCCCCCCCCCCTCTCTCTCTCTCTCTGTCTGAAAATAGGCTTTTTCCAGCTATTAAGAATCTTAACTCACACACGTGCACTCACACATTGATTGTGTTGAGGCCAAGTGTGGCAAAAATAAAGAAAAAGGAGAAGTCAGGAAAGGAGATAAAACAGGTGCGAGCCGAGGGAGAACGGGGAAGCGAGTAGGATGTGACAAAGCGAGTGAGGGAAAGCCAAAGCTCGGAGCTCTCCTTCTAGATGGTCGACGCCTGCCAACTCCGACTGGCACATTTCGAGGTGTTTGCTCCGAGTCGTCAAAGCGACGATGCATTTTACTTTGATTTCAACAGCTGTGTTTTGCTTCGGCTTTGATGGGAGCCAATCAGCTGACCTCTCCCACCCCCCCCCCCCCTCTCTCTCTCTCTCTGTCTGAAAATAGGCTTTTTCCAGCTGCAGAGGTTCTTCAACTGTGAGAGCGTTTTTCTAGTCTAGCTCAGATGCGTATGGTCACAAATACAGTGACTCATGATGATGATTCATAAACAAGCATCAAGGGTCATGTCACACCTCTGTGCCTGCCATTTAGCAACTGTGCACTCACTGTCTCACCGCAATCGCCGATCTTTTACTTCGTATTGCGTGTCTCACGAAAAGTGTCCAGGACTCGATGTCCGTACCTATTTTGAAATCCTTCAAGTAGCAGCTCTCACAGCCAAGTGCATTTATTTTGAAACACAATTTTAAGGCACTCATCACCATTTTCTGCTGCTTCTCCTCCACTACACATTTCAGGGGGAAATATATATCAAAATAAAGCTTCACATTTAAAAAAATATATATGAATTTTTCAAATCTCTTTAAGACGCCTTGTCTCATTTCTTTAGTAGAACTGTTTAGCCGCACTTCCTGTCCTTTAGTTTCCCGTCTGTGTGATTGTCTGCACCGCCTCTTATTAGTTTCGCCTGTGTCTTTTGAGTTTGCACCTTTGTCTCGTTCTCATTCCTCCTATGTGTATAAAGTGTCTGCGTTTCGCCAATATCCCATGTTGGTCCGTCTGTCCTGTCCTGTTGCTTAGTGGCCCCGTCAGGTTCCTCCTGGATGCACCTGGATGGTCCTGTATTTTGGGGGATTTGGGGTTTGAGGAGTTTTTGTTTTTCGGCCTGCCCTTCCCCCTGTAAGTTGTTTTGTTTACCAGATACACTTTAGATGGTCTCTTTTTTGAAACATCTGCACATTGGGTCCTCCCTCCTTTTGCGTGCACCCTGAAAACTAGATGCAGACAATAGGCAACATTTCAAGAATATTAAGCCCAAAGTCAAAAATAGAATACAAATGTGTGCATCTGCACTTTAACCTGCCATGGATTTGGACAGCGGTATGGTTGTGAACACGCTCACTGACATAATACCATTCCTTGCCACTTAATCATCACAGGGTAATGCCTAACCTGAACCTAATGCCAAGCCCCCAAAAGCCCTTTAAAGTTGTGAGGACCATCCAAAATGTTGAAACACGAAAATGTCCACCCAACAATGGTTGTCAACCAAAATATGTCCCCAGAACATTGTGAAGAGATACGCCCGCACACACACTGACAGTATGGCTTCTGCCTTTTTGCCCGTGCGCTTTCAGTCATTCACAAGAGACCTTGAATCTCCTTTGATTTCCATTTGCTGGTAATACATTTGTACAGAGGTGCGTGTGGGCGTGCGTGCCTGCCTGACTGCCTGCCTGCGTGTGCACAAACACACACATGCACGCCATCCACTAACAAGTATGTGCACACGCGACCTCACAGGCACATAGAAACCCAGTAGTTAGTTCCTGCGTCATTTCAGTAGCCATCTGTCAGTATGCAGGCACACATACACCGACTTGGCTTTGTGTAGCCTATGTGGAACTCACACATACACAAAGCTGCACGCATGCTACCTTATAGCTGCAACCACACAAAGCCACCTAGGAAATATGTCACCCTGCTGACCCTTTCTGTGACCTTCCAGGGGGTCTGGATTTGCAGGAATGATTACTTTTAGAGGGATCAGTCTAAAAGGTGAAGAGGTTTCCTCTCCCTATCTTTTTTTTTATTCCTTGTTTTCTCTTCCATCATCTTTCTCTCCGGTCTTTCTAGCCGCACCGATCTTGGCAGTCTGTGTCTGCCAAAGGCTGATGTCATTGACCACCGACGTGCTTTCCACTGATGTGACATGAAATGATGAATGTCGAGGTATAATCCCACGGGTTTAATCCCAGCCATTCCCAATCCGCTGCCCGCACACACCGGACAGCCGGGCGCCAACTCCGAGCACTGACAAACAGTTTGGTTTAAATGTCATAAGCGAGAGAGATGAAAGATTATTCCTTTTTCATGGGTGGGAGACGGTGTGTGAGGGAGAGTGAGTGAGTGAGTGGGAGGAGGGAGGGAGAGCGAGGGAGGGCGGCAGTCAGAAACAAGCAAACTAATTCTCACCGAGGAGCAGACAGTCGTGCCAGAGCACTGGCCACGGTCACTCCACCTCTCACGCGCTCCTCTTGCATCAGTATAAAGTCTTACAGGTGTTTATTCTTTTTGTTTCCCATCCCCCCACCTTTGATCCAGATACCGAGTAGGACCAGACTTTCCATTTTTGGATCGGGAGGCTGCGAACGCACGCGCCCACACTTCTCCAGAGCCGCGACAACTCAAGGTAAGCGAATCCGTGAGCGCAAGGGTCCACGCGTCAATGCCTTCGTTTTCATGGGCAGGTTTAGGCAGACACGGGAGGCAGCAACTGTTGAATGAAAAGACAAAAGAGACAGTGTTATTATTTATTTAGTCTTTGATTATTATATTTTTTGTATTTCTGCATGGGAATATGAGGGTGCGCGCCGCGCGCAGCCGCCGCGCGTAGAGCAGCTGCAGTGAAACAAACAAACAGGAAAAAAAAAAATCTCCGTGTGTGACGAGATGAGCCTTAAAAGTATCTGGCTGCCCATCGTGTTAAAATAAAGTTGGCAGTGCGTTAGAATCGGTTACTATAGGTGACCATAGACTTGTTGAATCTTATGTAGATGTCTGTCTGTGTACTCATCAATGGAGCCATGGAATTCAATGAACTTTGGTGTCCTCACATTATACTAAACCAAACAGTAGTTTCCGAAAATGACATCAGGGTGTCCAGGCTTTTTGTTGATGTTGTTGAGGAAGGAACGTGCGATGTAATGGGCAGGAGTGTTTCAAGACACTCTGGGGGCCCCAGGCAAAAAACAAAAACAAAAACAAAAAACAAAGCTTTTGACAGCGTGCAAGTAGCATGGGCCCCCCTATAAGGGTGCTCCCAACCTGTCATTGCAGTGTCTTCTACATGGCAAGATATTTAAGGGGGTCCCAGGGTGTTGTTGCCGTGGACCAATGTGTCCACTGAAGCAGTCTTTGGGGGGCCCCCGTCGAGCTCAGGGCCCTAGGCAATTGCCTAGTTTGCCTGCCCTGTTGCAAGGTCTCTGGAAATGGGGGCTGGTCACGTGATTTTCGAAAGCGACCGCCCATTACAGTTGGAGCACTTAGTGAACTGATTGTGCACCATTGAGAAGTTCTCCCTGAAGAGACGCTGTCCCTACTAATGAAGAAAAACACGGCGCCTCCATGTTTCTCCTTTCACCTTCTGCCTCACCGTCGTCCGGCTCCAGCGTTGTCTTCTCCGGGTTGCTCACTTGTTAATTATGCATTAAACCTTCCAAGCACCCAGCACTTTCCCCTACGCGGTCATCATATGGACTATAGGTCTATGCTTGAACCAAAGCTGCCGCTATTAGGTTTTAAGTGAACAGTTGAAGTGGAATAAGTGGTAACACAGTAAGTTGAGTTGGAGGCTGGAGTTTCCTGTGTGTGGCGGCCCACTGGCCGGCAACAGTAATGCTCACGTTGCCGCTTGAGCGGTTGTACATTGGCAGAGGTATGGCACCGCATGCTATCAGTTTATTGCTGTACGCTTATCAACACAGTGTTCATTAAAGCCCCCACGGAAAATGATGATGATGATGACATGCTTCATCTTCGTCGGTCCGGCCCCTGTTGGCCTTGTTAACTTGCTTTATATGAGCTTGTGCCGCTTCAAAAAGAAAAATGTAGTGCCGGCTGCAACCCTATACTGCGCCCCAGAGACACACTGATAGAGGTTGCTGGACTGGCATTGGAAAAAGAGGCCGGGGATGATGAAACAAGGGGGCGGAGAAATAAGTGAAACCATGTTGTTGCTCTATCTATCTATTTCCATCCATCTATCTTTTTACCTTTTCCATCCATCCCCCTTCTTCCAGTTTCTGCCGTCTTTCAGGCCAACCTGTGAGTTACAGTAATTTAATGTTTGACCTCTCCGGAGACCTCGTATAGAGTTTGTGGGAAGGCTTTTGTTGTGGACCGTCCTGTTCATGGCAAAAACGCTGCTGTCATTGGATTTTCACCGGACAAGCCGGAGAACTGACAAGCCCACTGACACACCACGCACATGGTCAAACAAAGGTGTTTTCTTTAGCGATCCATACAGCGTGTGTGTGTGTGTGTGTTCAGGTGCGCATGGACTTTATGTTTTGTCGCCTCTACCTTCTTTGATAGCCGCTCTTAATTCCACCTTTTATGAGTTTTGCTTGGTTGCTTGGTTGGCTGCATAATTCTAATTCTAATTCTAATTCTAATTCTAGTTCTAATTCTAATAGTTTGATTTTTAACAGAATATCCACAAACAACAAATACAAAAAAAAGACTTCATACAATTTGTGGGAAATTTACTGTAATGTTAAGGACAAATCATATTTTTTCAAGAGGAGAAGACGTTTCGGTGGAGTTGTTCTCTGTCTGAGGATCTTCTGAATCATTTCGCTGTTTTGCAAGTTGTCCAACTATCGTCTCTCAGCTGACTTGCCTCTCAGTTTCACTTTGAATTCACCAGCGGGGCACATTTGTTCAGTAAAACAAGGAATGCTGACAAATTGGTACGGCCTCATAATACAATCTATAAGTGCCTGGTTTCTGAAAGTCCATGATTTCCTGGCTTGGAATCTAATTAAATAGAAGACTGAGTTTCGATTGCGTGTACAAGCACTCAGTCATCACCTCCATTGATTTAAACACTGGTCTGATGCAAATTCAATACATGTTTCAAATAATGCCTTTTTTGACACAGAAGCTGGAGGAGGGATTAAGACCGAGGGGAAGAGTGATGCTCATGCTTACCGTTACAGTGGTGGTATCGATCAACCCACATATTTCTCCGAGTTGACTCACTGCAGTCTGAAGAGGTTGACGGAGAAAGAAAGCGATCGAGAGAAGTAGAGAGAGAGAGAGAGAGAGAGAGAGGGCGTAGCATATCTGGTCCTGCCCCAGCGGATAAAAGCCATTTTTACATGTTTATGACTCCATCAATAAGGAAGTCTAATATGAGGGTTTATGTAGTTGGCCGTGATGCAGGCATCAATATCCAATTATAATGCCATGACGGCCCCTTAACAATGGATGTAAACGCCCTCTGATTCTTGTGTAGCTGAATGCGAATGCTTCCCACTGTTGATTGTTCTGCAGAGGCACAGAGCGTCCCAGTCTTAACTGCCCTCTGCCACCACCGTGGCCACAAACACCGCAGCTAGGGTAGGCCACAGATGGTGGTTGTGTTGGCTGATTGAGAGGTGCATCCAATCCGCCCTTAGGACTTTTCAAACCCCGCATGTAATGTAATGCAGTGTTCCCGGAATGATGGCCAGGAATGAACCCCCCCCCCCCCCGCGTGGTCTGTTCTTGTCAAGGATTTGGCAAAGTGTATTAAAAACACTTTCCGAGCCAAAACAATATTCAGGTGAAGGGGATGGACAAGGGACAGGCGCACAATAACAGCGCTTACACAGAACCAACAGTGACAGGAGTGCAAACAGCTAAAATAGACAACAACATAAAAATAACCTCACTCCTTATTCCAGCACACATACCCTCTACATTACGTAAAGATGTGCTTCAGGTTATACTGCACACGCAGCATATGTTTGTTTGTTTGTTTTTCCCTTAACCGAGTGTGGTGCCAGAGGTTTTTCATGTGCTGCCATCCTTGCTCATCCTCTGCCTTCCTTCTATTCACGCACTCTCATCAAGTCGCATCTGCTCTCTGCAGCTGAGCCCACATCTGCCTGGTTTTTGTTTTTTTTCATTTATAATTATAAATCATAATATTTCTTTATTTCAAAGTGTGATCGAGTTGTTTTGAATGGGATTGAAGATTTGGGTGGCATATTTCTATGCCTCCTGCTGTTACGATGGGTTGTTATTTAAGCGCGTTATTCGTGCAAAAAAGCCAAAATAATTATTACTTCAATTCCTGTCATTTCTAGGCAGCAGCATCTCGATTGGGACAATGGGATGTTCGATTTGGCAAAACAACAATTTAACAAGCACGTGTGATTACTTGTAACCGAACAGAGCAATAGTAGACAAGCAGTTTCAATTAGTTTGCATACTCAGGCAGTACGTTTTTTTGGGGTTGTACAATCAATGGTCCAATTAATGAATAATAGGCATGTGACATTATTAACGCACTGGTTGATAATACTTTAATATGTGCCAATGTTCTTAGGGTAGCAGGTACTTAGGGTAATTACTTGAACTAATAGCTCATACTACTACATACAATACCACACCTTCTATTGTATTGTATTGTTAAAGAAGGGTTGACAATACCCTATTATATTTGCAACTGTATTTGCCGGCTCCTGAACTACTATTATTAAAATTATAATGATTATTATTCAGCCTACAGTTAAACCAAAGAAATATTTACAGGGAGCAGAAATCCCCAGATTCAGGCCACTGCTAAAATAGAATCAACTGTTCATGCAGCCAGAGATCTGTTTTATAAATTGTTTGCGAAATTCATTTGTAAATTTCTGAAATATTTTTCAGAGAAAGGAAGAGAAGAAATCACACATTGGCCCTCCAATCTCACCAGGAGTTAATGAACAAATGTAAGCATGTGTTACTGCCCTGACACAGCAACTCTCTCATCTCACACTCATGCACATGTGATTCGGCCAAATTGGATTTTTCAATTGTGCTGTTGCGGTGAGACAATACATGGACGACCTGAGAGGAAACAAACTCAGATTAACGCTTTTAATTCTAATGCTACCAGGAAGTCAGACACATAAAGGGATTGATTAACTGTGAAACCCAAGAAATCTTTTTAATTACAGGTCTTCAAGCCATTGTTTAGGTTTTGCTGGGGCCATATCATGAGTTTTTTGAATTTCATAAAAAAAAAACAATCTGTAGGGTGCAGTACACTTTGAATCGTGTCAGTTTAAATCGCGGAATGTTGTCGTTAATTAAACAAAGTGGTCATAAAGAGCCTTGGGTAAAATGCGCTATGATATGATAACCTGATACTCACCTACGAAGGTGTGACGTGATCCCGCTGTGCTCCTCCTGCTCAGGCAGTCCAGAAGTAGGTCATTGATTTGTTGGCTGTCAGGTTAGATCATGCCGAGCAGTGCCAACAGTTTTCCGGCCACGCGCATGAGCAGTGTTTGTGACAGAATCCTCTGTTTCGATCTTAATGTTTCCTCCGAAAAGTCAACTGGAGTAGACAATGAATAAATATAATTTCTTAGATAAGATAAGGTGAGATAAGTTAAGACAATCCTTTATTGTCCCACATTGGGGAAATTGGCGGTGTTGCAGCAGAGTACACGATGCATTGATTTAGGAAAATAGTAGATTGGTGCGTGTGCATGTCAGCTACGTACCCCTGAAGGTTAAAATAAGTTTGGCAGCTTTTTTTTTTTCTCGCGACAATTGAACATGTTGACCGAGAGAAGGGTGAGCAGTGAAGGCAAGTGTCAATGCAATCCCCACCCAACTGCTTTATTCTCAAGTTGTTGTTTTTTTGGCGCTCCTAATGTATGCAGCCTCATCTTAAATTCACGGAATCACTTTCATTTCACCTCAGGTGATAGCGACACATCTCTTTTATGCGGAATTACTTTCTCAGCATTTTCAAAAGTTCCCTTGAAAACACCCTGACGGCCGGATCAGAAAACAAAGCTATTGATTGATGACCTTTTCTCGGACTTACGCTCCGAGACCTACCGAGTAGAAGGGTGGAAAAAGAGAGGTTCCTCCATGGCCTGGAGTTTGGAGGCAGTCTAATCCCACACATAAAAGATGTCTTTTTCCTGCACTTTGAATTAACTAGTACTTCCAGACCTTGTAAATACACATGTGGCAAGACGCAATGAATTAATAATGAATAGTCCAGCTCAATGGCCGTCTACTGTTGGAGGAAAGAGAGATGGGAGTGGGATTGCAAGTGACAGAGACACAGGGAGGGGATAGACATAAAAGATAGATTGGAGGAGAGAAGAGCAACGGAGACGGAGAAACAGGAAGGGTCCTCAAGTGAAGTGGCGTTCATTACCACGGCCTCTACACCAAAGGTCTTCAACACCCCGAGGGTGTCCGCGGAGGGACTGGAGGGGGCTTGCCAATTTTTTCTTATTTACTTTTTTATTAATTTTTTTCAACCAAGCATGAATACATGAACCTGTTTATGAATTGAATAGCTTAGTATTGGATGCCCAATTACAAGGGTAGCTATGTTTATTGACGGCACTAGTAGGCCCAGTTTAATATTAATCACCATTTTATATACAGTAAGGGGTCCCCGCGCCATCTCTCCATCGGTTTGCCTGCACGCTGTCCTCTTTATCTCTATTTCTTTTCCCACATTTGGCCATGCTCCCACCCCTCGTCTTTCTCTTTCACTCCCATGTGTCCCTTTTCCTGAGCCCCTGTTGTATTCCTTTCTCCACCTCGCCTTATCTCTGTCGCTGGACTGTAGTGTGGAATGGGCCGGAGAGAGAGAGAGAGAGAGAGAGAGAGAGAGAATAAGGGAGAACAAAAAGTGAAGCCTCGCTGGTGGAGTCTTCCCTCCTCCCAATTCCCTCCGGAGGCCCAGCGCCGTACTCCGTGCGGGTTTCTCACGGTGCTCGTTCACACTGCAAGGAGTTTACCTCCGAGGGCTCGGCTGTCCAGGGTCGGTGTTTCTTTGAGTGTGGGCAGAAAGTGTTGAAACTGGGGTAGAATCTGGGCCAGGGAAGCTGGGACATGAGCGTATGTAACGATGGAGGGGGAGAGAGAGAGAAAAAAAAAGAGCAAAGGAAATTTCCACTTAACTAGGATGGCATTAGAGCGGCGTTGGCTTATTACTTGCTCATTATGTTCATCATTGGGATTCATCATTTGTTCTTCCTCCATCACCCCTTACATAACGCCCCAAGCTGTTGTAAAGATGGATCCAACAAGCCATTGCTTTATCAGTCCTTCAACTGTGGCTCCCCATCCGATCGTAGCCGTGGCTGCCAAAACTACTACCCCTCATCTTCTGTCAGACGTTCCCCCGGACGGTGATATGGCTGAGGCGAGGACGGCTGCTGCACGGCACTCTTTAATTGAAAACAATTATCCGGTGGTGCTTTGCATCAGTGGGAATGCTTCGTGTAGCGGGGAAATCAAATCCATCCTTTCGACGCTCGAGACGGCGTCTCCGCTTCCTCTCGAGGTTCAAGAGTCGATCATACTTACTAACGCGAGGCCGCTTTCGCGAGGCGCCGGCCGACGTAGGTATGGGCGAGAGTTGGCCCGCTTCATAACAAAGACGACGGGCAGGGAGGAGGAGAAACCGGTCGGAACTGATCCGGATTTATTGGCTCAGCTGGTCATAAAGGAGGCTTTATCCTCACATTGCATTATGCAAGCCAAGATGTCTGCTAGCCACAGGTGAAAGATGAGTGCCCAGCGCATGCAGATTGGCTCCGCGCCTCTGTCTGCCAGGATGGATGAGTTTAATACTGAGGTGGTGAGAAACAAAGGCACATCCCCTCACCGAAGAGCATTCTTTACTCAGTCTGACTCGAAATACGGAGCCCCCCCCGCCCCCCCTCCGGCCTCTTTGGCTCTCACCGTTTTTTGCTTGAATGCATTGAGCCATCTATAAGAGACGAACAGAAAGTGAAAGGTATTGACGTTCAACCTGGTACCGCACTGGGACGTTTCCTTTGAATTATTAGGTATTTCTGTAGCAACCCCTGAAGGGTCTGGACACGAGCAGTCATTTTCATGGAAGAAGATGTTCAATGTACGATAAATAATATCAAAATATAGTGACAGCTCGTCTCTACGCGTGAACTCAGTGGAGGCCAGATACGCTGGCAGACACGTGGCAGTGGGGTACCAGGATTGTGCGGGTTCGGTGGAGATGACCCGTCCGGTCAACCTCATCAAAAATAAAAAATAAAAGAGCCAGAGTAGCAACTGGCCGGAGAAAAATGATGAGGAAAAGCAGCTAAATAGGAGAAAAGCTGGCGCATGCACTGCCTTTGCTCTGACCTGGTTCCAGTTAATCCGCCTACTATACGAGAGGAACATTACCTCCACACTGTATTTATAGAGCCTTTTGGCGTGTGTTTTTGTGTATAACCCGTTTTGCGTAGGAATGGGATTTTTTCTTTTATATACGATGCAAATGATTGTCGTGTAAATGCAGTTAGGCTGCGTCATATAGGGACACGGGGGGTCTGAAACCACAGCATGCTTGAACAAGCTGCGATCCTGGAGGCCTAATGCTCCAGCCACTGTGGCAGCCCCGTGTGAGATCTGCCTCTGGATGTTTTTCTCCAAAGAGATCTTGAAATTGAAAATGCTGGAAATAGTGTGCAATGTCAGTATCTACTACATTGTTCAGAAAAGCTTGGCCGAGAGGGAATGTTTTCAGACGTTGCTGGCCGGATTGGCACATGTCCTTGGCTGCGTGTTTCCCTCTGTGCGGTTCATTCTCACGAATGGGGCCAGTCGGGCAGTGGAGAAGGGCAGAAATGGGGGAGAAAAGGAAAAAAAAAAGCCCCGTGGTAACTTATGGAAGGTTGTGGAAAAACACGCACACCTGGTGAATTAATAATAATAAAGAGTCGTTAGCATGTATTCTCGGCGATTGTGGCGTCTGCCATGATTCGGACTGTAATTCTTATTGGTTACGGTGTCAATAATCAACAGCTGAGGCACTTTATGTGTCTAAACTCGTCTCTCCACCCTATTCAACCCTCTCTAGTCAGTGGAGGGTAAAATAAAAATGTATGTGCATACAAGTTTTCGGGCCAATCTTTCCAATAGCTTAGAATAATGGAGTTAGAAATCGTTTTTTACTGAAATCATCAAGTGGCTGACTTTTTTTTCCCCGCCTCACATTCCCGTGACTTCTGCAGCCTAGGGATGTCACGTGTCATTCGATTGAGAAAAAAAAAACCAATAATAATAAAAATGCCATTAAACCAAATCCAGACAGCAATGGTATACCCGTGTTCGTTAAACGGGTTTTGTTTCCAAGTCTGGATGGCCTCGCTGGCGAACCTGCACGCAGTCGAACACAATTGTCCTCCGTGACAACCAGAGGAATGGAGCCAATAAAAAGACAATCTCAATTCCCGGCCTAAAAATGAATCTTTATTATTAGCACATTACTCCTGTGATCCCGTTATTTCGCCGCCGTAGACGGCTTTCTCCCGGTGAGCCGGATGAAAACTAGAATAAAAGCTCACCTCCCGCAAGCTCCACAGGTGAACTGGATTCCATAAGGTGTGAGCGGTGTACCCACACACGGCTTTAAAAATAGAGTGGGCCCCTGACAGTCCTACACGGAGCCCTCACGGCAGAGACCTCTCCGCTGAAAATGGTCTCAAGCCGTATGACTCTTATCCAAAACTTCAATCGCTGCTCCTTTCTCCTCCTCTGCTCGTCCTCCCTCCTCTCCCGCTCTCGTCTCTCTCTCCAGGGAGGGGATCTTTTTTTTTTGCTTCTGTAAGTCTTCTATCACGCTGATTTTTATTTATTTTTATTTTTTTTTCTTCTTCTTTCCTCCTCGCACACATACACGCACTGCTGACTTTCTCAGGCAAGGTTTTCTCCCTTTCCTTCCACGCGCTCATCACATCTGTCATCTTACATGCTTTGTCTCCATCTTTCATTCTCCCCTTCCCTTGTCATCTTCATCTCAATCGTATTTCCTCCTCTGAATGTTCCTCTTTGTCTGGCACCACTGCTCACTCTTCATTCCTCTTCAATGTTCCCCTCACCGTCTCTCTCGCTCTCACCGTAAAACAAATCTCTTTGTGCCTTCCGTTTTCATTTTTATCACATGTCTCCGATAGTCCCTTTCCAGCGTCCCCTTTTATGACTCCCCTTCGAATCCATTCAAAATATATAGACCCTTAAAAACCATTTGTTATCTTTTAATCAGCACAATATTTTTTGTGTCTCTCTGTGCTACCCTCCCGATTTATTGATTCACAATACAGCCGCTTCAGACAAAGTTGCAGTCGAATTAGTTGGGGTATGGATAACTTCTCTGGTCACGTGACCCCAAAAGAGTCCCGTGGTCATTATTGTCCACCACTGAAATAGCTTTCCTGATTGGAATTATTGAAGTATGTAAATGATCCGTTCTTGTAAACTTTTATGTTGGTGCATTCTTAATATTACATGTGTCAGTGCATCATTGAAGATTGCGTAACAATTTTATCCCTTCATGAATTATTCATGTGGTATGGAGGGTAAGTCTTTTTAATGGCTTTAGTGTTTATGTGTTTCCTGTGTGTGTGTGTGTGTGTGTGTGGGTGGGGGGGGTCCAGTTGATTCAGGGCCCAATAGTTTTAATAATGTGCCGTGCGTCTAAAACTGACATTCTTAATCCACACAATACTATAGCTTCTCTCAATTTATGAACTGGACAACTGAACTTTTCCTCATCTTCATCTCCTGGTGGTGGTTCACCATCTGAAATATCACACCGATGAGGACGTAATGAAAGGCACGCTCATGTCTGAACCTATATAACATTTTGATATCTCCTCAGCAGGGGGGTCTATGATTTTCTATCCCCCCCCACAAGGGGGTTTATTATAAACTCCGGAAAGTCCCCTCCCCTTCCACTCGTCCTGCTTTGCTTTCTGAGACAGAGGGAATTTGGCTATGGCTGTCTGAACGGTGGATGATGAGGGGACGGTCAGTGCACAACAAAGTCATTCTCTGACCTGTGTGTTTGTGCGTGTGTGTCTGTGTGGGGGGGATGATGGAATAACAGCCATCATTACTGCGGCTTCCCTCTGTTGTCTGTCTGTACCATCTTTCTGTCCATTAACCTAACCTCCCCCCTCTCTGTCTCTCCCACTCTAACTTTCCCATGAGAACAAATGACCTAATTTTCTTGCCAAGACTTGTGCTTGAGCAGACTTGTTCTCATTATGCACACAAGCATGCACACTCGGTGAGGTTGGGGTACGGTTTGTGTGACAGAAAGGTTCATGTCGAGCATATCTCTGTAAATGCCAAACATTAATTCGAAATGTGGAATTTATTCGTAAAATCTTTGGCGATTTGATATGTGTTCTTCTACTGTGAATATTTCTATATGTACATGTGTGTATGATGCTACAGCTGTGTCCCTGGCCCCTGCAGAGCATGTGTGTCCCTTTTTTCGGAACAGAGGTGTCGAGGTGTGTGTGAAGCAGAAGCCTCCAGGGTTTATAATACTGCAGATGTGACACTGAAATAGCAGAAACAACCATCCATCACAAATCGACAGTGTTCAAACCAACAAAGCAGTGTCAACCTTTACACCCCCCAGAAAAGCAAAAATGGGAGGCAACTAAATGCACCTTTTTATCGTTTGGTTTTATATCATCATTTTTGTATTTTGCCAGGCAGTTCAGACTCACGGCATCATTTCTTTTTTTCTTTATATTGGTTTGCATCTGTATAGTCGATGGCAATCTTTGCGATCCTCCCTGACACTATCAGGACTCGGGTACCTCAGAGCTGCAATATGTTTCCGTCAAGAGGACAATCATCTGGCATGTCAGTCAAAAAAAAGGGAGAGACGTGCAGATCGGTCCTTTTGAGGAGGAAAAGAAGGATGTGAGAGTGTGACGGTGGAGTTGTTCTCCGCTGTCGTTCAGCCGAACGCGCTGGCTGGGGAGAGACAGTGCCAGAGGGGCATCTGACACAGTGTCAGAGGCTGGGAAAGACGGCGTTTGCGTGTCAGATTGTGTGCGCATCTGTCTTTTACTTTGTTTAAGCTGTGCGCATGCAAACATGGGGTGAGGACTGGGCGTCTCATTTGAAGTGTGGGTTTTTGGAGAGGCACTCTCGGTGCGTCTAAAAGGCCACGTTTGCTCACAAAAGGAATTAATTAACGCAGTCGTGATCAATGGATTTACACATGCGCATGCATTTGCATGAGCGCGGTCTCACAGACAGACACGCATATGCGCACGCACATACTGTATGCATGCTGAAGAAGGTTTTTGCTGTTTAATTTATTCTTCATAGAGGGCGAATCTGACACTGGGGCCAGTTGCTTAAACCGTGTGCGCGTGTAGGTGAGGCTGACAGACTGCTTAACGGTGTGTGTGCGTGTGTGTGTGTGTGCGTGCGTGCGTGCGTGCGTGCGTGCGTGCGTGCGTGTGTGATTCTCCAAAAGGGAATGAATGCAACCAAATGTGCCCCTCACGCAGACACAACTTTTTTGGCATTTAAGGGAGTTGAATTTTAACATATTGATACATGCGTGTGTGTGTGTGCTTCCCCTGGAAGAGTGAGTGTGTCTGGGCGTGCACACACACACACACACACACACACACACACACACACACACACACACACACAGACACACACACACACACACACACAACTCTTCAACCCTGTGCTGCATATTTTTCCACAGAGGACACCACTTGACAGAGAATGTTGTTCCTCTCCACTGACCCTCCCAGTCCCACACACACATGGGCAGTGTACTACAAACAGTCAGGCAGGCGGAACCGTGTGCCACATTCGCTTTCCATCTCTCTACCTCTGACTATGACGGTATGAATGTTTTATCATGGTATCAGATTTCGGGAAAACATTAGCGACGTTTTCCTCCTTTTCTCCATCCTTTAGTCCAATGTCTCGTGTCTGTCGGAAAAACGGGTGTTGCGTGGTGAGAGGTGTGCGTGCCGGGGCGGATGAGACGAGAGCCATTTAATTCAGTGCTTTTACATTTGCCACGTGAGCCTTGTGAATCTTGGTCGTGTCTGCCTGGCGTGGCAATTTTTTTCTGCACCACAAACTCCACACGTGAAACGCATAATGTAGATGTACAAGGTTTATTCACAATAAAGAGAAAAATAGCCTACAGGATAAAGCAGATGCCTTGTGGTATAGCTGTAAAACATTTGCTAAATATCTGTAGCTGCAGGATTACTCTCTGTTTTTTTTAAATGTGCTGTAATTGTTGTAATCAAAAACCATAAACACACCCAACGTGAAACTCAAGCATCCACGGCTCAATGAGTAATTTGAAAATTGTGCTCCCACCTGTAAGCTATGATTATCCACTCTAGAGTACCAGATTTGAGAGGAGTGTGTAATTCAGTGACACTTCTGTTTTCGTGATCGATGTTGTTTATGTTAACAGGAATTTACGAGTTGCCACGCAGATTGTTGTTGTTGTTTTATCAAACACTGTTTTTAACAGTTTTTGTTGCAACAAACACAGAAAGTAAGCTAAAGATAAAAGTCAAAAGCTGCACGCAACAGCAGCTGCTATTCACATTGTCGGTAAGGCGACGTTACTTGGCTGTGTTAATGTACGGTTGAAAAGCTGAAAAATCCTACTCTTTCTTTCATCCTCATTACAGTGCAAAAGCTGGCCATTTCAAATCCACAAAACCCACATGGGAGAAAAGTTTCCAGAAGGGAAAATGACCGTTTAAAGAGGATGGAAGGCTGAAATGAAGGAGACAATATGGTGTTTTTATTTTCTTGTTTTATCCACGCTATAAGGAAACATAGTCGCAAGGCCAGGTGAAGCACTGAGTCAGATATAGACACTCAGATCATTTAAAAGTTCACCAGGACACAGTGTTACTACACACGTAGGATTACAGTGGAGCGTATCGATTGTTAATTTCATCAAATCCACTGTTCCACACAGAAGCACAATTCCCCGAAGGCACAGTTTCGTGTACCAGGTGTGTGTTCATAAATGTCATGCTTGTACCATGTTCTACAGTAGAGTTCGATGGCCCAACTGCTTTACTGGATATTCCACCTTGAGTTAAATCCATACTTTTGTGACACCGTTTTGAGTGAAAATGAACTGACCCTCAGTTCTGCTATACACTGATATACGATGACGGACGATCACCTTCACACCCTCTTTGTAAAGAGTGCACGATCCCATTTTTTGGGTGTGAGTAAGTTCAGATGGATGCTATACTATCACTGATCAAAAAGCTAATCACTGAATTTCACCAGCATGAGCCATATCTAATCAAAAATGCTGCTCCCACTGCCGGGACACAAGATGGATTGGCACGTCTGTGGCTCCTTTGTGATGTGTCCTTGTGACTTTGTCGACCCCTGACCTTACTGGCAGATTGGTTTTAGGAGTAACTGTCATCTGGATTGCCATAACACTTGCCATAACAGATTAGTGGATTAGCCATATTTACCTGTATGTGTCTGATATTCTGAGATTTTGTACGTCAGTAGTATGCATCCAACTCATTCACCTGGATACTCCCAAAAACACAGACACACTCATCATGTCATTCCTTCTGCATACTGTATACAAGCAAGGCTGGTGTTGGTGTGTGCGCTCGCATGCATGTTTGTACGCGTCTTACTTCGGTCTGCTCTGGTGTCAAAAGGAACAAGCCTGCCAGCCAGATGTTCAGATCATTCCTGGTATGCTACAGCTAAACACACTCACTGGCATGCAGGCACATCCACCCGCCAAATGAGGAGACAGGAAACCGAAAAGGCCATAGTTGTGTAAAGTTTAGAAACAGACGAATACTATCATTCACAAGGCAACTGTGCATATTTATGTGCTGTGTTTGTGTGCGTAATAAATACATTGGATGTTATGTCTCTCTGGGCAGATATGATGACTTTTCATTAGAGCATTTCCTCACCAAGGCCATTCCTGGCCTCCTGTGTGCCCTGCAGTCTCGCTGCTTTTTTTTTCTTTCACTCTCTCTCTCCACACCACACACACACACACACACACCGGCCTTAGAGGAGAGCCGCTCTGTGAGCAAATCTATGGGAATTAGTGTTGATAACTAGCTTGGCGAAGACCCCATACTGACAACTCAAATTGGCCATTTTATGATATGGTATCTACAAATGCGTAACCCTTAATACTGCAATTTGTGTGTATTTTCAATGATAATCCACTCTCCCCCTGTAGTACACTTGCTTTCAATAAGCACAGTACTGCTGATAATTGGCCTTTCATGTGCTTCTCCTCTTCACGGCCCTCTGTTCTTCTCTCCTGTGTACTCCATCGTGTCCCCCCAGCTCTTTTAGGCGTCCCACTTTCTGCGTCCTGATAATGCCTGGTACCGACCTCAGGCTGCTGCGCGCTCCGCTCAGTATTGAACACACGCTCACCAACTCAGGCAATGATCTCGGTGCGAATAAGTGGACTCCTTTCTACTTAATACAATTCTTAGTAGGTAATACATTACGCGGGCCACAATCGTGTTGATGACATTGCAAAAGTACTTTCAGCGGTGTCCGGATTATTCATCGCGTTATTATCTTCTAATTACAAGCGAGTATACCCGAAGCACTACACATGGGATACAAATATAATTCTGAATATGTTAAGCCAAGTATTGACTGATCAATAAGGGACAGGCTGTGGCTGTCGTGTCTTGTTGTACACAGATGAAGAGCTGCATCCTGATTTGCACGCCAGAAACCCTAGTGATTATCAAAGGAAAAGCAAATGTGAGGTAATCATCGCTAATCTTGTTAAAGGTGGGATGGTAGGTGTAATTACCCCTCTGAGGGGCTTCTGGGACACAGAACATTTCCTTGGATTTTATTGTGAGTGTGTATATGTGATGTGGGTCTCTTGAAATTCATTCATTACATTTACGTTCGCGCTCATACAAACACACACACACACACACATGGCAGTGGGATTAGTGGCTATAAAGTGCAGGGACGGCAAACGTGTACACCTTTCCCCTGTGTCGCTCCCGTGAGTGTAACAGTTAGAACATCGGGGTGTCGCAATATAACTCGTAGAGCCCTGATTGTTTTTTTTCTTCACCACCTGGTGAAGAATTGCTACCATTAAACCTTCCTGAGTAGAGCTCTGCTAAAATGGGGAGGTTGAAGGACACAGCGATGTGAGGAGAGCCTCGCAGAGGCAGCGAGAGGTTCAGGAGCTGGGTTTATTTTTTTGGTTTTGTTTTTTTATCAAAGAGTGAAAAGAGAAAAGAGGCATTTCAGTCAAGCGGACCCCCTGCCCGATCATAGGGATGGATATGTTATTCTTGTAGAGTCCCATACCTGAGTCTGTTCCTCACAGAGCTGGGGTGACCGCTCAAACAATAACGAGGAGAAGATATTCAGTGTACTTCTCTGTCAGTTGTATAGTGAAGTGCGCTGCGGTGTGTGTGGTGTTGTTGCTTGCATGTCTATGCGCTGCGTTTGTGTATCTCTCCAGTGAGGAGTGCTCACGGTCTGACATGCGAGGCCTGTCATGTCGAAGTAACCCCGGGTCAGCCTGGGACCCTGCCGCTCTCACACTTCTCCGCAGGCAAACATTGACACACTTCCAAATCTATTTTATAAACACGCACCCATACACATTTTGTGGTCATTTATATCTTATTGTACCACGGATGTAGTGTCACTTTAAAATGAAAAAAAAAGGACAATGCCACTACGTCACCTAATCACCTTGTGCAGACATTGGGACTTGTTATCGCGAACGGCGCCGATAATGCCAGTGTTTTTGTTGGAATGTGGCAAGGACACAGTGATGCACTTAACCACTTGACTGACAACACATAAATAATCTGCAAATAGCCACTTGGCACATCACTTGGTGGAATGAAGTATTTACGCAACATACATTCCCAACTATTCTTCTCTCTACGGGACGCACATCAAAAGCCGAGCCTGTCAGTGCAGATTGTCACACCGAACATAGCCCTATTGTTATGGAATGGTTCCCCTTAGAGTGTCATTCTGTTTGCATTCCAAAATGAGCCTCTAAATGCGCCATTATCCCTCCGTGATGAGGAAAGAAGTTCTTTGAAATGCATTTTTTCACTGGAGTTGGCGGAGCGTGGGCAGATTTTCAAATTTTAGAATAACCTTGACACCTGGAACCTCATAAACACTTCCCCTCTGAGCCGATAAAAGGATTTTCTATTCCGTACAATTCGCTTCTGTGCCTTGCTGCAGCCTTAACACAACACTTGTGAACAAGCACGCAAACACACTCAGGCACAGAGACAGGCACGAGCAATGTGATTTGAGGTGAGTTTGTTGAAGTGTGATGTCTCGGATAGTTTGGTGTGCCTTCACACCTGACTGTGTGCGAATGGGTGCATGTTTCCAAGGCATGATAACATTTAGAAAAGACGGTTGCAGAGTTGTCAGTAGCTCTTCGTCTTATATTTGAATGACAGTCGCATCATATCTGACAAACAATGAATGTAACTAAATTAAGATTTAACAACTTTCAAAACGGATTAATGCTTCCCATTCAGTATGAATGAATATGTATTCATTGCAAACACTAAACCCAGTACCAACTCTCATCTTGCTATCAGCAACTCTTCACCAAACCCTAACCCTAATCCCAGGCTTATAACCCCTAATAGTATGGAGTTAGGGTTAGGGTTTTGGTG
>JAFBJU010000707.1:0-161434 GCA_016785305.1 Colistium nudipinnis | reverse complement strand
TGCTATGACATTTTTGCTTTTTTCCAATTTATTTACACACCTACCCTATTTGTAGGCCCTGCAGATGCTATTGTGCAAGTTTCGAGTATTTTGAAATGTTTGACTTTTTTGCCGACATAAGGCTATAGTAAGGCGTGTTTTTTTGCCATTTTTAACATTTTTCATGACATTTTTACTTTGTTCACTTTATTTTCACACCCCCACTATTTTTAGGCCCTGCAGATGCTACTGTGCAAGTTTCGAGTGTTTTAAAATTTTTGACTTTTTGGCCGACATAAGGCTATAGTAAGGTGTTTTTTTTTGCCATTTTTAACATTTACGTCATGCTCTACTATGACATTTTTACTTTTTTCACTTTATTTTCACACCTACCCTATTTTTAGGCCCTGCAGATGCTACTGTGCAAGTTTCGAGTGTTTTGAAATTTTTGACTTTTTGGCCGACATAAGGCTATAGTAAGGCAATTTTTTTTTTGGCCATTTTTAAAAGTTTTGACGACATGCTTTACTATGACATTTTCACCTTTTTCACTTTATTTTCACACTTCCACTATTTTAAGGCCCTGCAGATGCTACTGTGCAAGTTTCGAGTGTTTTGAAATGTTTGACTTTTTGGCCGACATAAGGCTATAGTAAGGCGATTTTTTTTGGCCATTTTGAAAATTTTTGACAACATGCTTTACTATTAAATGTTCGCTTTTTTCACTTTATTTTCACACCTACCCTATTTTAAGGCTCTGCAGATGCTACTGTGCAAGTTTCGAGTGTTTTGAAATTTTTGACTTTTTGGCCGACATAAGGCTATAGTAGGGTGTTTTTTTTTGCCATTTTTAACATTTTTACGTCATGCTCTACTATGACATTTTAACTTTTTTCACTTTATTTTCACACCTACCCTATTTTTAGGCCCTGCAGATGCTACTGTGCAAGTTTCGAGTGTTTTGAAATTTTTTACTTTTTGGCCGACATAAGGCTATAGTAAGGTTTTTTTTTTTGCCATTTTTAACATTTTTACGTCATGCTCTACTATGACATTTTAACTTTTTTCACTTTATTTTCACACCTACCCTATTTTTAGGCCCTGCAGATGCTACTGTGCAAGTTTCGAGTGTTTTGAAATTTTTGACTTTTTGGCCGACATAAGGCTATAATAAGGCGATTTTTTTTTTTGGCCATTTTTAAAAATTTTGACGACATGCTTTACTATGACATTTTCACCTTTTTCACTTTATTTTCACACTCCCACTATTTTTAGGCCCTGCAGATGCTACTGTGCAAGTTTCGAGTGTTTTGAAATTTTTGACTTTTTGCCCGACAAAAGGCTATAGTAAGGCATGTTTTTTGCCATTTTTAAAATTTTTCATGTCATGCTTTACTATGACATTTTTACTTTTTTCACTTTATTTTCACACCTACCCTATTTTTAGGCCCTCTAGATGCTACTGTGCAAGTTTCGAGTGTTTTGAAATTTTTGACTTTTTGCCCGACAAAAGGCTATAGTAATGTGTCTTTTTGACCATTCCGAAAATTTTTGACAACATGCTTTACTATGAAATGTTAGCTTTTTTCACTTTATTTTCACACCCACCCTATTTTTAGGCCCTGCAGATGCTACTGTGCAAGTTTCGAGTGTTTTAAATTTTTTTACTTTTTGGCCGACATAAGGCTATAGTAAGGCGTTTTTTGGCATTTTTTTTTTTATTGACAACATGTTTTGCTATGACATTTTTGCTTTTTTCTATTTATTTTCACACCTACCCTATTTTTAGGCCATGCAGATGCTACTGTGCAAGTTTCGATTGTTTTGAAATTTTTGACTTTTTGGCCGACATAAGGCTATAGTAAGGCGATTTTTTTTGGCCATTTTAAAAATGTTTCACGTCATGCTTTACGATTAAATTTTTACTTTTTTCACTTTATTTTCACACTTCCACTATTTTTAGGCCCTCTAGATGCTACTGTACAAGTTTCGAGTGTGATGAAATGTTTGACTTTTTGGCCGACATAAGGCTATAGTAAGGCGTTTTCCCTTTTTTTTTGGCCATTTGTTTTTTGATGACATGCTTTACTATGACATTTTCACTTTTTTCACTTTATTTTCACACCTATCCTATTTTTAGGCCCTGCAGATGCTACTGTGCAAGTTTCGAGTGTTTTGAAATTTTTGACTTTCTGGCCGACAAAAGGCTATAGTAAAGCGTCTTTTTGACCATTTTGAAAATTTTTGACGACATGCTTTACTATGAAATGTTCGCTTTTTTCACTTTATTTTCACACCCACCCTATTTTTAGGCCCTGCAGATGCTACTGTGCAAGTTTCGAATGTTTTGAATTTTTTGACTTTTTGGCCGACATAAGGCTATAGTAAGGCGATTTTTTTGGCCATTTTAAAAAAAATTTACGTCATGCTTTACTATGACATTTTTAATTTTCTCACTTTATTTTCACACTTCCACTATTTTTAGGCCCTGTAGATGCTACTGTGCAAGTTTCGAGTGTTTTGAAATGTTTGACTTTTTGGCCGACATAAGGCTATAGTAAGGCGTTTTCCCTTTTTTTTTGGCCATTTGTTTTTTGATGACATGCTTTACTATGACATTTTCACTTTTTTCACTTTATTTTCACACCTATCCTATTTTTAGGCCCTGCAGATGCTACTGTGCAAGTTTCGAGTGTTTTGAAATTTTTGACTTTTTGCCCGACAAAAGGCTATAGTAATGTGTCTTTTTGACCATTTTGAATTTTTTTTTGATGACAAGCCATAATATGACATTTTCACTTTTTTCACTTTATTTTCACACCTACCCTATTTTTAGGCCCTGCAGATGCTACTGTGCAAGTTTCGAGTGTTTTGAAATTTTTTACTTTTTGCCCGACAAAAGGCTATAGTAATGTGTCTTTTTGACCATTTTGAAAATTTTTGACGACATGCTTTACTATGACATTTTTACTTTTTTCACTTCATTTTCACACCTACCCTATTTTTAGGCCCTGCAGATGCTACTGTGCAAGTTTCGAGTGTTTTGAAATTTTTGACTTTTTGACCGACATAAGGCTATAGTAAGGCGATTTTTTTTGGCCATTTAAATTTTTTTTGATGACAAGCCATAATGTAACGTTTTCACTTTTTTCACTTTATTTTCACACCTACCGTATTTTTAGGCCTTGCCGATGCTAATCTGCGAGTTTCGAGTGTTTTGAAATTTTTGACATTTTGGCTGACATAAGGTATAGTAAGTCGTGTTTTGGTAAATTCTTTTGAATTTTTACGACATGCTATACTATGACGTTTTTTTTTTGTCTCTACCATATTTTCTCGGTCTTCCAATGTTGCTGTGCAAGTTTCATACATTTTTGACATTGTTTACTATTTTCACCGACATAAGGCTATAGAAGGCAATTTTTTTTGGCAAATTTTGGACGATATGCTTTACTATGGCGTTTTCACTTTTGTTTTGTCTCTACCGAATTATCTCGCTTTTACGCTGCTGCTGTGCAAGTTTCGTGCATCGTTGACATTTTTGAATGACATACTATTCTATTACTTTTTCTTCATATTTTGGACAATATATCCTTACATTTTCACATTTTTTTCCACTGCCACCAAATTTGTTGCACTTATGACGTTTCTATGCATTTTCAAGTGTTTTTTACTTTTTTGGACGACATACTATACAATGACTATAGGTTAGTTAAAAGCAAATTGTTAAGGTCACCATATATATTTAATTTGCATTGCACACAGGCAGTTGTTACATAATTTTTTACAATTGTATGTATTAGCTAAATATCGTATATTTGTGTCAACATTACTTATTTAGTAGTAAATTAATACAATTAAGTTCAATTAATGAAATCATTAGGTTTTCCCTCTTTGTTTGACACAATTATAGTTTGTCAACAGGTTCCACATAAATGAATTTACTATGCCCAACATAGCTTTCTAAATTCCTTTATTTCAATTGATCCAAAACAATAGAGTAACATTTTATACACAAAAAAAACATATTTGAAACTACCACTTCAATTATTTTGTAAGAGGACAAATAACTTTAATTATGAAATCTGAATATGTAATAAACCATCATTTAATGTGGGAATAATGGTACAGCATGAGCCAACAGTAACCTGCTTCAGTGCAGCATAATTGTCAATATTAAAGTAAAAAAAATACAATAGGTTGGTCGTTTTTTTTTTTTTTTTACAGCATAATCGTCATACAATATAATAATAAACTTGCTTCTATCAACTTTTTTTTCCAAGGCATTGTGGGGGAAAAAAACTGAGATTTACCTTTTTTTTTTACAAAAATTAAAGGATATTTGGCTTTCGGGTGAAATTCATGGAAAATGAAAAAAGTTCACGCTACAGTGGTATTATATCATGAAAGTAGGGCATTGAAGTAGAAGCATGCAATGGTGATTGCCTCATCTCAAACAATGTATTGAAACAAAAGACCACAACAGTGGTGGGTATACCACAACAAAGTAGTCAATGTCTGAATAACTTGCCATGTGCCCTTGAGCATCAATTACAGTTAGACAACGACGTCTCCTGCTGTTCACAAGTCAACCAATTTTCTACTGAGGCATGGCATCCCACTCTTCTTTTATCAAATGTATTGGTCGATTCATGGATCAAACACCTGGTGTGAATTTTGCCATTAAGCTCCTTGTTAGATAACTGCAAGTTGTGCAGAAAGTACTGAAACTGTTGGACAGGTGCATTCAATAGTTTAGAGAAGGTCACATTAAGTTCACCTGTACAGGTTATATTGCATTTAGGGTTCATCCTGAAATTTCACCCGAAAGCTGAATATCCCTCACTTTTTGTGAGTAGTGTATACCAAAGATCATCCTCATGGTAAGCTCATTCATACAGTTTGCTCTCCATCATCTATACCTTGGTTGAGACTGCAAGCATCTAGTTGGAGGATCGCTATTTCAACATTAAGGTGAGGACTGGTGTCATCCCCTGCCTCAACAATGACGCTGTAGTTCCCAAAGTTGTTTCAGTTCCCCCTGACCCACTGTGGCATCGGAATCGATTGGACTGTGGAGACAGAAAGGACCAAACTAACCTACGAAATCAAGACATTTTTTTTTAGAATTTCACAGAATGCACTTTGCATTTCAGATTCCCTTTATACAACAATATCATTTAAAAAGCATTACATTTAAGACTGCAATGTGAATAAAAATAACAAGGTTGGATATTGCTCGATGATTCAAATATGATGCACATACAACATACATACAGGGAACACATGCGATCTAAGGCAATACAATGCAAAAGCTCTGAGATAAGATTTTTAATTCTACTACACTTCATTTAGTTTCTTGTTTTCATGTCCTCCTAATGCTTTGCCCCCCCCTCTCTCATGTATGCAAATGGTATAGACAACACACCAGAAACCAAACCAAGATAGAAATGACTCTCTTTCTGATAACGTCAGTAAATACTGAAAATGTATAAGCTTTATAAAATAAGAATGTATGACAGGGTTGTACAATTGGATTGCAATATACTTCACAGGTGTTCCTTTACAATGCATTGCTTAACAAACAGATTCCATGTACATTTTAAAACAGTTTGTTACTTAGGATTTGATTTAATATAGGTCGAAGCAAAACTTACCAACCAAGCATTCGTTGCAGACCCTCGACAAAGAATAGAGGTGAAGGTCTTCTGGTAGATACAAAGAGCCCTGAGGATGCACTCTCCACTCTTCAACTGTTTCAACACAATAGTAGACACAACAGGTACTTAACAACAAATTCATCATCGCATGGACATTACTGGCTACCTTGTCAAGCAAAGTTACTTACACTCTGTAGATGTCAAGATGTCCGCGGCAGGCCAGATCGAACTGCACAGCGGGCAGCATATGGCCCGCGGGCCATAGTTTTGACACCCCCCCTGCGCTAAGTGAGTTTTACATCGCGCTCTGTAAGCCAGGGAGGGATCAGCGGTGGCTCTGCGCATGCACAATTCATGCAGCGTGGACGCGGTCTCCTCTCTGCTCAGCCTGCAGCTGGGTCTGCTGAGACTGGCCGCCTGTGAGCGCTTCGGGGCAGCGGAGGGGCTCACGGCAGCACCCGCTGCTCTTACAGGAAAGTAACTGCACAACGATACGTGCTTTTACGTCAGCGTCGCCAAAATGCCTCAGAAAACCAGAAGAAGTCAATAGACTTGTCTCTGATCGCTTTTGATAATAAAAGTGTGGGCAACACTACACCGGGCAGCAGGCTCTCCTTTCTCCCTCGGCGGCAGGAGGGGGGGGGGGGGTTCAGTGTCTCCTACCCCATCGCGATCGGTGCTGCCCCGGAAATTCAGTGCTGTTAGTGCTGAGACGTACCACCAAAGACGTTATATTAACAAGAGTGTGACGTGACGGTTTTCAGAAACGTTGTTGGTCTCCAGTTTCTCGCACCCCGCATCATCTCTTTGTTTTAAAATCTGTTTCATGTCCATGACCTTTCACTCCTAATGTTTCACAGCAATCTCAGTTAGGTCACTGATGTGCATTAAAATTGTGGGCAGAACTTAAATCAAACATGGCAATTTGTTTGCACAGGTTTTGTGAGTAATGCAATCACAATTTTATACTGTCAGGGCCGCCTAAAAAATGTGATTGGCCTCTGGCTGTTTCCTTGTTCTTAGATCTGTCAAAACAGACTGGTCAATGTCAATTCCTTTCTGCAACAACAAAACATACCAAAAGTATGCAAATTCCATCACTGCAAAGCCTTGCAACACGTGGGCTGGTTAGAGTTGGTAAAATTTTGCTAGGAGCCTTGAATCAAGGGGAGCAGTTAGGTTCATCACAAAATCCACCTATACCTGAAAATATAATGACTGATCGAGTCGATCTGTTTACATACCCCGTGCAACCTCAGCCATGCCAATCACACCATACGAGGAGGGACAATGACGGAGGGACAAAAGCTATGACAGCCAGGATCTGAAACATAAAATAGCACATAAAATAAGAAAATGTAATAAAATGTATTTCTTGCTGTTTAGAAACCGTATTAACCTTGCTCAGAATTTGAGCAAAAGAATGAAGCGGCCATTTAATAATTGTTTAAAAAAAATGAAAACACGGCTGATCCTGATTTGCAGTGGATGAAAGGCTAGATGCGATCATACCGGTTATGAGCGCATTGTCTTAATGTCTTTAATTTTCAATGAACACTCATTCAGAACCAGAAATTTAACGTGATTACAAAAGGGTGCAAAACACTAAATCAAATGTATGATTTGTAGGGTGATATTGATAATAAATCCTAGGTGCACATTTTACCAGGGTCCTTTAAAGCTTTTATATACCGCAATTTCCAGACTATTCATCTTTTTACAGTCTTAATAAATGCATAAAGTATTCCTGCAAATGTACCATAATTAACAGGATGGATCCTGCTCAATAGGAGATGAGTGCCATGCACTGCTGCAGCAAACGATGCCTCAGGTCCCCAAAGGTGTATATTCCCTCGTGTTAATCTGTGTGGAGTGCAGAAAGATGGCTCCAATTAGTTTATTATGTTTTGAAAGAAATTGTTATTGGAGCAACCTTCATTTGACTAAAAGATACATTGGCTTTATCCATACGGAGCAAGTACATTAAAATATCACAACACTGCTTCAGTTCAAATCACAACTGCACTAATAATGCAACACAGGTTTTGATATTGTAATTTGCAGCATTAAATCTAGGCATGACAGCTCTGAGACACTTATGTAAGCAATTCCTGTATGCACTTCACAATAAAGGCCTCCCGGTATTTCACAGATGAAAAGCTTCTACTGAGAAGCAGCAGCAGGAAGTCTGTAGGTTTTTAAATCAGCAGGTAACTTAACCAATTTGAATGGCTAAAAGGATCGGACACGGTAAAAGCCACCCTGATTACAAAATACAGACAGTAATAAGGTAGTAAAACTGAAAAAATGCTGATACTTAAGACAAAAGCAGCCAACTTAGAGTTACACACAGCTTTCTCTGTGGTCTTCTGCACAAACTTCAGCTCAACCTGTTCACAAAATGTACACAAGCACACACACAAGCGCGCGCACACGCACGCAAACACACACATTTTGTATGCATGTATCTGACCCAAAACTCATTCATGCTCGAAACTGAAATACTAAAATAAAATTTATCGGCGCGTAAACACTTTTTGGCTTTTCCAACTTGATAAATGAAAACCAAGAGTAACATTTCCACCAAAATTAATCGAAAGCAGAAATGGAGGTCAATTACGCATGTGCAGTCTAACCTACCTTAATCTTCTTCTGCTTTAGAGTTCTATGGAAGCTGCCGTTTCATTACTGCCACCTACTGGAAATATATAGTAGCTCAATCATAATTCACTTAACCTAAAAGTAATAAAATGACCTCAATATCTTGTAGAGGTAACAAGAGACACAATTATTTGGACTGTATACATCATCTAAAAGAAACAGTAGATCTATTATTTAAAATAAAAATACTCAAAAATCATGACTCATTAATATGAGACGAGGCTTACACAGTGAAAAGACATTTGTATATCAATTTTGTTTCAGGTTTTGCTTTTCACGACATGGTATTGACACAACTCGACGCTGATTTGTGTTTATATATGTGTGACTTAAAGGTCTCCTCCAGTGCTGCTGTCTTTACAAATTTTCCAGAAACAACATTACATCAGGATTTAACTCAGGAAGGCTAATTCTACCTCAACTTCAGGTTTATCACATCTCTATGGCTCCTCTGATAGCAAATAATGATTGCTGTTTTATGATATTGTACTTCTATATCACAAAGAATGTTCAGAACACACATTTGACAAGCACAATGCAAATGTTAAGGATAAACTCAGTACTTGTCTATCTGTGCAAGCATTTTAACACAAAGACAAACACACACTCATAATGTGATAAATATGTACTCGTGAACAAGCTAATCCTCAGTAACCTTACCTAATTTTGCCTGTTTAAGTTCACAACAAGCTCACAAGTAGGTTTTCAAAAATCCGGAAGTCAATATTGGTACAGTAATGCTTATCTGATCCACTGCCCCGTTCCTCTTCCCCTCCCTCAACATTCTCTTCATCACCCACCTGAGTCTCGTTCGTGAAAGGAAATCAAGGGCCATCATCTGTCATCTTGCTCTGTGGGCTCTGGGTGCTCCGCTCCCTGACTGTTGCTGAGGAGAAAAAAACACAACTCAAGCACACATTACCTGTTTGGCTGGTGCATGGACGATCAAGACCACATTCAAATCCACATTTGCATTTTAATTTCAGATTCTGCACCATTGCTTCCACATTACTTTGTGCTTCTTTAATGGTCCTTGGTGAAATTAATGTGCACGTTTACAATAAACAAAGGATTTCATTATGCAAATACAGCCCAGGGTCAGACCCCGGACTTATAATAATGTGATGTGGATCTATGCCGATGTAAATCTATTGCATTGTTGTTATCCGCGTGAAACCAGATTCACTTATGCTGCAGCATTCACACTATAGTTGTGCTATTTTTTTTTCGCTTTACCTACATTTGTCGGTCCCCATCTCCTCTAACACTTATGCTTTTACTTTTCTTTTTTCTGCTTGTTGCGCATTCTGTGTATCAGCTATACTGAGATATTAAAAAACACATGGATATAAAACCAATGAGCAGTTGTCATAAACAGACCTCTTGGTGGACTTAGCACAACATTTGATGACGCAAACAGACATTAAAACAAACCCCGTTGCAGGCCTGAATGTAGCTTAAGAGTGAGGTGTGCGTGTGACTCACAGCAGTCTTCGGCAGGCACTCACCACAGGCGAACAGTTCACACGTCCTTTTACGTCGCAAGACACTCCGACCTCAGTCCGCGTGGCAAAACAGTTGAATAGGGTCCAGAAGTCAGCCAAAGGGCCATCTAGGAAACCAACAGGTCTCCCTCGGAGCAAGAGGCGCAGCCGTGCTCTTTCCTCCCCACGTGTATCCGCAATCAGCCGTTAGCGTGAAGTCTAACACGCATAGCTCGACAAACTAACAGGTCACAAAGTCAACTTAGCTCACAAAACACACTTCAGTAAATAAAACGTACAATATATGTATATGTATATATATATATATGTATATATATATATATATATATATAACAAGTATGTATATATATATATATATATATACATAGGGGTAATGAACTCACTTGTGTTTTGTAGCTAGTCGCTTCATTAGGAGGGAAATTAGCCTAAGCTACAGCAGGTGCACACACCATCCATCTCCCCTCACTCTCCACGCTGTTCCTCGAGCTCCCACCCCTGGACCAATCACACAAGTCAACAAGTGATCCCTAAAAACTGACCAATCTAAGGCAGTAAGATCTGTCTTTCCTTAAGTTGAGGAATAAACATTTTAGAGAAACAGTGGGAAAAGTTACATTCATAAAAAGACAACATAGAGAAATAATAATCATAATCATAATCATAATCATAATCATAATCATAATTGTTGTATTTTTTAGTTTCACTTTGAATATATATATCCAAACCACAATGCTGAAGTTTTGTGTTGCCTAGGGACACTGAACTTTGACCTGGAGATACAGCTCACACCTGGCTCTATAGATTCAGATTATTTAGTTTAAGATAAAACATTTAAAAACATGTCAAATTAATTAACGATGAAGAATATGTCAGAAATATTTTTAAATAGTAATTGGTTCTGTATCTCACAGATTTATTATGTTTTTTTCATTTTAATCTTAAGTGTAAAATATGACAGAAAAGCTTTAACTTCCTTATTTAATAAAGTATAAAGTGGATAAAGTCTATGTACATGAGAATTATATCTACACGTAATTTATATGTACAGTATACAAAGTTTTTGTCCACACTGAGTACATGTCTGTTAACATACTATACTCTATACTATTTCCATTTTGGTCATTTTTTGGATGATATCCAATAAAATGACATGCTGCAGCACCTTTATTTATATATTTGTTTGAGCGCATTTATCAACTAGCAATGGGATATGCCGTATGCAAAAATAGCTGTGTGGTAATAGAATTGGAAGTCAAACAACAAAGTATTACCAATGTATTACTATTACAGGCACAACACAACGTTTTCTGATCTACCTTTCAAATAGGTTCTTTGATAACTTTTAAAATCCAAATGTTTAAACGCAATGGCATCCATGTCTTGTTTTATGATCAGAAACAGTGTACTCTGGTGGCAAGGCACACACTGTTTTAATAGGCTCACTCTGGCAACAGGGACCTACGGAATGGGTAGCTATATATCTTGAGGTAATTCGACTTGTGAAGAGGAAAGGGATCCTCAAACAAACCATTCCACACTGCCGTATCTCCTGCAAAGCACCACTACGTTGAGGGCCAAAGTAACAAGATAAACACTTTGCAATCAGCTGCTTTCCGCTTTGCAGTGAGCTTTTAGCTGCTGAATGATGTAACTGGGAACAATGTGGTAACGTCAACTCATTTAACGTTGCTTTCCACAGTAGATTTAAATGTGTCTTCTTCTACTCTGTGGCCCAATCAGTAAACACGTATTGTAGGACATGAATTATCCTTCAGCTTCATTAGCATTTAACCCAGTGAATAAGAAGAGTATAAAAATGTCAACCTCTTTTCTTCTTGAATATTCAAAGACAAGTCTATTAACTTCTGAACGACAGCACATTGGAGTGGTAACTAAGCAGTATACAGCCATTTGTGGAGGCTGGATATAAGATAAGATAAACAACCATTTTACTTATTCCTGCATGCACATGCACAGTGAAACGGTGAAGCGCGCACACACACACACACACAATCCAATTAGTCCTCTGCATTTTACCCATCTGGTCCAGCGCAGCAATGTCCACAGAGAGTGTGAAGGCTCAAGAGCAGAGGGCTGTCATTTTGTAGGTGCCCGAGGGGCAGATGTTGGGGGATAAGGTGCCTTGTCCAGGGGCACAAGGCGGAGTCTTCGAAGGGGCAATGAGTTGGCGTAGTGCATTTAACGTTAACATCACCATGGCAACATGCTCACATTTAAAATACTATTTGCTGGGCAACTGCATGTCTGAAAAAGTCTCGAAAAGCACTGAATTCAGTATCCTCACAAAATGCCTCAAGGGATATTAACTGAACATTACATTTACAAGGATTATATATGTTTTAACAAAACTATGCGGTGCCAAGCTGTGTGAACAGTTCGGTTTCAGCTCAAGCCACCAGACTTAAATCTGAAGACACACTAGCCACAGTAGATTTGAAACTCATTTTATCATCTTCTCCTACATTTTCAGTATGGCTCTCAATCCTCATGGTAAATGATTGGTCAGTTGAAGATGGATTAAAATGAGTAATATTAACTATAGAAAAAGCACACTTAAACAATGTATAGTGTTAAATAGGGTGGCATATTCCATCATATTCCAGTGTAGTTTATTCTGAAACTGGCAAGGAAATGTTATTTTCTGGACACCGGCCCTATATTGAGGTGTTTTACTGGACATGTTGGTCAAAAACTTAAAATCAAAAGCTTTATTTTTTATTTCTATCTTTAAGATTAAATGATTTTGATCAAAACTAAAATGTAACGGCAGAGACTTTTCACAAGTAGGAGACACAGACCACTTGTGAGAAAAGGATGATATCTGCATTGTTATGGACATGCTGCACAATGGTAACAAGATACGTACATGCTTTGCAAGGAAATTATGCAAATGAATACAAGTTGTTGTCAGGAGAAATTGCAGAAGGAAAAAAAGGGGGGCCTTGAAAGGAAAAGTATGAAAAACAGAGTGAAGAAAAGTTGGTTAGTTTCCATGTAATTAGGTGATGGCAGACAGATTTAACTGTGCAGAATGGATATCATGCTGTTATGAACTATTAAAAGTCAAGTAAACCAGCTGGGTGTACGTGACTGGCTTCTGAATTCGAGCATGAGAATACTCTTACATGCTTTAGATCTCTGTAACATCTACAACACAATGTACAAACAATACAAAGGTGAAGAACTTTACAAACGGTCCTGGTGTCCCAATTAGTGTAAAAATAAAATAAAGTTTTTGTTTTTATTATTATTATTTTTTATATATATAGAACATGTTTCATCCCACTTATTATGAAATCTAATTTAAAGGAGAAACAAAGTGAAAGTGAATTAAACACTCATTGGGCTCTATGTGTTTGCTGTCAAGGCTGCTGCAAGGATATGAGTCATGGGCAAGCATCTGGTGACGTTGGCAGCTCTTCCTCACAGAATTAGAATTAGAATTAGAATTGCACATGGTCCCAGACAACATGCACATGTAAACGCACAATCAGTGTAAACAGTGTAAACAGGAAGGGCAAACAGTAAGTGTTATCTGCCACCCCAAAGGGAAAGACAGCCTTCACTAAAGCTCACCAGGAGGGTTCAGGCAACCTGAATCACAAGTCCTCAAAAAAACAGAGTTGTGTAATACTGTGCATTTCGTTGACATATAAACACTAATTTAATATTGTATAAGCAGGATGATCATTATAAGAGGTGAGAAGGGTTTTTGCACACTTTTTTTTCAAAGGTTTTGGACTCAAACTCAGCAAACATGACTTTATGGCTTCCTGTCTTCATTTCTTTGACCTTAAACTAAAAACGAACCCTGTGTTTTAGTGGAAAAGAAGACATTCATATTGTTTCCCTTCTAGTTAGTTTCCTTCTTGATTCTCTTCAGAGACACTAAAATCAGCGAAGCGTCACTCACTAAATCACACTGATGGCTTACAAGAAGTCAGCGGAGGTGTGGGAAAAACAATTTACAGGGGGAGGAAGATGATGCAGATTGTTGCTCGTATCTGAAAGATAAAGCTCAGGGAGGCTGCAGACATCACCAGGGAGGGGAAGAGAGACAGAGAGGAAAAAAAGCAAAGATTTAATACCCAGTGCACCAGAAAGATTGGACACTTTCTATCCACCAAGCGCTTGTCTAAAAAGAGAGACTCACTGAGGAGGAGTGAGAGGATAAGAGGATGATGGAGCAGTGTGGTGTGGCTTGGGAATCAGGTGCTGAGGCTTGGACTTGTGGGTTGGTTGTGCTTGAGCACAACAGATGGTGTTAAGTGCAGAATGTTGAAAAACAGATGAACCATTAAACTCATTAAGCGTGGCTTTTGGGTCAAGAGCGCCAAGCCGAGAAGGAGAGAGATTGCTCCCAAAAGGCAATCCACAGGGGGGAATCATTTCAAGCTATTTATTTATTTATTTTTTACTAAACTTCAGACAGTGCAGTCCCAAATTCTAATTCCACAGCTTAGTAATAAACAACAATTCAAGGATTACTGTATCCATGTCTGCATTAAGTGACATTTTCACTCGCTCTAATATCTACGCATTAGTACACATCCTAGTCTCCAGCTCTTCTTGAAGCTTCCGCAAACGTATTTGTGCTCGCAGGTTTCTTCCCGATGCCATTTTCACCAACCAGAACACAATACAATCATGATTAGGGTTAATTGAACAAGCAAAAGGCTTTGTGCTGCTGGGTCTGTCAAAATATTTGAGATGTTTGTAATATGCAGCCATGTCCTTTGCACAACTAAAGCAGTTCTTAATTGCATGCAAATAAGATTGACCCTGGGTTTAAGATGCAACGCAGGAGATTATTTATCACAGTTTCGACATGAGAATTTAATGAAGCACACAATGTGTTAAGAAATGTTTGTCTCATTGAAACCAAACTGTCTCAGGGCACTCTAAGCTGTCATTAAAGTTTTATGATTCATGTTTGGAGTTAATCCTGCAATCCCCCTTTTCGTCGCCCATTTTTCATCCTGAGTTCCAAAAACGCTCTTCGCCTTATCCTTCAGTATTGAGTCAGGTCTGATCTGGTGCTCTCCTCTATTCCCTTACTTCCCTCAGCCATCTGTCACAGTAGGGTCTTTGCTGCCAAGCATCGTCTTTGAAAAGATTTACAAGCTCTTACTGTCTCCCACTCAACACTTTTCTGCCTAAACGAACTCTTTCTTGTGAAGATCCCAATAAATAAGCAGCGCACACATGCATTCTCGTTCAGATTCAATTCTAGCATGAACTGGAATTGTCAACAATAATCCCCCCCCTTCCCACACACAAAACATAAAAAAGGTAAAACCTTTATTTACCTTAAAAGGAAAAGAAATACTAATTAATGTGGTTCAATTGGAGTTAAGCAAAGACAAACATCAAAATCCATCCATCCACCACTTATCCTCTGAGGGTCACAGTGGAAGCTAGTGCCAATCCCAACTGGTTGCTAGTCAATCACAGGGCCAACACACAGAGACAAACAACTAATCACACCTGAGGGCAATTTAGAGTCTTCAATTAACTTAACCTGCATTTCTTCGGACGGTGGGTGGAAGCTAGAGTACCCAGAGAAAACATAACACAGAAACAGCGATAACAGACACACTCCCCGAAAGAGTTTAAGAAATCATATTAAAATGTGTGTGTGTGTGTGTGAGTTTCTGTGAGTACGTTTGTATGTGTGTGTGTGTGTTTTTTTCCAATTCAAACTGAGAACTGAAGTACTGCAATCCATTAGAAATGAAGCTATTACTTGCATGTTCAACTGTAAATGTTGAGCGCAGTGGGACTTGTCAGGTGAATGATGTATCGATTCCTCCAACACCACACCTCAGCTCCTTGTTGTCTGTCACACCTTGTGGAGATAGAAAATGTATTTTCCGATGTAAAATTAAAAGGGTACTCACATTGTACTCACTCGTGTTTAGTATTCCATGGGGGATGGATTATTAAAATATTGGTAGCAGCTTTGAAATAATTGGTAATTAATAGTTAATGTAATAACTAACATCCAAATAGTTAAGTGGGTTAAAGGAATGGATAAGTGCCCTTTGGAGGCAAAAATTACATTTACGGCCTTGTCTCTAAGATAGCCATATCTGAATATGCAGCTGCAAGTTTTTGTTCTGCATGCTGTGTGTACTCCGATCACTGTTATTTTTGGCTGGCAGCCCAGAGTACGCTTTATTATGTGACAGCAAGTATGCTATGTTTTTGTGTATGAATATCACAGCCCATTGTAAACTGACTCTAAATAGCAAGCAGCCCTGGGCTGAATACAAGTTTGTAGAGTTCCTCCTTGACCTTTGCCAGGATGCTTTAGCGTATTGCCTTTAAAAGCTTTGAAATGTTTTTGTCCCAGCGAACTAGCGCTTGATTAAATATTCTGTTTAAAATTCCCATGTGTTATCATGAATGGGCCCCTATTCCTTATCACTTCATGCCAGTCCCCTCTATAAATATTTACCCCAGAGAGTTGTGTCTGCAGAAGAATACCAATTCTAATACAGCAGACCTTCATACCGAGGGGACGTGTGTGGCATGTTGCTGCGCATTGGATTAACTGTGAATAAATTAATACAGCAGCTGTTCTCTCTCTCGTTCAATTGGCTATAATATGTTTAGATTCACTCTGTATATACGCTCCAACTGCATTCCCATCTGTGCTGAGGTATTATCGTTTTCATTTTTTGGGCAGCCGCCATCAGTTTGACGGACACAGTCTACACCACATTAAAAAAGATTTTACTCCATCCAAATTTTCCTCCACTAAAGTCTTCACACTTTATCGACCATGTAGGTCCCTTTGTGCCCGTCGTCTAATACAACACTCAGGCGCAAACCAGGTGCAGCAAGTGAACCGGTAACAACAACATGGTAATAATGTTTAGAATTATAACTAAAACTAGTGATTCTGGGTTCAACCTTTAAACAAATCATCACAAAGCCAAATGCATTTCAATAATTGCCAGTTTAGCATTAAAGCATTTGTGCCCCCGTTGTCAACATTGTGAAAAAGAACTGTGTTTTTGTTCAGGAAAAAGCGAATGATTATGTGAGTTCTATCAGGATTGCTCAAAGGCCACACCCACTTGTAGCAGTAAACACAGCACCCCAAGTTATCTACTGCATTAACTTGAATATTCTGTTGCCGGATTTGGGATCGTGTCAGTTTGTTGGCTGCTCCTTACGTTCTTGAGCCGGTTGTCAAAAGCAGAAGAGGGAGATGAGTCACGTGCATGTGCGCATCGTTAAAACCAAAAAGAGTCGCTCTCGACACAGCTTGAAACTAATTTTGGTCCCTTTTCAGGAGCATATTTTTTTAACGACTCTTGAGATTCCACCAAAATGCAGATCACTGTTATTTTCATCACAGACGTTTACTTGAAGTGGGCATATCATCAATCTTTCGTAAAAGTATGATTCATAGCGACTGGAAAGTGGCAATGAAATAAATTCTAAATACCGTAGCACCATAACTAATTTTCAAATTGACTGCAAGTGGAATGCAGCCAGGCAGCTCTATTCTTATGTATCAGCAATTACGTCCTAAAAAGATATATAAATATATATTTTTCACAAATTAGCCCCTCAGCAGTATAGGTGACTAAAATGATGTTGGAAAAAAAAATCTAAAGGGTTCCAATAGGAATCTGTACAAGTGCTGGATCATGCTCAAAATCCAGATTCGTTTAAATGTAAATGTAAACACATCAATTGCACTTCACTGTTCGGAGCTAGTACACTGATTAATTGGGATGAGAAGGAAGATCCTCACCTCCCTCACCAGCATCTCTGAAAGTCTCTGAGAGCAAGTTTAAAAGTGCTGCTGTCTCACAATGGATAGGCTCAAAGGAAAACCTTAATCAGAAACCGTGCGACAGTCCGGGAGTTTTTTTTTATTTTTATCAGCCCTGCCCCTCCTCTCTGAGATTTAGTTACTGTGCCTGTGCTGTCAGCCTGAGCGCCATCCATTAGCCTGTGTGGATTCACTAAGCTGTGAGCTCCAAACAACAGCCCTCGCCTCCACACATTCCTTCTTTCTTTTTTCACTCCAACACTTCTATTTAGATTTTGTCAAGATACACTCGTTGCATTATATGTATTGTTTCAGAGTGATGGGCATGGGGGTTCTCTCCGTTTTGTACTTATCGTCACACTCCTTTTGTTGGTGCTCCCAACTTACAGCCTCAACAGATAACAAAAAGGATGTATCACATGTACCCAAGGGTGTGGAGGTTTAGATCACTGTGGGCCAGTAGAAGAAGCCAGGTATTGTATTTATTAATTTTTCAAAGCTATTACGTGGCTTGAATTATGAAGCGACCATGTTGGGAAAACCCCGAGAGCCACAGGTGTTGTGGATCCAAGCTTTCCCCAATCCCAGATTGTTTTATTACTTATTTATTGTTCGATATAATAAATCATTCTACAAACATCATGCTACAAGCAGTGACTTTGTATCACAACTTGCAAAAACAAATATGCATATGTGAAAAAAAAATATTCCCTGCCTGGATCCTGCATAGCAATATTATGAGGAACATGGGTATTTGTCTAATATATATATATATATATATATATATATATATATATAGAATCACACACTTACTTGCTAACATTATTATTATTGTTTTTATTATTGCAGCCACTACACACATTTGTAATAAAGTATAATAATCTTCTTTTCACATCGTGTTGACAAGCTTTCTTTACATGTATGACTCCTACAGAATGCTCTGATTGTCAAAGGAGTCACATGGATCAGAAAGGGTTACCAGTTGGAAGCAGCTCTTAGGTCCTCTGCTCTTTGAAGACGAGCGAGTCTATTCAGCAAGGCTGAGCCTATATACCATATAGCACCATTTCTTTATCAACTCTGTGCCTCCCCAAAATTCTATTTGACATTTTCTCGACTAATCCGCGGCGTGGATGTAATCCTTGAAAAAGTCTCAACAATAAGTGAGCCCATCCTATTGTATAATTCAAGAATTACATTCAGAGTAAGAACTTAAAACAGAACTAGATGACTGAGCATCTGCTTCAAAAGCATCGTCCTGTCTTTCATCATTCACAAGAAAAAAATAAGCTATTGTAAAGCTCCATCATAAAACAACTCTACCACAGTTTCCAATATAGAATACAGCTAAAATAATAAAACTAGTGAATGTACAGAGGCTTGAAATTGTTTTTCATTTCCTGCAGCAAAAAGCATGAAAAGCTTGTTCAAACACTTCTATCGGAAAATGTAAACCTTTTTCTGCTGGCGCAGGAGTAATTGAATATTGCCTATCAAGGAACAGAGAAGGGCAAAAGAAAGGGACTGATAGACTTCAACAAACGGATCGCGAGCCATCTGGAGTCTTGAAAAAAAAACCTCAAAGACTGCAGAGAGGAAGGAGGAGGGGGACTCTTCAGCAGGTGATGGATTTTCAGAATCGGAACATAAAGACTCCAAGGTGTGGCACAGTGAGAATTAAAGTTAAGATACTCAGGGACTTGACATTTGAGAATCACATACTCTAAATATGATATACTTTTCAATAGGCCATAGAGATGAAAAAGAACTGGTGTTGCAACAAATTAATATATTTTTGACTTGACTTGATGCTGGATAATACCAGCCGCCACGTCTCAACTCAAAGACGCACAATAACACCCACAAAACAAATCCATCTAGCCTCTAAGCTGCACTAGCACCAGCTTGCAGGCAGAAAAACATGATGTTCGGGCTTCCAAAAGTTTCCCACTTTCTGGTTATCCAGGTATTATGTGTTAGGACCCTGTAACCCCGCTGTATACAGAGAGGTCAAGGGGCAGAAGTAGGGAATGCATTAACCTTGAGCCGTTTCTGGCTTAAGATAGGGCATACGTGCTTCCCCCTCACCTCCGCCAGCCTCCAGTATCTCCTCCAGCAGCACATGATGAATAGGCCTGATCACACAGCCAACTGATTGGTGGAGCGAGTAGCATAGAGGCAACCGCAAAAACGAAGAAGAGGTAAGCGGGGACTCTTTGGGAGCATGCTGAATCTATTAGGTTTGTAAATTCAGACAGTTGTGTAGCGTGAGCGCTGCCGCATATATCAGTGCCGGCATAAACAATGCGGTGTCCATAAGATTAAGACACAGTGTCTCGAGCTAGCGTAGAGGAGAGCATACACTGAGTCACGGACTCATCGTCTTGTACAAAGAAACACTCACCCCGTAAGTCTGAAAGAATTCAGTCTAAACCAACCATTTACTGGCTGCAGCCTCACAATGTGCCTCCATCAAGGGTCTGCCACTGTAGTCTTACTACTAAAAATATTCAGTATGATGACAGATGACAAACACAGCTGGGAATTCGGGGATTGATCGACCCAAAACAATGGTAATTTGAGTGGCCACATGCAACTTCATAAAAAAGAATAGAATTGTGTGACAAGCACAGTATGGCAAATTACAAGGGTACTATGTAATTCATAATGGGGAAACTCAATAAAGTCCCTTTGTAATAATTGTCAGAGATAGATGAGGAGATGAAATCTTAAAATGTGTATATCGCCAACAACTTACATTGCATCGTGTTGATATCTGTGACCACTCTTTATGCTAAACCGAGCTAACCATCTCTCAGATTCAGCTGCATAATTAATTTAATGGACACATTTGAGAGGTGCCCATTTTTTTTTTTTTTTTTCAAACCTACACATGAACAAAAACTGGGGCATGCAGACAGCACAGAATTAAATACCATCTGGGCACTGTTTCAAGTTTCATATAAAGAACCAAATGATCTTAAAAAGTCTAAAATGTCATTCATCTGTCCTGCTCCACTGTGCTATTATTAGTTATGAGACACACTGGAGAACAGGTAATGCATTTTCCATTTTGATTCATCTCTAATTTACAGGCTTATAATAGTTTGTCCAGTTGCGGATAGGATTGCATAGCTTAATAACATAATCATCAAAAAAAGTGATTTTCCCCAAATATGTTTCTCTATGTAATGAAAAAAGTAGGGGACCTTATGAAAATCCAAGAAAAAAACAACGATTTGGGAACAAAAAAACCTGGCAACAAGAAAATAGATAGATGGGAGAAAAAGCCCGTCATCTATATAAAAAAAAAACAGGGCGATTTAATAACTCTGAACAAAGCTGTTCCCTCAAGCAAGTCAAACCCGTAATGACAAAACAAGAAACGAGACCAAGGCCACCCAATATTACCTTGGCAACCTTGATACGAATCATACATAGCAAAGAAAGCATTTAAAAAAGAATCAAGGCGAGAAAGACCTTTGCAGTGCAACTTGCAGAGACGGGAACCAAGACGGAGGGAGAGGATGGCAGGGAGGCAAGGAGGGGATGGACGATGAGCTGCACCTGAAACAGGCATGCGAAATTGATGGAGTCTAGGGGTGCCATTGATACTTAGAGGACAGGAAGCAGGCTGTAAGGCAATTATCACCATCTCTCAAATTTGATTTAAGACCATACACGTGTGTAATACTGTGGACTAATCAAATCTAAGGTAGATACGTCAGGAGCTAATTTCTACCTTAAATGTCAGTGATGCCTCTCCATCACTGAAAAATGTACATTAGTTATGTTCTAATAAGCACAGCGTATGCATTTTCACTCATTCTTGTGAGTTTGTATGCATGTGCGTTCGTAAGAGACAGACTGCCTAAACCTATGCTTGATGAGACGGTCACCTTATATAAATGCACAGACTTTGGGCCAGTTTAATCATCATAAGCAACACTCCTGATGAATATCAACAGGCGACACACCACATAAACCCACACATTTTGATAAATGTAGGAAACAAGATAAAAAATGGAGACAAATGTAAAGCTAAACGAGTATAAACAATTGATCCATTATGTCCACACATATAGAAACTGCCTATGCATGCACATAAAATATGTGCAAGATACTGCTTCAACTATTAATCCTGAGGGAACATCTGCATGAAATAAAAATAGATTAAATCATTTAATATTATTTTAACATTATTAAGCTAAGTTCCAGCAATAATTGACTTTTGTTCATTTACACTTCTGGGATTAATTCAACAATGGCTTATCCAGACTTGCAGATGGCGTATAATGAATATCCTGTGAAACGTCAGCTTTATCTATCAATAAAAATGCTTTAAAAAAAGAAATGCCATGATTGACCCAACATTTCACTTTTAAGTGCTGTAAGACATCAGTAAAGCATATTTGGGGACATGTGCAGATCAATTGTGCAGCCCAAAGGGGACACTCACTTGTGTAAACACTACTTTTGTGGGATGAAATGCAGCTTGTGAGAGCGTTTGAGCTTGCCTGTCCAGAAGGACAACAACATATAATGCCTAAAACCTATTTTTCTTTTTTTTCCCTGAAATTGGACACAATTTATAGCTCTCTGCCCAGAAAGAAAGTAATTGGCTGCGTATCTATATTTTATTCTGGTGTACTGTACAGAATAAAGAGCCATGTGTTTGTATTATTGTTGCCATTGCGACCAACACAATGGCGCACATGCCTGTGTGCAGCAATTAATAGGCCAACAGTGTCCTAATGGCTTGCTTCATCACAGTTTAAAAAGAAAACATTGTAAACATACTGTATGAGGAAAAAATGTTTCCTTTTTTAAAGATATTGTTGAACTGCGAGTCATTTTACTAGAACCAATTGAATTGGCTGAATGTTGTGTTTTAAGTTTTACAATCAGTATAAGGAGGTCATGCCTTTAAGAAAGATCTCAATGTATTATCTTCAAGTGATTAAAGACTTTTGAGATGAACAGAACGATTAGGAGACTACTTTTTTATTTTACTTCTTTTCTCACTGCTCGACTGTGACTGTCACGCCCTCAGGTGGATTTACCAAACAACAAGGCTGCCCTCTGGTGGTTTGGGGACAACAATAAATAATATCGAAAAACGGGGGTATATGTGAGAAACAGCTCCTTATTAGAGCAGACCTGTCTATAATGCGTCAGAGAATTTACTTTTTGTATGACTATATTAAACATTTAATATAACTTTGGTCATAAGTTTTCAAAAATATAAATTCAAGGTTGTTTTACACTGCAGAGTGAGAAGACAGGCCAAATATATCTTCAGTTTCAGGTTCCACATTCACCTACTCCTAGAATGATCAGAATTTACAATTAAGATTTACACTGAAATGCTCTCGAGATGAGCCATTATCAACATAGAGACTCAGGATAATAAATATACAACATATAAAAAGAAGAAAAATGCACCACAACAATATACAAATATAAATGCAACTGTGGAAACAAATACAAATACATACTAATTATGAGACCTAACCATGCCTTGATAATGATTAACACTAAATTCCTAGCATTTAAATAGTCAACTCAGAGCCATTCTGAATTGATGTGGTTTGAATTCCCCACTCTGACATTTACCTTAGTTTTGGGATCAGGATTTTTCAGTTTCTTACCTTCAAGACAGAGATATCAAAGATGGGAATTCAAACGCATACAAATATATTGCTTGTGTAAAGCCCTGTTTTTTGAATTCAGTTAAAACTAAGTTGAAAAATCTTCTGATTGAGAATTTGAATTCACTTCAACACTTTATTTTCTTAAATACCACAGAATATTAGTACAGTCAGCCACACATATTTTTGGAGGCAGAAGACATTCCAGTCGCTCTCACCCTGCTTTTATAAAGTAATACAAGAAAACTTGGGTGGCATCAGAGTCTATTTTTATATACACATATATACACACACACACACACACACACACACACACACACACACAAACACACACACACACACACCGTCACAGGTCATTTTTGGGGGCATTAGTTGCATTAATTTCCCGAAGACTTACTTTGAGCCTAACCATAGCCAAAATCAACAATCAATCACACAACCCCCGCCCCCCCCCCCTAATTGTGGACATGGCATTCATCTCCAAAAAGCCATCCTCAACTAAGTGGTCTGTAGCCTGACATTTGTCCTAAAAGGAAGGCATATGACACAGACACACAAAAGTCAAAAAACATGGAATCCTGGCCAAATTCCACTTAAGATCGTGTTCAGGTGCAATTGGCATGCAACTTAGATAATCTGTGACACAGTCCATCCATGTTGCTACACTCTATTTGGCAATTAGTAGAATAGTGCAGACGCCTTACAACTGAGATGGAGCATTTGACTTTTTGCTATTTTACTTCTTTTTTAAAAGGCAAAAAGGGAGGTGTTTCAAACAAGTCTTCTGAAATTACAGTACAGGTTCACCCAGGTTATTCTAAAATAACACACGGAACACCAGATTGACTAAACTTACAGCACCTCAATGCATATAAACATAGCCAGTGTTGTCAGTTACACTATATACATCGTCGATTCAGGCAGTGCAAGATGAGACAAGGCCAGTAACGGCTAGGTCAACAGTTGCAAGCTTCATATTTAGGGGCGTTAAGGTTACATCCCACCAGTATCTTGTTTGCATTCAGATCAAGAGATCATTTAAAATCAAACTGTCACTTCTGACATTCTGTCTCTAAATTCATTTTCCAGCTGTACCATCACTGCAGCAATAACAGATTCATTGGCACATTAAAAACATCATGGACAGAGTCATGATATATAGATCATTTCTGACATTTAAGATTTTGTGAGATAGAAATCTAAGCAACATTACTAGTGAGGCGTGTGTATTCTATTTCTATATCTAAGGTGGACAAAACAACAATATTAAAAACAAAGGGACACTTCAGAGTACTGGTGCAGCAGTGTGAAATGCTGGATTCATAGCCATTAAAGATGTGATGGGCAAGAGGACACCAGGCATAAAAAAAAAACACTCTGAAAGAATGCAGCACAATAGGGGTGTGCCATATTCAACCAGGAAAAAAATATGCATTCAGGTCTGTATGCTATTGATAGAGGGAAAATGGGCTGCAAACGACTTTCTAGAGAAATACAGCTTATTTACAGGGTAGGAAAGAAGTGCAAGGCTAAGCTTTTCATAGACATTCACACACTTAATATCCACAGTATATACTAAAAGACATGCGGCAGAGGCACAAACATATTCATCATACAAAAACAAAATACGTCAAAAGCGGAACACTAGTCAAACGTGACTTAAATCTGATCAACACTGAAACCAATACACACAAAAGCATTGATATCATGGGATGTGAAAAGGCAAAAGCTGATAATCCAGCCCTTTGAATAAAAAAGATTAGCACTGCCACAACAACAAAGTGACATCAGTAATCCAACGCCCATCTCTACCGAGTGCCAGCCTCATTTTCAATATATTTCAACGGAGTGATATCGCCCACAGAAAAAAATATACGCTTGTTCCATAAGAGGTACAATATTTGGTTTTCAAATTGGGCTCTCAACTTCCCCGGTATTCTCAAATACTTGCACAGCACAGTGTTAGTGCTTTGACAATTTAAAAATAAATAAATAAAGATGCAATGACACATTGCAGTGTTTAACCACTACCTGTATTGCTACCGACAAATAAGGAGATTCCTTTCTCTTCAGTGTAAGTCAAAAACACAACTATAGCTTACTTTAGTTTTGCAAATCACAGTCACAGTCACAAACTCATAGCTTTCATAAACAAAACCATTTGAATTAACGGTCAAATAAATTAAGACTTTTTAATTCACATTTCCATTCTTAATCCTCCTTCTCGTGGAGCACTGCACGTACACGCTTGCGTACGTAAAAAGCAGTGAGTGCACTGCAGCAGGCAGTGAAGATGAAAAGTGCAACGGCGTCGTGTGCAAGATCACCGTGAAGACTCTCGTAGAGGGGGCGACGCTCCGTGAAGTCTGTGCGCAGGGCTTCGATCTGCGTCAGGGTGCACACCACCACGAACACGTGAAAGATCTGGTGGCCCTGTCCGATGAAGTCACACTTCCCAGGGAACAAACTCTCTGGGTGAGGGCAGCAGAAGAAATAGGCGCTGATTAAGAAAAAGAGCACGTGATAGAAATGGTACGCCACAATCGGGTCGGAGCAGCCATCCCGGTAGCAGCTGTAGATGCGGTGAACCACAGGGCTTATGTCTAAGCAGTAAGCCAAGGCTGACGGCACCACTTGGAACAGCTTGAGGACAAACTTGGGTATGTCATGACTGGCATATTTGCCATAGCAGCAACCGAAGCAAGTAAGCCAAGCCAAGAACGCCGCAGCGGGCAAAAAGAGCCCTTGCACTTTATCGTGCCACTCCTTCTCTATGGCGTAGTAGTAGTGGGCCAGGGCACTGCCATACTGGTAGACTGCAACCCCCACGTAGTCGAGGAAGTAGAAGCTGTAGCAGGAGAGCTCAGACTTGGCAGAGAGAAGATGGGCAAGTGCGCTGAAGGAGAGGTAGGTGAAGGCTGCCAGGAGGACAATGAAGAGGGGCTGGGCATGAGGGTCTCGCAAAAAATCCACCGTCTCGGAGATCTCCTGCCATTTCACCAAGATGATGAAGGCAGCGAGCAAATGGGTCCACACATTGAGGGTCTCATTGTGCCTCTGGAAGAGGGTCAGGAAATAGTAGCGCCAGCTGTGGTCCGGTTGTCTGTACCCAGTGAGGATGTGTCGCTCACGGAACACCCAAGGAACATCGGACACCTTCACAGTGCAAGGCAGCGTGGGGAACGCCGACTCCAGCAGCTGGGGGATCTGACGCAGCTGCTGCGCATTGATGAACAGGCGACCTATCTGCTCCATCACCACCGTCGCCATGGCAAACTGGAGGCAAGAGAGGAACGAGTGTCAGTCATCGGGTATCTCTCTGGACTGATGATGTCCAATTCCGCATGGATCATCGCGTTTGTGTGTGTACAACTGCGCATGCAAACCCAGACGGCGAATTGCTCCTGTTCCTTGGCAGTTGTTCGGTTAATGAACGGAAAATATGGACAAACGACAAATACAGAAGGCCTGCTCAATCAAGGCTATGTTCATTTATTTCCTCAATACTGCAGCTCAGTTTTTGTCTCTCCCAACAACTCAGAAATATTCCTGGTGCAGTGTTCATCGGCTAATCTGTTTCTGTCTGCTGTTTGCTACTGCACATGAAACCTACAATGGGATTATCAAATGTCTGCTGCTACTGCTGCTGCTGCTGCTGCTGCTGCTGCTGCTGAATTGTGGTTGATTACAGAGTTCTCTGGTCAGAACACCAAAACATTAATCTAGACACGAAAATGCTCTATAAATACACTATTCGGTATCGAGTGATAATACTCAGTGTGTCGTTTGACAAGAATATAAACATTCTGCTCACACTTGGAGTGAATTACAATGTTTGCATAATTAATGATACAACATTTAATGTAGTGGTGAGTTCTTTGTGGTGGTATTAGAGCATCTGACTGCTGTCTGGGGCTTGTTCCCAAGCTGAACTGAGCTACAACATGATGAATGACTGATGAACTGTTGCACACCCCATGAGTGCAGGTCCAATAATAATGCAGATGAAAGATAATGAAGAATCTCAGATGCCCTTATGGTCATATATTCAGAAGATCACAACTAGTTTCTTAATTCTCAGTATCTTTGAATACTTGAAAAGCGTAGCACCAGGTTTCAATGCAGTACAGCTAATCCTATTGGTATTTACGAATGAATGGTGATGCATTGGTTGGCCATATGACTCCTCTATCTAAATATATATAATATATTGAAACATTTGATGGGTATTTCTCATGATTTAGTGCATTGTAACATGCAGGGATGTTAAGGATCACAGTATGCATGCCAAACCTTACGAATTAGAACTGTTCCGCATTTATGTTCCGCAGACAATTCAGATTGAAATACTAAAATGGATCCTACATTGCCTGCAAAGTATTTTAAGTCGATATAGAAAGAAGTTAAACAGAAAGTATAGTATATACAATTAATTGGCCAGAAACACACTGCAAACTAAATCAGTTCACATTCAAAGCATTTGAAAATGCCTTCACCACTTGAGAATGAAATTATATGGATGCTGCCTAATAAATAAGCCTAAACTTTGCTGGTAAGATCACGTTTGTTTTATTCGTACTAAAATCGACCTCAACTGTGTTTTGTACTCAAGCAAATAAATGTGGCTCGAACACCATTAGTAATTTATTTTGAAATTACTGGGAAGCTTTGCAACACATTCTGTTGTTTTTTCATCAATCGTTCTGAAATCCAATCCAATTTCGTCATCCTGACCGGGCAACGTGTGTTGACATTGTCCTGTGGGCCATGACTAACGTGAACGCCATCCACACATGCGGAGACCGGGATTAAAATCATTTCAACGATATCTCTCCGGGTTAGACGGCGGAAATCAGCCGAGAGGGATGAGGCCGAGCGAGGATCAGGAGGGCAGGCAGACATGGAGCGATGAATGGGAAGCAAATACGCCCATCCAAGTCCACACCATCGGTATCAAACAAGGGTTTCAATCCCTCAAAATATTTATGGCCGAAGGAAAATGCTCGAATACAATCGAAGGGCATGCTTCGATGTGTGGGGATTGGAACCCAGGCCCAGCTGTGGGCCTGTTGCCGTTCATTCCCATGAGCAAAGCTGCACCTGACCGACATGTCCGTGGCAATTTGTGAGCCAGTGTGCGAAATACATTTGCATCCGGTCTTCCTCCTGGTATCGAGCTTTGGCTTCAGCCCTCTCTGCTTGTTCATTTACAGACATGTACCGCGCGTGTTCGTAGTGGAAATGAAGAAATATCGTCGCAAATGCATCAAGACGAACGCCTTCGAGGCTGCATCTGAGCCCATTTCACGCTATTTCACGTAATCATTCGCCATCGGAAACACCGCGGATTTTTTCATCTGCGAGAAAGAAAAAACGGGTGCCGATCACACGGCCGTACCTGTAGATGTTAGAGTCAGTGCAGAGTATTGGCGGTGGCCGTCGGTGAGCGGTTTGTAGCCGTGCAGGATGTAGATAACATTGTTCGAAGGGGTGAGCGGATGGAGGATGACCGTGAAGGCAGCATCGCCTGGCGGCTCCAACAGCGCAGCTGCTGTGCTAGCTCGAGCCGCTTTGACGAGCGGCTCTTTTGGCCAGTCGGCGAACGCGGTGCTGCTCCTTCCCGCTGCCGCGCAAATCGCGTCAACCAATGAAAGGTTCCGTTGTGGCCTTTCGGCCCGCCCACGCTCCACAGACTTTCTTCCGCTGTCAAATGAACAGGGGCGCTCCCACGACGCACCTCCTCCCGGAACCCTCATTTTGAACTATCTGCTTAGCTGTGTCTGTCGCTCTTTACAGACCTGGCCTCATTTACACCATCAAACACCCATTCACCATATTGAGCTTATCTTGAATATATAATGCTATTTTTTTTTACAGGTGTCTTAAAGAATGTTCCATGAAAATGACCAGGCACATTTGAAGTGACACTCCACAATGGCTCAGATTCGTGTATTATTTATTTTCTTAAATTCTTTGTTTGTTGCTTATTTTGTTTCTAAATTTCTTTCCCAGTTACTTTGATATCCCTGCTGGATCTCATTTGGTTATCAAAACAAGTCATTTCCCTGTTTCATTAGTGTTATCAGTCATTTCTATGCCTCATGCCTTTCACTGTTTAGCACTCAGTAACACAGTTGCCATTGCAATCTAAAACTCTGTGTTTTCTGTAAGATGCATTGTTCCCTCATTCGAATAATCCTATGTGGGGAATACTCCCAGTGGGATGGATAAACAGTTTTTCCACATGTCACAATTAAGCAAACATCATTATACTGTTATCAAAATATATTTCAGAGCCTTTTATTTTGCAATTTTGAGTATTTTGCACATTCAACAGATTTATGTAACTAGCTGTAATTTTGAGTTTGTGCTATTTGTATTGAGGGCATGTAAGATTCTCCAAGCTCATGATTTCATGACAAGAATTTGTGACAACCCAATTATTGTGAGAGCTTGTAACACACAGTGCTGAGCTCATGACCATTAGCTGCCTATCATGCAACCTAGTCTTATGAATATTTGTGAAATAGTGACGAAAATTTAGCTATTGATTTGTGAACAGGGTTATGTCATACATTTAAGATCAATTGAATGTATTTTAATGTTATTTTTTATCTTTGAACAATTTCAAAAATAAGATTGTCTCGCTGCCACAAGATGTCAGTAGTGTCAAAATCCTATACAAAAAAAGCTTGTAATTTTAGAATAAAATCTTTTAACTTTTACTTTATCAAGGCCATTAAAACTTCCTTTTGTAATCCAAGCAATATCAAAACAAACCTTTCTAAAAGTTATGAAAATACTTAATTCCTCTTTGATTTCTAGCCTTTTAGACCATTTTAATTCCCCCTTTACTGGATTGTTTTTTTTAAAACACAGAAGTTTTACTTTGAACAATGTGGATCACATTACCCTTATCTCACTCCACTTGTTTCCTTTATCTTATGAAACCGATTCAATTAGAGAAAGGTTTGTTTACATTTATCCCTGTTATTTATCTATTTTTTGTTATTTACTTGTGTATTGCATTTTATTGTTATATTACTTGTCTTGTCTTATATGTGAAGCACTTCAGCCTACTTTGCATGAAGGGTGCTACATAAAGTTTAGAATTAAAGTTTCACTAAGCAGACTGCAGGAGGAGCTATGTGAGGACTTTGAGTTAAACCATCTAATCCAATAATCACGTCGTCAACATATGCCACAAAATGAGCGTTACATTCCAAATTTAAGGAAGATGAAGTCATTCAACTCTGCAGGACAGCAACTTATTTTGAGGATACAAACTTTAATGGTAGAACCTGGGCATTGTTAAGTATACTTGAACTTACAACCTAATCAACAGTTCAGAACAGTTGATACATGATACACTAATAATGCATTTTAACAGTTTGAAGCACAAAATGCAGTGAAATACCAGCTTATTGAAAAAAAAGAGTCATACAACAAAGTAATCAGAAATAAGCTGCCAAAGAGAAAGAAGTACAGAAACATCAGGCACACGAAATCTACCGGATAACACCAATTGATTTTCAAGGTATGGTTAGAAAAATAGAGCTTATCTTTAATGATGTAAAGGCAATTTTACGGATCAAAAAACAATTAATCGTCACTCTCTTTCAACGCCTCCTTGTTCTTCCTCACTTCTTCAAGCTTCTTGTCCTGTGATTGTTAAAAGAGAAAATATTTGTAGAGCTTTTGTCTTGTTTTTTGCATTAAATATGAGAAAGCAGTGTGTTTGTCTAAGATTAGTATTTTACCTTCTCCTTGAACTTCTCGCTGAGAGCTGCCATCCGTGCAGTGCGGTTCTCCTTGTTTGCCTCCATCTTCTGATTCAGTTTGTCCTTCGCCATCTTGCTAAAGTTGCAGTTTTCCTCGATGGCCTTCTGGAGGACTTCCTTCTCGTGCTCCCGTTTCTCAGCCAATTGTTTCAGTACGTCAGCCTCATGGCTCTAGCAAATTACAAGAGCACATCAGTAAGTTATTAGAACATAAACATTTCCCACATGCTATTCCCAAAAGCACATTTCTTTAATTAACAATCATTTGTGAAGGTAGATACCCTGCGTCTCTCTTCTGCGGCTTCCAGTTTTCTCTTAATCTCATCCAGTGACGTTTCCTTTTTTTTAAGAGGAGACAGTGGAAATTCCCCTTTGGCATCTGGGGTTGAGGGGCTCAGGATGACCTCAAATGCATGACCTGAAGCACGCTTGTTCAGCTCCTTCACTTGGATGTCTGTAAAACAAGATGTTTTAGTGCTACTAGGGATGGTCACTAACTTTATTTTGTACTTGATGGATGACAAAGCACTACCAAAACATGTGCTCAATTAATTTGCTGTAGACAAATTAGTCAGCTGATCAATATCAGCACTTGACTGTCATCTTAACATTGAGTCTCTCCTGAGAATCGCAGTGTGTCTTGAACAATTAAAATAGGGGTCATTTGTCAGAAAGGTCAAGAGAGGACACAAATCCCTGCTGGGTGGGGGCACTGCTGTATTGTTATACAATGTGTTTAAATCTTGCAAATGATTTCAGAGACACAGCAACTTTGCCTTTCCCTGCTTTTGTGTAGTGCATAAAGCAGTCCTGTGGTGGAATGATTTTTTTATAGTGTTGTTACATCCCAAAAGAGTTAGTTTTGCACTTGCAGTAACTTAATTTATTTACACCCACCTCCAAAGCTTGCCATTTCAGCAGTTAGTTGCCCTTATGCCCACTATAGAAAAAGGGGGGAAAATGAATTTAGTATCGAGAAATGCATATTTATTTGTACATAGTGGAAAAGCATTCATTTTAAGGATATTCACCAATGGAAATAAGAGCAACATCTCATGTTTTGACAAAATTGACAAAGCTGATGTTTCAAATTTTCCCTCCAGTTTTGTCACGATAGAACCAATTCACAAATTATTTTGGGGACACAGAGACAAGTTAACTTAATTTATTCATCTAATAAATATATCCGCTTGTGTTGTTTATTTGAGGAATCACCCACTGGAGTGCAATAATTCATCATCTCAGCATACATTTTACAAAAATTGCTGCATGGTTGCAGATTATACAATCATAATATTACATAATGTGTTCCGTTTTCAGGCATAACATGAAAGGGCATGTCAAGCAAAACAAGTTCTCCATCTCGCTGGCGCCTCAGATACAATATGTATGAGGTAGAGTATATACAATGACTATAAGGCTGTGTATATGTGGGTGGGGATTATGTGGGCACACATGCATCACAGCAAGGTATGGTGGGGGAGGGGAAAATGAAATGCTGCACAACAAAACAAATACAACATTCACACAACTGAAAACTAGGGATAATGTGTTTTTAATCAATGTGGGGGGGGGGGGGGGATCCGTATTCTTAAATGGAATATACCTAAGGTGAGACAGGTGGATTAACAACGTTGGTCTGCTCGCTTGAAGTAAAAACATTTTCATTACACGACTTTAAAACAATACACCGCTCAGCAGCACATGGTGCGAACTGACTTATTGACTTATATCGTGTAAAACGTTCAAAAGCAACAGTGCAGCTCAGGTTTTACAGTGTTTTTTGACATATTTGTCAACATTTAGGTATACGAACAGGAATATAGTGTGCTAAAGAGCGGCCATAACAATAAAACAAGAAAGTCCGTTGACTCCTGCAATTGACTCCTGTGATGCTGAGTTTCCAAAATGAAAAATCAGCGCTCCAAATGAACTTGAACTACACACACAAACACACATAATGTGAGACAAACATTTACATAAACGCTTTGTCCTCACCGTATGGTACCTGAGAGTGAAGAGCTCGAACCTGGTTCCTCTCGTGTCTGCTCAAACCAACAAACATCTGCACCTTCGCGCAAAAAACCGACCGACCCCAAACGTAGCCAGAGAGGTTTGCATTCATTGGTCCAAACCGACCAATTACAGTCAGGGTGCAGAGGCTTTTAGCGCCAGGAGCAGAGCGCCATCCACAAACGCAGACGGAAGCCCCTTTGCAGTCAGAGCAGAACAAATGGCAGCTCAGTCCTTCTCATCTCACACATATGTGACCATACATGCATAACGTGTTCATACATGTACAATGTGATCATGCATGTAGAATCCGAAATCCAGGTAAGGACATGGTTCAAATGGTACAGTAAAGTGGGTTTATACCTTGATGTATTGACAGTGCTACGTTACATGAAAATGAATACCAATATCATTCAGTGACCTTTCTTTTTCTTCTTTTAATGGGGCCTATGCTTAGACTTACACTGCTGTGTCAAATCAAAAATAAGTGCAAGCTCAAACAGCCCTTTTCACATTTAGTCTAACTTTAACTTTGTTTTCTACTAAAATGTTATAACATTTTATATATAATAAATCACTATAACAATGAATGGAGACATATTTAATGTTTTATGTCATATGATTTGTCTTTGTACACAAATACATGAATATTTATTATGTTTGTCTCAAAGATATTCTCAAAGGCGACTCAAAGTAGAGAATGGAGTTCCGAAAACGCTACCTGGGGGGTATCATCCCAGAAGATAATCCCTCAAATTTTAGATTAAGTTTTGGTCATCATCCGTCAGTATGTGTGTCAAGAAATGTATGGGTAATGAAACACTTTAAAGTGTTTTTTTCGAGCTGTTGAAAATGTCTAATGATGTATGATGTTTCTGTGAGGCACTTTATGCTGTTTTCACATTACTCACAAGCAAAACTAAAACCTGGCTGGTCGCTTTGTTTCAGGGATGCAATACTGGAAAATTCAACATCATAGTTCATTATGTAATGACCACACGGCTCATTTCAGCTTCACTCTGACACCCACTTTTACAGTCACTGCCAACGGTAGGTGAAAATAAATTGAGATTTTCATCACAGCCCAAAGTATATTGAAGTAAATGGGTCATTAACCTGGCAATAATGGACTCATTTATGAACTATAACTATTTACAATCACCTGTTTGACAACCTCCGATCATGCATACGAACTCTTTTCTCCTTAATGTGTCTCATATAGGCTGAGTTTAAGCTATAATACAGCAGATTCACTTGACATTTATCAGTTATTCCTAGTATGAAATGTTCACTAGATTTATTGTTGCAGATATTTGCACTTCACTTTTCCATTATCCAGTAAGAAGTCTCCTAAAACTTTAACAAGAATCTTTTTTCTTCTAACATTTTCCCTTTCTTGCAGCTCTTGCTGGAGGGTAAGATTACAAGAGTGTCCTTGGAGTGAGTGATAAAAGAGTAGTGATGGATGAGAGTGAAGTTTTATTCCCGGCAGCTGCATCCTACCAACGATAATATAGAGCGGCAGCTCAGTGCCAGAACAAAGAGGTGATTATAGGACCCTGAAAAGGATGAGTAGACTTTTAAGGTGGAAAAAAAAAGATAATGGAACATTTGCATTTTTTTTCTGGGGAGGTGAAATATGATATTTAAATTTGGATTGATCACAACAGTGATGTAGATTAAATGTCCCTAAGATTGGGAAAGTGTTATGCAGAGCAAGTATAAAGATAAACAAAGGTTATCTCTGTCTGCATATGTTGTACAGAAATGTTACAGATATTAACCTTATTGTAAATAAATGAACAGACGTTGCTCTCAGAACTGCAAACAGGCCCCATGTCTTAATTCATCCTGAACTGATGAATAGCTGACATTGGCACACATGTGTTGACATGACAAAGGATCCTACTTCAATTAAACTTCGCACCTGTGAATCCAGCTACACAGGATGCTTTTGCTGAAGCAACATACCATAATGAGCGTAACTCATAAACAGCTCTGCTATGTTCTGACAGATTTTACAGTTGCTGCTGCTGGTATGGTACAAATTGCGGTACGTGTTGAGGCATGCAGTATTAAATCATACAGAAACTGTGGCCCAAACTGTTCCCTGTAACTTGCACTCCCTCCATTTTATGATGTGTGATAGTTCTTGTAAGTTATACATTATTCATTCGCTCAAAAGCTCTAAAAAAGTTTTAGAGGTAAGCTTTCCATTTTTGTGTTGAGGCCCACGAAGTAGAACCAGCCTTGGGCCCTTTTTTATTTTTTTTACTTTTTCTCAAAAAATTGTATTGACTTACTAATATGCTCAAACAATTTATCAAAGCTGATTAAATTAAGTGGTAGTAATATTAATCGCTGGTTAAATGCTGCTGCCTAGTGGTAAAGAGAGGAATCAGCTTGACTGCACAAAAACTCCTTAATGTCTGTAATCCACATAATATATATAGCCATTAAAATGCATTCAAAAGTTAATGTATTTTACTGACAATATCATGGAAATGTAATTTCTAGAACCATTTCTTTTCTAAGGGTAAGATTTAAAAAATTGGCAAATTGATTTAGTCAGCTAGTATCAATTTAAGAACTTAAAATCTTACTCTTGTGTCAGTTTGTAACACAAAAAGTCTACATTGTCTTTTCAGTATTTGTTTGTAGCAAATATTGTTGCAGTCATTACTCTTAAACTGGAAAGACAATAGATACTTTGATATAGGCGCAGGACAGTAAATATTCGAATTAAACATGTCTCACCAATTCAATATTCAGCTATATTAGCCACTAGTCAAAAAAGTGTTTGTGGTTCATGGACAATATGAACATAACTCTAATTCTTATTGTAATAGCTGGCACTTGTGGAAGCAAATTATTCCTAAGCTACACTTAATTATATTTTTTACGTTGTGGGTTTGTTTTTCAACTAAAATCACATAAACATGTACAGGTAAGTTTCCTTTAAGTGTTTGATAAACTGAACATTGTTTCCTAATGCCTTTTTTTCCCACTATTGCACTCAACACCCTATGCTATTAAATTAATTTAATATTTGGCAGTTATACAATAGTTGTTACAAACATAGGACTATTAATAACCCAATCACTGCTGGCTCCCCACTGTGCTGGTGCACTACCAACAGCAGGGGCTTCGAAGAGGCTTGCTTCAGCACCTGATAGGCTCTCTATTGCTATCTTTGTAGCTTTAAACAACAGTCCGCTTTGGAGATGCTGAGCGAGGGAACAGATGGTCCCTGCATTTACTCACTTGGTATGCACTGTGTCCTGCAATAATACCACAACACATTTTGCAATGAACAGCGCCCATATACACAACCTTAATCCTTCAACCGCACCGAAATTGCTCCGGTCAAAACAATACCCCCCCCCCCCCCTCTACACACACACACACACAAGTACGCTAACATCTCTTGCTGAGTTCATTATTGTTAATTAAACGCCAAACCTTTATTTTGGGAATCTAACAAGCTGTGTGAATTTTATGGCGCTGGATAACAAGCATCCCGATAAGGCTGAGACTGTGAAGCATACGCACATGAAAATGAAGAAACATCGAGTGTTGTTAGAGCTTGACGAACCCGGTTTTAAGGTCTCAACCTTCCTTCGTCATGAGATCAGTAGAAAACCAAAAATCTGCAAGAATTCCTCCATAAGGGGGTGCAGGGGGGTGTGTGACGTCCGGATTGAGGAGGGCAGCAGCACGCCAAAGCTGCGTCCATACTGCATTATCAACAAAGAAGAAGAAGCTGCGTTTCCGCTACAGTCCTGTAATTTCCGTATTGTGTTATCCAGCCAAACGATAGGCGTCAATACATTATTATCACTTTCATCATATAGATGTGAAAATGGGAGCTTGTCTGGCCTTGTGCTCTTTAGCCAGCTGTGTAAGTACCCGAAACCAAAGCAACGTTATCTTAGATATCCCCGGAACCCTTTCGCTGTCTTTACGCTAGCTTTTAGCGAGATACAATTCATGTTGGCGTTGGGTAGCCGATGAGTCATTTGGCTTAAGTGCGTGACACGAGTGTTGGTCTAAAATAGCATTATTACAGGGCTACCAAGCTAACGTCACACTTAACAGCTTTGGTGACTGACATTTCTTTGAAGGTAGCTCCGCGAACTGGTGATCCATCGAATACTATATTGAGGAAGTATCAGAACTCGCCATTAACACATAGGTAAACAAAGGCGTGTTAGATTCGATAGTTACGTCAATGCTACTGTGTTATTCGCAACCGATTTCACGCATATGCTCATGTATATACTCAATGTATGGCTAATACCTGTGATGTAAGATAATAGCACAAGCTTTGGCTTTAAATGGGTAAACTAGGTCACTGATAATAGCTGTAGATTCGTGTTTGTTTTCCTCTGTGTGCACTTCACTAGGTGAACGCAGTCAATAAGGGGCCACCCTGCCCTAGATTTACTGAGACATACAATAGGCCAGTGTTAGGCCACAATTGATTGTTTACATGCCCTGTATTTCGAATGGAACAAACCTATATCTTATTAACCTTCTGCAAAGGTATTCAATACATTCATATGACCAATTTCTTGGTCAACGTTTTAACTGACACTGCTTGTTTCTCTTCCACCTGTGTAGGCCTCCTGTCTGTGTGGCTCAGCACCATGCCTTCTGTGTGGCTGCTGTCCTTCCTCCAATAACTCCACCATCACACGGCTGGTGTTCTCCATATTTCTGCTGCTGGGCACCGCTGTGTCTGTCATCATGATCCTCCCCGGAATGGAAACCCAGCTTCGCAAAGTAAGATCAGTGTAGTAGATCCAACTGGAAGTCTTTGCAATCTCATATTTTAACTTCTTCGTTGTACCATTATGTTTACAGTACATAGCCATTGAGTGTTGGTCACTCTACAGTTAATGTTTGCATAGAGAATGGCATAGTTTGCAATTCTCAGTCAGGTACCTTATTGTATTAAATATTGTTGTTATATTGATTTCATTTATCTGACTTTCTTGTGTTACATAGATCCCAGGATTTTGCCAAGGAGGCGCTGCCATACCTGGTATAGACAATGTGGCTAACTGCGACGTTCTCGTTGGCTACAAATCTGTGTACCGTATGTGCTTCGCCATGACCTGCTTCTTCTTTCTGTTCTCCGCCATCATGATTCGTGTCCGTAGCAGCAAAGACCCACGTGCAGCTATTCAAAATGGGTAAGTGCGCCATTGGTCTTATGTGAAACACATTGTTCAGGGATGAATACAGGTTTGCTGAACTTATCATGGATTTTGTAACTTTTCATTTTTCTAGGTTCTGGTTCTTTAAGTTTCTGATCCTGGTTGGGATAACAGTAGGAGCCTTTTTCATCCCTGATGGAACATTTCATACTGGTACTAATGTCCTCTCTTGAATTACAGTTAATGAAACAATACTCACTGCTTTTTGTACAAAATGCTTTGATTTATACGTGTGTCAGCCTTTTCTGTTTCATGATCACTTTTCAGTGTGGTTTTACTTTGGAGTGGTGGGTTCCTTCATCTTCATCATCATCCAGCTTATTCTGCTCATTGACTTTGCACATTCCTGGAACAAGGTGTGGGTCGGAAATGCTGAAAATGATGACAACAAATGCTGGTTTGCAGGTACAGCGTTCCACCGACAATAAGAGTTGTTTTTAACCATTATTTTTCAAACAAGTAATTGTATTCTTCCAATTCAATTAGTTATTTTGAGTATACATGTGGTTTTAATCCATTAAGATTAATTTAGGGCTATTCAAATTACAGGCCTCATGTCTTTCACCGTCCTTCACTACGCCCTGGCTTTCACTGCTGTGGTGCTTTTCTACGTTTACTATACACGGCCTGATGACTGCACAGAGCATAAGGTTTTCATCAGCCTAAACCTTATCTTCTGCATCGTCATCTCTATTGTCTCCATCCTACCCAAAATACAGGTACAGTATGGATCAGGCTTAGGCCATGGCCACACAAATACAATTTAATGTATAAGAGCAGTATATATATCTGTTGCTTTATATCCATATGCCACCCTTTCACCAAAAAGCACCCCTCACAATGGCACTTGAAGTAATCTCTCCAAAGATAATATAATATAATAATATTGAACGTGGGGGAAATTAGTTTGAAACTCTAATCAAACAATTGATACGTCCATCAATTAGTATTTACACTTGAATACAGCTTTGGCAATTACAAGTAAACCTATGTTTCAACTGCTTTAGGAGTCTAAATTAGATTACTTACTTTAACTATGTCTTGACCACAGTACAACAGTAGCTTATATTTTGTAATTTGTACGTTTGTCACAGGAAGCCCAACCACACTCTGGATTGCTCCAGGCTTCACTCATCTCCCTCTACACCATGTATGTCACATGGTCTGCAATGACCAACAACCCAAGTGAGTCTCTTCTTGTTTCAATTCACAGTTGCAGCTCTCCTCAATAGCTTCTGGTTGCATGCTCAGTATAACATATACAGTGGTTTCTTAATTGCTCTTTGTCAGCTGCAGAATTTTGATCAAACTGGTGAGTTTTCTTTTGCTTGTAGGAAGAAAGTGTTGCCTTTTTTGCCATTAGTTTGCTACAATGGGCACGCTTTTGGTCACTACATGCAATTACTGTCATGCCTTACTGTTTCCGATTAATGGCAGTTGGCAAACTACTTTGAGGTGCATTACCACCACTAATGACAATAAAGGATTATTTTATCTTATCCTTTCTTATTATATTGAAAATACACCAATCAGCATTATGACATTAAAACGGGTAACTGTGGCTAATCACCGTGTTTTGTCTTTGCCATTGGTGGAATTGAAATGCTCAGAGATACAATTTTATGTTGTAAATGTGTAAATAGAAAACTGTATTATAATATTTTTTTCATAACTTACTATATTGTAATACAATGTCTAATGCTGGGAGGGTGTGTGTGCATTTCTATCATAGATCGGGAGTGTAACCCCAGTTTGTTGAGTATAGTGTCAAACGTCAACAACACCGAACCATCTGGTGAGAGCACTCCAGGACAGGTGCAGTGGTGGGATGCCCAGGGCATTGTTGGTTTGGTCATCTTCCTCTTCTGTACTCTCTATGCCAGGTAGGTTTTGAAATGCCAAGTGTCACCGACTATGTTCTCTGCTTTGTTAGGTATTATTTATGTTTTTTGTAAAACTGGATGTCTCTGTGTCTCCCCTAGCATCCGTTCGTCTAGTAACACCCAGGTAAACAAGCTGATGCAGACAGAAGAGGGTGTAGGGTCAGGTGGAGAAGGCGTGGTGGGAGAGGACGGCATCCGCAGAGCCTTGGACAATGAGGAGGAAGCAGTCACCTACAGCTACTCCTTTTTCCACTTTCACCTCTGTCTGGCCTCTTTGTACATCATGATGACTCTCACCAACTGGTACCAGTAAGTGTCTGTCTTTAACATATTTTTTTTTACAAGCAAAATACATACAATCAACAAATTTGCATCTGATTTAAAAATAATGAGCCCTAGAACATAAATAGTAAATACAGAAATAACACGTGTATGTGTGCTGCTTTTAATATAGCCAGGTGTTTTTAAGTTTAAGGTGTTGTAGGCCTCCACTCTGACCAACAGAGGGCACATTACTTCACCTGGAAGTTCTCGTGCTGGAAACACAGCATGATCATTTCCAGTCATCTAGTGTTATAAAGAAAGGGGGAGGACTCAGCGCCTAACCTAATGGTGCCTCGATGAAATGTTGTATTAAATAATAGTGCAAGGTTTATGTCAAGTTGGTTTCTCTAAACCCCCCGTCCCCCCACAGACCAGACACCACCACCCAGACCATGCAGAGCAGCATGCCAGCTGTGTGGGTGAAGATGTGCTCTAGCTGGCTGGGCCTCGGACTCTACCTCTGGACCCTCATCGCCCCTTTCATCTTCCCAGACAGAGATTTCAGCTGAGCACGCCTTGTGTTTTGGCCCTGTGTGGTTATTTTTTGTTGTTTTTTTTTGTTTTTTTTCTGCTATAATTGGCACACGGAAGGATGTTATTGAAGAAAGGGGATAGGATATTATAAAGGAAAAGCGCGTACTTTTAGTTTTATAAATTTATCAATTAATTGCTATAATAGCTTAATTGTTTCTTGAGTAGTGTAGTCTGTAAAGACGTTAGTTGTGTAGGTGGTTTTTGTTTAATCTGTTTAATAATGATTTTAGCCACATTTGGTTATTTTCTTTGCCACTCACCTTGATAGGTTACCATCTACCTTCAACCTAATGTGGTATGAGCTCTTTTGTATTTATGCTGAATTGAAGTTGCGAGACTATTTCATAGACTCAGCTGAAAGGAACTTTTCTCAATGCCTCAGATGTTAGCAGTTACAGATTCCCTTTGGAAGGCCTGTGAGATCTGACCTTTCTGGCCATGTCTGAAGTCCCCTGATTAGCAGCGCTGGGGAAACCAGGGTAGCCCTTCTGAGGAGCCCCAGCGTGGTGAGTGTGAGAGTTAGATAAGACTAATATGACGCACCCCACGGATCATAGCAGGGCTGTATGCAAAGACATTGCACCTTGAGCCAGAGAGCCCCTCATACAAGTCTAATCTCAGCTCTTCCTTGCCTACTTCATCCCAAAGTAGTTTATCTCCGGTGCTATGCCTTTCTGACTGTGTTTGGCCTCTGTTCAGCCACGGCATCAATCTGTACCTGCATGGCAGCCTGTCTGCAGTAGAGAGAAGCTTATTGATCCATAGCTGTCATCATCATGCAATGTGCAGTGAAACAGTTGAGGAAGTGAGGAGCGTGAACTCCACTTTACCTGTGCTCTCACAAAATGCAATTCTCAGAATGGTGCAGAGCATGTGACTGGGTTTGAAGAAAAGGGACTTTTAAGTGTTGACTTGTAAAACAGTTGCAAGAAATTTCAGAAATAATTAATTGCTGTTAAATGGTATTGACTTTCATCGTATTCTAATGGCTGTAATGGTGGTACCGTAATTATATGAATTGTATAGTGGTTACACCAACTTCAATATGAATGGAACAAGTTAAAATAAGATCTGTATATATTTTGTACAATCCTGAGATCCTGAACTTGTTCTCCTTTATCCATCCCATGTTGTTTTCCAACATTTCAACGGCCACCCACACAAATCAGATTTCCTTTTACCTTTTTGCTGCATGTGAATTTTGTGAGTGGAGTTGTTCAATGATAATTTCCAATTTTTAAACAATTGATTTTTGTTTCCCAAACATGTCTTATTTATTTTAGATTGTACCATTATTGCCCTAAGTTGGAAATCATTTGGGCAGATTTACCAGTGTCAGATGGTAACCTAACATTTCCAAACACTATTAAGTGCCTTTTTGTAAAAATGACATAATTAATGCTGATTTGCTTATTACGGTATGCCTTACCTTATATCATCATGTGCCATTAGGCATATGCCTAAGGCATGTTTTATTACTGTAAGGTCAAATAAATGAAGATGGACTATAAAACCAACACCAATTTGTGCGAGAGAAGCCACTTTTTGTTTACACTTGATGATCATTAAGACATACAGATATTATTGATAATACCCAATATCTCCTCATGACTAATGTGTCACAAGCTATTAGAGAGGACCCATTTTTGCCCAACTGTGAACTGAAGCAGTAAATGTGTACGGCCTGCCCGTGTGCTGGTACAGTGGCAGCCAGTGCTTACAGCCTCTACTGTGTTATTTCCTTCTTGCCTAGCTGGCACATGGGCTATGTTGATTTTGGCCCCTTCAGTCCCTCCAGTCAGTCCGGTTGGGACTGCGACCTCCTGTCGTCTTCCACCCGCCCACAACACCACCCCTTGCCCAGCCTGTTTATTACAATTCTGACTCAATGGATTGTGTAACAGTGGAGCTGTGAGACAAAATTCTCGATTTCTTCATTTGACCAAAAAAAAACAACGAAGAACGATGCAACTGTTAAACCACTATAGAATCAACTGTGAGAGGGTGGAGGAAAAAAAACTAGACCATTTTTTAAACAGACTTTAGAGGCAGGCGTACAGATTGTATCAGAAAGAAGACTATGTACAAAAAGTGCAATATACAAATTCATGTGGGAGTGTGTAAGTGTTTCCTTTCAAATAATATACAGTGTAAACTAAATATAACACTAACCACAACCACACTGCAAATGAAAAACGTGATCGGCCAGATCGGCTTGTAATTAGTTAGCGATCTCTCAACAGAGATGTGTTTAACCAGGCAACACTGGACCAATGCACATAAAACAGTGTGCTGTGCTATTACAAACACTGCTTAGGTTTCAACACTGAAAATTGGGAGGGTATAAACACTCTGGTCCTCTCCGTGTTCCTGCACTGGAACTGCCGAGAAGTGGGAACACTCAACATAGCGTGAATGTTTTGCAGATCGCAGGGTCCTGTCTTTACTCTCTGCAGCAGTTCCCTGGCCTGACAGATTCTTACAGGGGACAGGGGCTGTGCTCAAAATCCCTAGTGTTTTGATTTTATTGCTATTGTTCCTGCCAGGCTAAACATCTCCCGGTTCCCTCCCTGTTGTACCTTCATTTCTCTTGGAGAGACGGAATTTTTCATTGTAAGCGCCTAGACCAGAGTTTCATGAGACTAAAGAACTCTTCACACAGTACTTCTGCCATTAGTCTCATCTAAAATCTGACACTGCCTCTGATCACATCCAACAGCCTCTGAGAGCAAATGGGCTAAGCATCATAAATCACACTTTCACTTCCCCCTATTATCATCAGGTGAACAGATGTGAACTCGGTTTTTCTCCTGGGGTAGATTTAAGACACTCCGTCTCTGGCCATGGGCTCCAGTGGCATGAATCCCACCTTCATTTCCTCCGTTATCATCAGATGCAATTTGTTGCTGTAATAAGAGATCATTGGCTGTAATGCTCTGATTATGAACCACTTAGTGAAGCTCTGCAGCCATGCGTGGTCAGGCATCCTGGGATTTATAATTGCAGATGGACTGAGACAATAGTTATCACTTGCCGTGTTATCCCTGACCTTAATCTCCACTTCTCTTTTCCGATGTTAGCTGGGAAATGTCAGCACTTAGCTGCATTTGGCGAAAAGGTCATTCTCCATATAGGTCATCGCAATATTTTAGCTTTATTATCGGTCTTCATTATTACAATACATTCACCATAAATAGAACCGTTGTAGTGTCCTGATTTAGATAAGCATTGTTATTCGAGATAAAGCTGCATCCATGGCCACCTCTTTGACAGCGTGACTGGAAATGCCTGTCCAAGGTGTAATTGGGTTTTAAGAGTGGGATCTAGGCCCATTAAATGATGTGCCTCATGCAGGGGAGCTAATTGAGTTTGGGCCCTGCTGGCACACTACATGTGCACTGAAAACATTTACCCAACATTAAGCTCCAATTAGGCTTTTCAGGATGGGAGACTTGTAGCTGGATGATGGGAAGTGAAGATGATAATGCCCGTCAAGCTCATTGCGTAGTTTGTCTCTGGGGAAAGAAAATAGACCTGCATGTTTCTAACAGATGGATGAACTTCCACTGGACTGTTTCTCATTGTGTTGAATTATTTCCATCCTCTCTCTGGCAACAGTGCAATGCAGTCATTCTTTTTCTATGCTGGAAGTCCAAAAGTCATTGTGTGTGTGTGTGTGTGTGTGTGTGTGTGTGTGTGTGTGTGTGTGTGTCGTGCGTGCGTGCGTGCGTGTGTGCGTGCATGTGTGTGTGTCTCTCCAGTGCGCATGCTCTTCCCCAGCTCAGAGGAGCAGCTAATGCAGTTATATAACAGTCAGTGCAGCCGGCGTCTGCTGTGAGCCAGGCAAGTCTGGTTACATAAGCCTGTCAGAGTCATAGTGTAGCAGTATGGCAAACTCGCACCACAACATGTCCGTGCGCTCCGTCTACCATCTCCTTATCTTCTGTCTCTCACTTCCTCCCACTGTCTCTCTTAACTCACCCATCCGCTCCCCACCTTCCTCCCCTCACACTTGTCCTTTCCCTCCCTTTCCACCCTGCTGCGGTGCTGTTATCAACTCTTGGAACAAAGAGTTACCGTGCTGGATGCAGATGCATGGGCAGAAAATGACGGAGAGGCAAAAAAAAAAAGTCAGACACTAATATGCACAGAGCACAAAAAACGTTACTTATTCGACAGGGCTCCCACGAGACAGTTAATTGAGGAGTTGGTTTTTGGTGCTTTCGTCTGGCTTTTATTCCACAATGTGTCACCAAAAGACGAGGTGAAGATGACAGTCAACCACCGCCTGCCAGCTCTGAAATCCACTGGCCTGTAGGGAACCATTTGATCTCCAGGCTACCAAGGGACACAGAAGCCACAGTTACAGCCGGGCCTGCTCCCTTCGCTGACCTTAACTAAATCCCAAATCACTCTGGTATGATGTGGTGAGACAGGTTCATTAGAACCACAGAACATTCTCTCTGGGAATGCACTGAAATGTGTCCAAAGGAAAGGCTGTCAAACACCTGAGTGCACTGGTCGACTGTTCCCCCGGGAGAAGGTTGTGGATTTGCTCCTGCATAAAAGTGGTACATACTTTCTGCGTCATTTCTGCTGTTGCAGAATGATAGAGAATATATTGTAAGTAAGCAAACTCGGATCAGCAGGTGCATCGTGCGCGCGCACACACACACACACACACACACACACACACACACACACACACACACACACACACACACACACACACACACACACACACACACAATTCTACAAACCCCCCGTTCTCATTTGAGCGGCTGCGTAAGATCAACTGGCTAATAAGCCCTGACGGCATTAAACAGGAAGTGCTCCCCGCAGCCAATCGCCGGCTCCGCCACCTCATGAATATCGAGGAAGCGGGCACGGCGCGCCAGCCCACTGGCTGTGGCTGAGGTTGAGGCGTGGAGGCGGGGCCCGCGGAGGCTGCCGCGCGGGGTGGTGCGGAGCAGCTGAGTGTGCCTCGCGCAGGGCGAGATGTTGTCTTGTTGTGGCGATCAGCTGAACGTGGGATCGCCGTCCGGTCCGACACTACAGCGGGAAGCACCCCGGGCCACGCCGGCTCTCCGTCCCCGCGAGTGCGGCCACCGGGAGCGGCTCCATCAAGCGCAGCTCGAACCAGGAAATGAGGACGTCTTGGCCCGTGCGCGACGGGATAAATGACTGCGGCGCCTGTTCCATAGCGAGCCGGTAATTATGAAGCTTAATATTTATTTTTCCATTTATTTATTTAATTTGAGCTTGTTGTTGTCACGGAGTCTCGGGTGTGTCGCGGCGGGTGAGGTGTGGTGGTGAAGTTGAGCGCAGGATCTCGCCAGTGTTTTCCCAATCTTGAGTGTGTCATGAAGTTGAGTTTCCTCCTTACGTTTGTGTGTTGATAAATGCAGTGGTGGTGATGAGGATGTTGGTGGAAAGGGGGGGGTTGCATGCATGCATGCATGCAGCAGCAGTCAGATCAGAGGAGGAGGTAGAGGAGAAGGTGGTGGAGGAAGAGGCGGGGGGGGGGGGGGGGGCCAAAATACAGGGGGGGGGGGGGGGGGGGGGGGGGGGGGGGGGGGGGTCCAAAATACAGTAGCTTTGTGCATGTGTGTGCGGGGGCGCGTACAGCTGACAGCACACGCTCCATCGTGTCGCCTCAGTCAACCTGTGTGTGCCCAGCAACGCACCACCTGAGGGGGAGCAACAGTGCGGACTCACAACACCACCCATCCACTATCGGGCCCGGTGAACTTATTCCGAATGGGCCGCACTTGGCCGGTTTCTCCAGGATGACATCATGCTTTTGTGCTCAGTTGTGTGCCGCTGTTATACGAGAGATCCGCGAAGTTGCTTTAAACGGGTTTGTTTTGGCCGCTGTTCAGTCAGGAACGCCCACTCCGTTTCCACGTTAAGCCCCCGCCGTTATTCAAGCTGCTTTTATTGTCAGACTCTTCACACGAGCGTCTTCCCCTTTACACCGCAACGCCAATTGTAGTATGAACTCTGTTCACAGACTCAATGGATGGCTGTGTCACTGCTGTTTGGCATATTTATAGTGCTGAATACCATATATTCCTCAATCTTTTACTGAATAACTGATTCACAGGATCTATCTATCTATCTGTCTATCTGTCTATCTGTCTATCTATCTATCTGTCGATCTATCAATCTATCGATCTATCTGTCTATCTATCTATCTATCTATCTATCTTTCTATCTATCGTCTGAAGTGTGAACATACTGGAATAAAAAAAAATCTGAAAGTCTTTTTCAGTATTTTTTTTTTCAGTTCTATTACCAGTTTAGCAGGAAGTGAAGGAAGGATAGGGCTTGTGTGTGGCACTAAGTAGATTTAGACCACAGTGGTGGCACAGCTGTCTAAATCCAGATGCTGTTATATGTTTACCTTACACAATACATACATTTTTACGTGTGTGTGCGTGTGCGTGTGCGTGTGTGTGTGTGTGTTTGTATTTGTATAAGCACTCGTTGATGTACATTATGCAGATAAATCCAGAGAAAGTGGAGGTTAATAATAAAAAAAAAACATTTGCACCAACGCTGCAGTTTTGGGTCTGTAGCGTAACTTACAGCACAGAAATACGGTAAGCTGTCAGACTACGGTGGTTAACGGGGGTGAATGGAGAAAGGCCAATATGCAATTATTTCTTATTGAATCAGCACAAAGTGGCAGGCTCACACTGCTCTGCTCTGGCCTGGATCAAGACCACTTGTGGTGCTGGCTGAAGAAAGGCACTAGCTCAGCAGGCACCCAAGGAGAGCGCCGCTCCATTTCCCTGCAATTTTCCAAGATTGTTTGACACCTTGCAGCATTGGATTGTTGAAGAAAAAAAAAAGTAGGGGTTTAGGGATTACTGCCATTTATGGTTTCAAACACAGGCTGGGATAAAAGCTTCTCGTCAGACTCACTTTGATATTTTTAAACCATTGTAACTTGGCAGACGTGTTAGAGGGTGGTTTGTTAAGGAATAATGACTATGTTTTAAAGCTAGAAGTTATAATCTGTGTAGCGGTACAACCTGTTTGCAGACCAGTTAACTGATCAACAATGCCAGGTCATTGCAAAAAGCTCCGGTGTTCTGTTTCACCACTGTCAACAATAAGTTTGTTCATCTATATTAATAAAAGCGAAACGTAATTTTCTAACGATTAATCAAGACCTCACTCGGAGAGTCTGACAGGTTTGTATGTGTGTCTATATCTCCCTGGCACATGCAACACTCCAGATGGAAAAGGGCACACACACACACACCCACACACCCACACATACACACAAAAACACACACAAAAACACACACAAAAATACACGCACACACACACGTGCACACACACATGTACGCACACGTGCGCACACAGCCGGCTTACCCTCTCCACTTCTCCATATCTCGCAGACTGAGAAAGCCTTGCAGGTGCCAACGTGTCGAAATAAATGCATGAAATGCCATCAGCCGAGGGTCGGGTTTAGAACCTGCTGAGACCTTCAGACACTCCTCTGGCCTGATAACCATGGCAACACTGAGGCAAAGGATCAGGTGCAGATCTGCTGCTCTTTCTCTCATAAGTTTTTTCTGAACCCTTGATGTTCAATTCTGACGGGTTACATGGACATTATAGTGCTTGTTAAATTGCAGAAAGAGCCAACAAGCGTGTAAGTTTGTGGTCGTTTCCTCATCCCCCATGGCCGTTCGCCCAACTGATAATCACGAAGTACCAAGTGGCACGTAGGAGCCTGTTTTTTTTTTTGTTTTTTTTAGAGAGAGAGAGAATGTCAGAAGGATGGCATTACGCAGTCCGCTGCGAGAAAAATAAACATGACCCTAACACACAAAGTGACACACGACCAGGCCGTTAAATGTTGGTGGCTGGCGGTCACAACCTTTTCATGTCCCTGCTGCTGGTCATTAATCCTGTTCTCTGGAGCACCAGGGAAGAATAGATGCACTGTAGTGCTGGGAGACCAGAGCAAACCAGGAAAAAGTGCTTGGATACACATTCAGACAAACACACAATGCAAAATGGAGGCCAAGAGTGCCAGTCTGGCCACTTCTCAAATGCCCCACTAGCCTAATAACTTTATCGCCTGCATTCAGTCTCATTGTACTTGTTGTAGTGTTAAGTAGGGAATCTTTGTCACAGCCTTGTCTGTTGTCCCTGCGTTTCTATATTTGTATCATTTGGGTCAGGCTGTGTGTGTGTGTGGCAGGGGTGACGTTGACTATCAGTGTCTGGCCTCGACTCAACCTCTCACCCAGGCCAGTGTGTTGGCTGCCCCTTCAAATGGAGATAGAGTTTCCTTGTGTTTGTGAGAGAGCAATAGTGTGTGCTGTGTGCAGCTGCCTGGCCTACTCCCATGCGTGCCAGCCCAGGTTACGTAACAATATATGTGGACGTTTGATGATGTATATGCAGGTGTACGGCCGGGGTAGGTGCTGCAGGGAGAGGACACACGGGGGTTACTCATTCAAACACTCCCTTCATAGGAGTTAATCATTACCCACTTCGGCTCAGTTGGTGGCCAAGTGGAATGTCGAGTGGGTTTCGCTGATCCTAATGACAACCCTCCCTCAAAATAGGCCTTAAAATATATATTTTTTTGTTACTACATCACAATGACTCCAACTTTGCACCAGTGCATTATATGATATTTTGGCTAGGTTTAATTGTTTTATTATGGAGCTTCTGTATGTGTTATACTCTATCTGTTTTCAACCCTTATCAACACTGAGGGCATATTTTTGTGCATGGGTTCACTTTCCACCGTGGCCAGTGTCATGAAATAGTGATTGTTGTCTTGCAAGCCGTGTTGCTCACCACAGGTATGTCATGGAAGGGTTGGCAGAATGTGAAGTACGGTAGCTTTCTCATGCCTGGATATACACAATTCTTATGACTGAATAAAGCCTCACCCTGTAGAGGTGGCTCTCTGGTGCGATTCTTTGTTGCTGTGAAAGCTCAAATGCAGGCCGAGTATGTGTATTGATGGGTGGTGCGGGCATTTTATTCCATGACCGGATATCTCTGCACCTTCTCCACATTTTACTGGCTTTTTCTCTCTGGGTCCCTAGATGTTCTGGTGACCACACCCCACATCACAGATCACAGTCTGTGTGGGTGTGTGTGTGTGTGTGTGTGTGTGTGTGTGTGTGTGTGTGTGTGTGTGCGTGTCATTTTCCTATATTCGGAACCTCTACTCTCCTCTCTTCCTTCTGTGGAGTCCTTTGTCTCAGAGTGTAAGGCGTCCCTGTACGAACTGTGTGCGGGGATTGGAGGAGATTTCTGCGCTGTGGGAGGGTAAGAGGGCTTTGGGGGAAATCCTTCCCACCCTGCCGTGGATCTGCTAAGCAGATCAAGGCAGCCGGCGATGCGCCAGCCCAATCTTCCCCAGCCATGTCACTGAAGCAGAGTGGTTATACTAACCACTGGACCTCCTCTTTTTATTTGCACTCTTTAAAAGCCTTCTGAAATCTTTGGAAAATCCGTCAGTAGAATCCAGATGTGTTTTGTCTTTCATGGTGCTGTCAGCCTGCGGCATACGGAGAAACCTGGCTCTCACCCGGCGTGCCTTACTGCTGTCAAGTGTGTTGGTTGTTGAGGAGAGCTCTGAGGGATGCTTTGTTTTTCTTTTCTTTATCTTTTAGGTCGAATCGTGGCTGCCATTGAATAATCTGGAAATGAGCGTGTCCTGGTGTGTGTAAAAGTCGGCTCTGTACGTGTGCTGTGCATTGTTGCTTACCATAGATTCCCTGTGGGCAAGCTGTGCCCTGACATTGTCAGTTAAGGTCATCCAAAGAACACCTCATTTATAGATGCTGTTAATAATGCAGGAGCGTGGTCGACTGCCATCGCTTGGGAAGGTCATTTACTCTTCATCCTATCAAAGAGCACACAACTCCACAGATTTCTGGGCCGTGTGGGTTGTGTTAGGATGTGGATCTGCTCATTTTTTGGTGGGGCTTTGTGATGTTACTGGTGTGCTGTGCTGACATCCTGTTCGAGGTGAAACTGTCTAAAAGCCTTTTTGTGGTCTTCCATTTGATGTCAGTTTCGCACTGCAGACGCTGAGGTCTATTTGCATAGGGCATGTTTGTGTATGCTGTGTAGGTATGTCCCTGCATGTTTATGTATATTCTGTGGATGTTTATGTGTGCAATGTTTTTGCTGATGCCTCAATATTGCAGCCCCTAAGCGAGGGCGTCTGTTTCACCTAATTGAAGGTCAATATTTGCATGAGCATTCCTACAGACAACTTTCCTAGCTTGGTCTAGACAGAACACAGGCTACCACTGTACTTCAATAAAATCAGGGTGCCTGTCATTTTCTAGTCGAGCTCTGCCAGACCTATCTCTCAGCACTACTTTTGTACCGTGCCAATGCAGTGGAAAGTTCTTTCATAGCCTTGAATTATTCTGCGAAAGATGGGAAAAATCTTCCCGCGTGTTTGATTTAGTTAAACTAATAAGAGCTTTCCAAAGCTCACAGATCGCTAAATATTGCTGGTGTATGGTTTTGAGAAATATTTTGCACATGGCTAATTAAATTCAGCAATTTGTGAGAATTTCCCCCTTGGATTGTACATTTTATCACAGGAACAAGGACAGCAACTGTGACTGGAAGATAGTAGAAAGTAGCGGAAGACAAATGAAATTGCCTGTAAGCAAGGCGCATTCCAATTATCCTGTTGACTAGTCATAGTCTGGGTAGTTTGGCTTTGCATGCTGTAATAGATGTGATGAGAGGAAAGTAATGTAAAAAATGAATGACTCAATATCTGGACCATGCCAGTGATTCTGCACATTTACTACATAACACTCCTCCTGTACATAAAAAAAACAGTGAAGTGGGCCAATATTACACTTTGGTTTATTGCAAATTCTTCTTGTGCACCAACTCTTTGCTGGTACTTTTCTCTGCCCTCTCTATATCAGCCACTCTGGGACATTCATATTGGCCCTGTATAAACGGCATTACCCAGAGGGCACTATGGGACTTTCCTCTGCTGGCAAGTCAGCCATACAGAGGGACATTAAACTATCCATTTTGCAATATGTACCAGTGTGTTTGGAGTAAATAAGATATCCTAAATTATGTTGCGTAAAGCACCATAGTGAAAATAGTCTGCATTATTTTGATGAAGTTTTGGATAATTGATTATGACACAGAAATCATTCGAAACAGAAACTGACTTTTGCCTTTAACTGTCTAAGACAAACAAAATAAAAGGCATTTATTATGAATGTAATGTTCTTGTTTTTTAACCAAGGGAAAAGACGTGTTATCATTTTGTAACAATTCGTGTGTTTAAAACCATTGCTTTTTTTTTCTGGAAGCCCTAATAATCCTTGATGAGACAGTGGAGTGTTTGGTTTATCCACTGGCCTCAAACAAAAAAAAAATACTTCAGGTGAATCATCTTCACCTGATCTTCACTTCATCTTGAACTCGACAGTGCACTGCAGCCTCAGTCACGTAATCTCATGTCACATTTGTTATGGCGGAATAACAGTTGCGGATGAATGGATGTTGAGTGCTGCAGCATGGATGGCGCAGTTTAGAAAGTTGTGGATGGAAGGAAGAGAAACAGCAGTTTATTCCATTTTGTAGTAGCTTCAATATTTCTCTCTCCTCCTGCCCTGCCGCAATCCTCACCATGATCACACAAGGCTGTTAATTTTTTTCACTCACAGACATCATCTGTGTCATGCTTCCTCTGCGCCCTAGGAAAGGATCCCCCCCCCCCCCCCCCCCCCCCCCCCCGCCCTAGGAAAGGATCCCCCGCCCCCCCCCCCATCCCCCCTTTTTTTCTCTCTTGCCAGAGCAAAACCCCAAAGCTGCTGATACAGACTCACCCAGTGTAAAATGAGAAAATAAACAGATGATGAGAAAGAAGAGCGTGCTGCTTGTCATAGGGCTACATGTTTATCTTCTGCTGCCGAATGTTAAGACTAAGGTCTCCATGGCCTTGTGGAGAGATGGATGAAGTGGGATGGTCTCAGGGTGAAGCTGATGAAAGAGGCAAACATAACATTGGAAAGTGCTGCACCACTGGGTCCATCACATCGTCAGTAATGTACTTGGTTATCCTGTGCAGCCTCATAGGATCTGCACTAGAATCCCCGCAATTGTTGATCTTTAAATTCAATTAATTGGATATCGTTAGTCTAATGAAGTTCCGTTCGCGGCCATTACCGAGACTATATCTTAAACTGAGAAAGACATGGACGCAGGATTTTGGGAGAAAAAAGTTCAGAGCCTGCTGTTTGACGCCATTCCTCAGTCCGAAGTTTTACAGGGTTTTTCTATTATGTAATCCTTCTGTCCTCAACAACCTCAAACAGTCAGCAGTCCCACTGCTTGCAACCAGGTAGTCCCCCACCTCCTCCCTCTCCTCTGCGGTTTTGCACTGTCGGCACAGTACGAGGGAGAAACACAGCTTAGCCACTGCAGACTTAGATTTTCCATCAACACTCTGCAACTGTAATATGCCTAATGGCACTGATCCTCTGAGGATGACCCTCCCCTTCATCCTTTCTGAGGTATCAATTGATTGACGGGTCGCCACCGACAATGATGAGGCTAGAAGGGGAATTGAGGAAAATGAGGGGTGATGGGCACATGCTGCTTCCCTGGCTCAAGGCCGTGAGCCGTATATTTCACCCCTTAGCCCATCCGGAGACCAAGAGCTGCACAGCTGTTAGCATGTGACCGGCTGAAGAGACAGAGGGATCTCCTTGTTCTCCAGGACCTTCTCTCTCTTCCGCTGTCTCAATCCTGAAACCAGCCTCCAAGCTCTGGTAGTGCGTGGGTAGATGTGTGGAAGGCTGATTGGGATTCTTTGTGAGTTCAGTAGCTGGAGCAGTGGGGCTGGGTTCCCACTTACTGCCGCTGAGTGGGGCGTCCATTACGGTGGGAGTGCCTGAAATTACACAGAAGAGGGAGATCAGGAGAAACCCAAGCGAGAGTTTTGGAGAGATGAGGAGGAGGGGGGTGTAGAGTGGAGTAATCAATTTGTCTCTGAGCGAAAGAGACACACGCAGATGCCTCTTTCATCTGTATGCTTGTATAAAGATTTCTGAAAGTCCTGCTCTAGTGCCAGCTAGGCCTTTAGTCTCAGGGAGATATATTTATCCAGGTATTCATTTTTATTTTGGATTTTATGTCGAAACTTTTATTTATCATTACCATGATATGTTCAGTGGTGGTTTGCATATGATGAATTATACCGGTTATAGTTATTCTCTGACTTTACTTTTGCCACTATTATGCGATTGACGTTTATGATTTTAAAATTAACTAGACGATACATTTTGCTACAGTTATTCATGGTATATGGAGAGTCGATTCTTAGTTGATCCCATCAATTTCAATTTGTGGAAAAGGCTTGGGTTTATGACCGAATACTTTTGAATTCAACAAACCCAGATCCAAGTCAGACAGATGAATGAAATCTGTAGATTGAAAGAGGCTTTTATTTTGGAGTGGGATCGAAGGTGAGACCTGTCAATCATTCTTTGTACAGCTTATGTGAATCGGCGGCTTGCAACCAAACACCTGTTGAGTTTTGCCAGAGCACAACAAGTACAATGCAAATAGGGACATGCAAGATCAGATTTGCCAAGCACCTGAAAAAATGGTTTGTGTCAGGTTGTGTTTTTCTCTGCGTGTATGCAGAAGTGTGCCATTAAATCATAAAACTCGGTAGTGATCTCATTGAATCTGTCCTGGTCCACTCTTCCTCCACTCCATCTTTTTCATCACAAACTCCAGCTGTGGATCTTTGCCATACCCCTTTCACTGTTTTACATTCATTCAGATGTTGTTAAACTTGGTATGCACAGTATGAGTTTTCTGCAATTTGTCTCCAGACAGCTTGAACAATAAACGTTACCCTACTTGCCAGTCCCCAGATTAGATTTTATTGGTCTCTAGATCAGATTTCTGCTCTTGGTTGAGCAGCTCACTGGAGGCTACGTCTTGCCATTTGTCTACATTTTGTGCGTTCAGGCTTATAATTCCTTATCTGCACTTTAAATGGTCTATAAACACAGGAGTCCTGTCGTCGGTTAGGTAGTTGATCTGCTATATCTGTTTCATCTGTTTAGGTGGGTTCCATCAGGTTTTGAGCAAGAATGACAGGCAGTGATTTGCCTTTTCTTTTTTTTTCGTCTGTTTCAGAATGTTTCATTATGATATATATTGTATATCATTTCACTGTAAGTATTAACCAGCACCTAACAAATTCATCGTTTAAAGTTGTGTTCTTAAAGCCAGTGACACTGGTTTAGGAGTAGCCCTCCGGGGCCTGAAATTGCTCTGTGATGAGGCAGAGTTTTTTTTTTATAGCATTCAACTGATTTCAGTTGTGTATATAGTTGTGTATTATTTTTTGATGTTGATGGTTCCAACATGTATCACCCAATCTGAGCAGATAATTGGAGCTTTGCCCACTATAATGGCTGATTAATCTTTCAAACTGCTCGATACCCAATCTGCCGCCCATGTACCTGAGGCTGCAGTGAGATGTTATCAGTCTAGTAGCCTTACATGACAGAGAGAGCTCTATACAATGTGTATTGCCAGTGAGGAAACATTAACATAACGATCCAGAGTGTGCGCAGCCATAGTCCCCATCCATGGACAGTGCTACCGGTATTGAATTGCACGTAACCAGGCAAGACAGGAAATCGATGTATCCAGCCACCTATCCTACATCAATGCAGTGTCTCACTTTCTTGACATGAGCCCACTCATCTCGCCGTCTTTCTCCTTGTTCTGCCGCTGTCTTTTTTTTTCCCTCTTCCTCCGCGTTCTCGTCCAATCTGCGGTGGGCTTCTTTGAAAGCCGCGGCATCTCTATTTTAAGGACTCCTCTTGTTTCTCGGCTTTGCTTTCAAATGATCAGGCTCACAGGCAGAGGGATGTGGGCGAGAAGACGAGTGGGACGGGGGGAGAGGAGGGATGGCGACCCGGCTTTTAGAGTCAGGTTTCTCCCCAACCAGATCTTTACAAGGTGATGACAGCTGGAGGAATGGGCCGCTAATTCCCCTAATGTGGGTCACGTGACCTTGGGGCTTGGTTTCCCTCAAGTGTGACCTCGACAGACTGAGTGGTCTGCGGAGAGAAAAATGTGAATCGATGGCGTGTGCGTGTCATATACTGGATGTGCACTTTTTTTTAAATTGATCTCATTCAGAGGCATTATGTGTATGGTGTGTTTGCAGGAATATAGTTTTGACCAGACGGTGTGGCTGTGTGTGGCCTTTCTCAGGGGCCAGAGCAGACCGTATGACACAGCAGCAATTAGTGCAGACAGGGACAAAGTCCGTCTTGTAACAAAGTGGGATCGGTGGAGTGCAGTAAAGTTGACCAAATTCAACTTACAGAACTTGTCGTCGAGCTTTTCCTCATAGCGATGCCCGTTTCCTCACGGTAAGAGAAATTGGACGCCAGTGTTACTTACCTTTGTTACTAAGCAACATTCAGGTATTGACACCCGACTTGTCACCTTAATCCTTCTTGAGCTGCTGTGTTGCACCGTACAATACTGCTTTTTTTTTTTTTTTTTTTTTTTTATCTCTCTGTTTTTGAACAACATTTAATGTAAAAAGACGAATGCACTGAAAGCAGCAGAATGTCCCATCAAACCTTAGATACAACCTCGTCGTCCGTAATTAATGCAATGAAAAACCAAAAACTGCAGCAGACGCATGCGGTGCAATTTATGATTGGCAGGTGTATTGAATGATTGGATGCGTTCTGTAGATTCAGCATTTCACAGCTACACAGGCACACGCGCACAGATTTACCAAGAGACTGTTGCACTTGATCGTCGTGTGTGATTGATGAGCTGTCTCATTGAACCCTGGAGCTGCAATCTTAAGATAAAGGGGATGCTCACTGTAGACACGTTTGATAGCCTTTTATAAGGTCCTCTCAGATGGTAGATAGAGTCACTCCCGTAGGTCGGGGCTGGGTACTGAGCACACAAGATAACCATACGCGAGAGCTCGCTCTCTCGATATCCGTCTCTCTCCCACACAGTAGCTCACACTGTTTTTTCCCCTCCTATCCTGTTATTCTATATCTCGCACTCTTCCCCTCTCTGTCCCTATCATAAGCACGCCCACACGCCTCCACTTTTAGGGAAACAAACGCACACACCGACGGGTGATGGCACAGGGCGTTTGCGTACATGCACTGGGTTTGAAGAGTAGCTGAGGAGGTGTCGGTGGAGAGTCTCTGCTGGAAGGCCCGTGCGGCGGCGTGGCACTGGGCAGAGTGGGCAGCAGGGGCTCACGGAGGAGGGAGAGTAAACCGTAATCTGACTGTTGGGCTGAAAGGAGTTGTTTGTCACTGTGGGTAGCAATTACTTGGACTGGCCTGGCGTTGAGTAAACTCCCTGATCAGAGGGGTGCCCCACCGCCAGGCCGGGATTGGAAGCTGTGTTGATGCATTCTGCGGCCTGGTTCTTGTGTTTGAACACACTCAGGCTGAGCCTCCACCTGTTGACCCTGCCCCATGTCTGTGTTTGTGCAGGCGGCACTAAAGGGGCCAGCAGCTCCAACTCAACAGTTCCGATTAGCAGAGTCGCAGGTTCCAGAGATGTGCAGATAAGACGTGACACCGGGTCACTCACAGTGCTACGCCCGTGCTCTTTTACCTGCTGCAGCTTCACACAGGATGCAGTACACCAGCTGCAGAAAGAGGAACACGTACAAGCTTTCCTACCACTGGGGGAGGGATTCAAATTGGTGATTTTAAAAAGAACTTCACTGAAATGATTCCTGCTGTGAAGTAACAGTTTTCATTGACCTGCCCCGCAGAAGCAGAATTTAAATTCTGTGATTTGAGAAAAAAAAAAAAAAAAATCTCTTTTCATTCTTGGATACAGCAAAAATCTTTTTCATCTTTTCTAACCTTCACCGACCAAAAAGTAAAAGAAAAGCGTAGGTAACATGGCATTCATTTACTTCGCGAAAGTCACAAACCCTGAGGTGAATGTTTTTTTTTTAATGATAATGAGTAAGTTCAACATATAGATAGCAGCAGTCCATTAACTGAAAATGTATCTCAGGTTTACCCGAGGCGAATTTTTTCAGTTGCACCATGACTGAGAGATAAAATATAAAGCAGTCGACTGTGAACGATGGGTACAGTGAGCTGCGTGGGAGAATTTGCACTGTGATCTTAACATCCACGCATCAGTGAAACTTGTGGAGGCAGGGAGGGCAGCTTTTGAAAATGTCAGTTCCTCTTTCTATATTTATCCTACCCGCTCCGTGCTTTGTCACACTTTTATTTCAATGGTGCTCTCTTTTTATGATTGTGTTGAGCTGTCCGAAGGCAGATTACATTTCTTAAGGGACATTTGGTGTCTGTTTCACTTCTGTTACAGTAAATCGCAACGAGGCTGTCCCTAATGTATTTGTTTCATATCACGAGACCATTTTGGCTTTGGGGCAAGTCTCCCAAAAACACTCCAAAAGTGTGTATCTGTAATAGCTGGGTTTACACCACCATCGCAAATTGCTAATGATATTTCAGCCCAGAAAAATCAGGGTCTTTACTCAGGGCCATGGCTCCTTTCCATAATCACCACCCAGTGCAGCCCTGGAGACATGATTTCCTACTTGCTCTACTCATAATATTCGCATTGTTTATTTTAATGCATTTTGAAGAAAGTGGCTCATATTGATGAGAGTTTGAGGCTGAAATTGAGAACTAAGTGGGGAGCGAGTCGCTGCAAAGATGAACGTTTTGCATTTCTGTCTTTCTGGGATAAATTGAGACAAAATAGGGAAGGCCAGTGTTCAGCCTGTCAGTGGTTTACAGGATCAGTTATCACATCTGCTGGGTATCGATCGGCATTAACCAACGTCTCGCATGCTTGACTCCATTAGCTGACTGGTTGGTTGCATGTCTAAATCCGAACTCCACCAGCTGTAGTGTATAGGTTTTTGAGAAAGGGCTCTCGCATTTTATGTAAATTATAATATGTATAATATGTAGTTATTTTGTCCAAATAAAAATGTTGACAAAATAACCTCCCTCGACCTCCACGTTATAGCTCAGTTTAAATGTTTTTCAAGTATGTCACCCACAAGAGAGATACCCCGTGATTGATGATGACTTGATTTCTTTTGGTCAATCAGCACAGCAATGGAGTAGATAATAAGGGTATTATATGGATCCACGTTTATTTAGGGAGACGGAGCATACAGATATATAAAATATCCAAATCTCTACAGGTTATGTCTTCAAGATCCACCACCAGGAAAAAGCATCTGAGGGCCCACCCTTATATTGGTGTTTAATGTATTATCTGTTGAGTTACACAACAGTGCAATACATGCTAACATCAGCAGGACATTGTGACAGTGATAAGTCACCGAGGTTGAGCATCCAGTCTGTAGCGTATTAACATTTACCAATATACACCTTAACACTGCAGCCGGGGCTGATGGGAATGCCATGTTGCATTGTTGTCGAGTGCCTTGTCATCAACCGGAGTATTGGGCAAAATGAAATGCTGACCTGATGAGGTTGCTAGATGAGTAGTCAGGGGGCCACCAAGTTATTACATTTAGTCCTGAAGGAGATGAATGAATGTGTGTCTCAAATTTCATGCGAATCCATTTAGTAGGGTGGACCTTACCCACATTGCCAGCCACAGAGCCTCACGGCCACTATGAGATAAGACATTTTTGTGCCAAAAAAAAAATCAAAAGTACAAAAGTGAACACTTTATTTATACCAGTATGGGAACGCTCATTCATTTGCTGCACAGTGTCTGAACACTATTTACTGGTGCCATCCACCCAAGACCATCAACAAATGTTCCTCTTCTCATGGCCTTTTATCAATCCAGTGTTGTAGGTGTTCCCCCGGAAGGGTTTAAACCTCATGCAACTCCCTCGGGTTTTCTGTTGGTCTTAAATTGAGGTTGAGAATTCAGCTGTACACTTTTGCATTCACCAGAGTTCACCGATGTAGTGCTTATAGAAGACTCGGCTTCTTCTTTGCTCCATGTTTAAAAATAAAAAATGAAAAATCAAATAAATGCTAACGGATACAGCAAAACGGAGCCCCGGTGGCTCCCCCATTTTAAATAGATCTAATTTCTATCACAATACCACAGTCATATGGACAGAGGAGGGGTCAGTTTACAAGACCAAACGTTCTGGAGTAACCTGCCCTCAGAACAGAGAGAACCCTCTTTGAATACGCCCTTATTTGCCCGTCTTGCTGCCTGTGTCTGCCGTTTATGTGGGTGAAAGTCCAAAAATATTTCATCTGTATGGTTGGCTGTAAATGCGCAAAGCGCTCATTTGGTCTAAATTATAGTCCGAGGCTGTTCCAAAACAACACGAAGTTTCGTATAAAGCATGATGTTTGCTTTTCAGGTGTCGCTTCCCCCTGCATTACATTGTATAAGTAGGTGTGTGTCGGGGATGTAAAATTGCCTCCTGTGACCACCGCCACAGGAGAGCCCTTGTTTGACATTCACTGTATATGCTATATCACTGTAACAGCTTTGCATAATGTGAGCCTGACATCCTTGCGGTCAGTGAGTAGCGTAGGGTTATCAGTTATTATAGCTTCATGAAAGCTTGTTTTCACACCTTTGCAACCACCACACTCCCATATTGGCTTCCAGGCTCCAAAATGTATATGGTGTCTGTTTGTCGCCTGCGAAGCTGTTCAACCTAACACCGCCTAGCGCTCTCTGGCCTCTAACCAGGCTGCGTGTCTGCAGCCCGGTCCCCGGCCTCGCTACTCGTTGCGTCTGTGTCGAGCAACTTGGCCGTCAATCATTGCCACAGTGGCAGTTTTGTTCCCGAGCCTCCTTCCCGTCAGAACCCCTCAGTCTGAGGAACAGAGGACAAAGGGATGACAGATGGGTGAAGGTCCCTCACAGGGAAGTACAGTATAGAAGGTGTGCGCTGTAAGGGGCGACAATGAGTGCATTCAGGCAAACACAATGCAGTGCTCGGGCCTGTGAGGCCGGCAGCCTGAGAGAGAAGCCCTGCATCAGGCCAGCACGGTCCCCCACAGCAGTCGGCCAGCAGCCGCACGGAGCCAGGGGGTAATCACCGAGTCCCGAACAAACGCTCCTATTGAGTGGAACCGAATAAAATCAGAGAGGAAACACAGAGCAGAGGCAAAAGAAAGAGGGCGACGTGTTGACGGCCCCGGGACACCGGAAGAGAAGGGGAAACCTAAAATGAGCGATTTGATAAAGAAAGCGGGCACGTGATGAGTTGAATGTTACAATAAGAAATATCATGAATGGAGGCTATTGGAGAAAGAGGGAACCCCCCCCCCCCCCCCCCCCCCCCCCCCCCATGTCATCTGGCTGTGAGTCCCACCACGTGTCGGCTGGGCTGTGTGCAACCATGTTCCCTCTGCGTGTCTTCTGATCAGCGGCCCAGCCAGCCGCTCGCTCTGTGCGGCGGCTCGTCACTGTGCGAGCGTGTTTATTTTCGAGTGTGTGACTCACACTTCCTGTGCTCCGCCAAAGCTCTATGGAACAGCAGGATCTCCGTTCATTCTGAATTCTCCGAGTTCTGTCTTTCTCTTTCTGTTTCCCCTCAGCCTCTCTCGCGTTGCACTGCTGATAGGCCAAGCCCGGGTGCGCTCTGAGTCATGCGGGGGCTTGCTTGAATGGATGCCTCGCTGGAACCCACTTGCAGATGCGGCACAGTGGCGGCGGCTGGAAGGCTTTCATAAAGAGACATGTTGATGTGGATGGAGAGTCGGCGGCGGCTGCTGGGCGGCTACATTCAGATCAGCTTTGCTGATAAGAAGATAATTGCAAGGTGACGCCCTCAGGGTTTGGTGTTACCGGGAAAAACCCAGCGTTAGACCTGTTTTTTAATCCTGTCTATCGGCAGTGTGCCACCGCCGCCGAATGCGTGTGCGTTAGAGAAACGGCAGCAGCAGACGTTCCGGTCCTGGATGTGCAGGTGCATGTCTTTGTCATGGTTTGCCACTCACTTGGTTAGCATTGGTAATAAGAAACATGGTCGTTTTTTTTTTTTCCTTGCGGTTTTAGAGACAATGATTTTTTGCGTTTTCAGATGTCACTTATGCTTAACATTATGAGTCACTTTTTAGTTTCTCCGTGCTTTCATCCTTCCCAAACTGTACATGTGTGCAGTGGAATCATTCACTAAATGTTCTCCTCTCTCCCTCTCTCTCTTCATTCTTCCTATTTGGCCTCACCCCCAACCCACCCGCTCTCTTTTTTTTTTTCTCTCTCACCCCATCTCTCTCTCTCTCTCTCTCTCTCTCTCTCTCTCTCTGCAACACACCCACTCAAACAGTTATATTTCCGCTCTCACTCTCTGGCTCTCCCTGCTTGTCTCACAGTGCCTGTGAAGCGTCTCTAAGGGGGAAGACCAGACTGCGCTGTCAGGTAATCTAAACTCTGTCTGTTTCTCTCTCCCTCGCCTCCCTCCCCTCCCCTCCTCCTCCTCCTCCTCCTCCTCCTTCCTCTCCACCCCTCGTTGCCCCTTCTCTCTCCCTCCCTGTCATTATCACTTAACATGTCAGATAGAGCAAATTAGTCATTTAGACGTGTCACAACTGTTGGTTTGTGAGTATTGCATTGCATTGCATTGTGTTGGAATGAAGGGGTTGAAGCTTGTCTCTTTTGTCAGTGCAAAGGGCTCTTTGTCACGTTTGGCATGTCACTTAGTGCATCTGAAGTGTATGGACATTAGCATTCAAATCATTCAGGGTTAATTAAGCTTGGAAAGAGTGTCCTTTGCAGTTTAATACTCTGTGTATATCGGATGATATTCCCCCCCAGAGCTAATGGAAATTTAATGAAATTTGTCCTGCATCTAAGTTCCTCTCCAGGAAAAAAAATAACACATTTGTGCCATATACTTTAGATGTTTAGAAATGGACAAACTAGGTGACTTGGGGGGAAAGACGTTTTTCCTTCAGTAAATAGACTCTATGAAAAGTTGGTCCAAGTCCAAGTTGTGGTCAGTTTGATTTTTCACTTGATTCTGCCACCAAATTAGAAGATTAGATGGCTATGATTAAAACTCTTGAGTGCAATCTTCTGCTGCCGTCGAGGTGTACGTTACCCAGCTCTGCCATGCCACACGTGTTTGATTTAAAGGCCAGTATTGACCTGCACTGGCTATTATTTAATCAAAGTGAGCAGTGTGACGGTTGTGAACTGGCAGCCCTATCAAAGCCCTGTGAAATCCTCGTCTCGCCTCGGAGGTGCTGCGATCCCCACACGCATCCCCCACGGAGCAGAGAGAGAGAGATAGAGCGAGTGAGTGCTCTGGTATGGGGTGTCTCAGACGGCGTCCTCCTTAGCGCCGCTCCTTCTGACAGCAGCGGTATTCCTAGGTGAGTGTTGATGAGGCGAGGTTTTATGCTCCATTTAGCGTCTTGCTCAGTCGTCTGGGTTTCTTTTTCCAGTCATTTACCAAACCAAAGTTTTCCTCCTCTTGGTTTTTGTAATTGCTTCGTGTCGAAGGTCTAGGGTTTGAAGCCTGAGTTTCAATGACAGCTGTGTTTTTCTTGGTATTCGTTGCAGGGGAAGCGCTGTGCGTTTTTTCATTTTCTATTTGCCTTATACTTTTAGAACTCTGCAGAGCCTCTTCCACAGAATTGCATGCGTTGTTTTGCCTCATTGAGATGAGGAGTTTTGCGGTTCAAGCTGTCGCAGGTTATGCAGGATTAGGGTAGTGTGACAGCAACCCGTCGTCACTCAGAGGGGTAAGCTATCAAGGGTCGTGCCAGCTTGTCAATACAAGTGGAGGCCAAGCATTTCCCCTCTTCACTTCCTGCTGCCACTGTGCGTCTGTAGTCAGAGAGGATGCTGGGAGATAAATTTAGACCTCCAGCTCCCTCTCCATCTGCTGTTGCTCAGAGTAAGCTGGTTTCCATAGGAACCTGCACCAGGCTACAGCCAGGAAGAAAAAATTGGCGAGAGAGAGAGAGAGAGAGAGAGAGGCATGCGTGCGTTGTGTATGTACTGGGAGGGGAGGCAACAGTGTGACAGCAGATTTCTTAGAAAGCACTGAAGAGGGTTTATCCCTTCTCTGGGCACAAGGTAATTTAATGTTTATCCAATATATCTATCCGTCATTACCAGCTGCATGAATACGTCCTGGGTATTGATGAGGAAATGAACACTAACTCTGCCGGCCATACTCCCCTGTGCATGATCAAGAAGTTCTAACTGTAAAACTGCTGCTGTAGAGCCCCCGTGCTCCTTATTGAGCTGGTATAAGCGAAATGTTTGTTTTATGGGATTTACACTTTTAGAGGTGTAACTGCTGGGCTTAATAAAGGCGGCAGAGATGATGGAAGAAGTGTGTGGGTATGCGTGTGCATGTGCGCGTGTGCATGTGCGTGTGTGACTGAGTTAGTGAAGGAGATGCCGTGTGAGCTCTTCCGTGTGTCGGCAGCAGGAACGTCAGCGCCTGATTCTGCTGACAAAGCCCCTTTGCATGTCCACACGCACTCATGAGTCCGTACACATTCCTCACTCCTCCTGTCTTCCCCTCTCGCCGGACCAGTCGGTAATCAGATTTTCGGCACACAGACGCCAGAAAGTGGTTCACAGGACAAATCACTGCACCCAAGGCGAGACTCTTGTCCTGAGTTGTCATGCAGCGGTTCAGGGCGGGCTGGAACTGGACAACCGGCTCCCGTGCGCCTAGTTTGACGTTTTGCAATCTGCTTCTAATATTAGCTTTGGGGTTTTTAATCTGACACCTCGCATCAAAAGAACGTAACAGCTGCGTCGGTGGTTTCCTGCTCGTACCTCATCCGGCCACTGATAACAAGCCATGCCTGTGGAATGCAGAGGATGAGAAGGGAAAACCCCTCGTCGTACTGCAGGAGGATCGGCTGAGCGGTACCAGGGTGGGTCACCTCAGGGCACTGCACTTGATCGGCTGCCGAGAGTCGTCAGTGAGGATTTGCCTGCTGCGTGTTGGTGGTTGTTTCTCTAGAGAGAGTAATACTGCAGACTGGATGTGTGTTGTAGGGCGTGCGTGCGTGCGTGTGTGTGCGTGCGCGTGTGTGCGCGCGTGTGTGTGTGTGTGTGTTTTGGCTCAACGTGGGCTAGACTCTGGCATTCCTTTCCTTCATCTTCCTGGCAAGGCCCTGACTGTGTGTTTCCCCACTCAGAGCTGGCAGTCTAGACTGCCATGAATAATGTAAGCAGTGCTCTCCCTCAACCTTAAAACCTTCTAATCGCCCTGTTTAAGGGATGCATCACCAGCTAAGCCAGAGATCATTAAACGTACTCCCTGATAACCGACTACAAAGACATCGATTGCAGGGGTCGAGGAAGAAAGTGTGTCTTTCGGTGTGTATTTATTGGTTATTCCTCTTGTTTTTCTACGCACGCCATCCTCCTTCCTCACATCCAGAGCCACTCGCTTCACGCACACCCAGCCGCCTCTTATTTACGCTTTACTTGTCTTGTCACTTCTTTCTCTGAAATTCAAGTGTGTGAAGAACACACTTGAGACAGGGTGTTAGTCCTCTGTAAGCGCCATTCCCTCCCCATCTTACTTCTCCACATGTTACCCCAGAGAGTGGTGTGTCTCTCTCTGCAGCTCAAGACAACAGAAAAAAGCTTGAGCTGTCACCACAGACAAAAGTCTCTCCGTACAGCTGAGACAGTAGACGAGCAACTGAGTAACTGTGAAGTGAATTTTAATGGTGTTGATTCAGTTTGTTATGCTGCCTAATTGCTGAGTGGTGATAGCACCAGTCTGCTGTAATCAAAGCTTTGGTCTGCTCGGAGGAACGCACTCCAAACAGATGATCGGCCCGAACAGATGTGGGGGGAACATGGAGATGGAGCCGAGAGTCTGTCAAGTTGTTTCCAGGAGGAAGAGTGATTCTCTCTCTTTCCCCCCCACCACTGTAAACTGACTCTCGTGGAGGCTGACTGTGCACTGTGTGTTTTTGGATATATGAATAGAGCGAGTGTGGCTCATTAAAAAAAAAAAAAGAAAATGTCACTGCTGCCTACCACTGGCACCTGGCACCTGTTTATTCAGCCATTGGATCCCTGCTTTTCTCTCTCCTCCCCGTCTCGTGCGACTTCTAACATCATCTCATTAGCCCTAGTTTCAATGCATATATCTATATACAGTATATATAATATTAGAGAGCATCTCTGCATTTTCTGTATCTTTCTGTGCAGTCAGATTCTGCATTTGCTCTGCACTGGTGCAAAGCATTCGAAGCCCCCTATCTCGCCGTCTTGCCTCCCGGTGTGTTCCTCGGAGCTGTCAGAGGTGGTGCACGCTGTCTACGCCATCACAGAGAGTTACAGCTGTGAAGTGAACAGTGTCCTCCTTCAGTGAGCGCTGAGCTCCAGAGTCTGAGTCAGGGGGTTGCGAGCAGCGTCAACCCTCTTACACGATGATTGATACTCTGGATGAGCCTGTGCTGGGGCTGTCGGCGTTTGGGCATGGCTGCTCAGTGGAAATGTTTTGATTGGCCCCATCCATTCCCAGAATGTGTTTTGATTGGCTGCGGCACAAGAATCCTGTGTCTCGAGTTGAGATGGAGTGCAGGGTTCGGAGTAAGTGGGAAATATTACAGATCGTACATCTTGATAGGAGGTGAGATTTCATTTTAGCCTCATCTCTTAGTGTTCATCATCATCCATACTCATAAGCACAGCTCTCTGGTATTGTCTAGAAAGTGGGGCAATATTTCAATAGAACCATTTTAATAAAGGGATTCACGGTACAATTTCACTTGAGGCAAGCAACCACTCCAGTCATAGCCCCGCATAAACACTGCACCCTGGTGGCTGTATCATATTGTGAGGGGTGTAGGTGCAGTCAAGTCCTCTTATCCACTAGAAAACAGCCCCCCTCTGTTTACCCACTTTCACTTGTGCCAGATCAGATAAGCGTAGGCTATATTTCCATTGTTTGTTTTGACTCTGATTCTGTGGCCTCTTCTGTTGGTGCATGTGCTGTGGATGTTGCCTGGCTGGCCCTGCTCTGACTCCTGCAGGGTAGGCCGGTTATAAGGATACTGCAATGGGCAGAGATGGAACAGTATGAACATTTCATAAAAAAGGTTGTGTGTATTTATAATTATAAATATACAATACATTAGGACTTGGTTGAGCTTGCTAATGATCATGTGGTAAAGTAAAATGTTCATTCAGATTTACATTTTTCCAAAGAATATATTCATATAATATTCATTGTTAAGTTGGTATTATTAGAAATCACTGATAGAGTTTACAGTGTGTGTGACCCTGTCGCCTGAACCACTGCAAACTGTTCACTTTTAATGCAATAACATGTTGCTCTTGTTCTCATTACATCACTCCCCCATGTGGCAATAGAAAATTAACCATGATTGTCAAAATAACGGTATGTGATAGGTCAGAATTCTGTAATAGGACATTAATGATTTTGTCCTTCTGTTCTGCCAGTTGAACTTCGAGGTGTCACAAGAATGTAGTAATGAGCTCTGAGGTTGACTGGAAACAGTAGAGCGGGACCTTTCTTTATTATTGATGGGGGGGGGGGGTTTAAAGAAAATCAAAGATAAAATGATTAGAGAATTTTACAGCATTTCACCATGGGTCTTGTATAGAGAATATACCACATACTTAAATGTGTGTCCAATTTTGTAAATCTGTTTCCTGGTTCTTTTCTATGTTCCGCCTAGAAGCTGAACGGCTAACCCTCTTGACAACAACCCACAAAGGAGATGCAGAGGAGAACTCCACAGGACTGTTAGAATGGCTGAGGCTGGACAGAAGCAGAGCTGCTTTGGACAGAGAAATAATCCACGTCTACCTGCATCCCCGCAGCTTCAGGGCACATTTTAATAATGCCTTGTTTGGTCCTCTTGAATAACTTTTGGCCCACACAGAGAAAGGCCCTCTGTTTTGATTTGCAACCCAGTCTGTTGATGCTCCCCTGGCACTGACCTCTCCGCTGCCTGGCTGTTAGCCCCATGAGGCTCCAAGAGCCCTTCCTTGCGTGTCTGTGAGGCCTCCTCTCCACTCTATGGAGGCTGAGCCCAGCCGTCCGGCTGATGGGCAGCGCTCTGGAAGGCAAGGGCAGCAGCATGTGGCAGCTGAATCCTCCCTAGGTTCTTGTCCACCTCAGCAGCCCCAGCAGCCTCCTAATCCTCGTCCTGTACACAGAGCCTTGGGCCGCCTGCAAAATCGCCAACCCAAACGCACTGACCTTCTGCTTCGGTTGCAGCAGCAGCAAGCGGTAGCATGGCAACATTCAGAGGGCCCAGGTCCCTCAGGAGGCAGCTTCTGCTCTCCAGCTTCCTCGTCAGCATCATCCCTCCATTCTACTTCCTCCACCCAGGGTGAGCACGGTCATGGGGTCCCATCTCAGTCCAGCCAAGAGGGTCCGGAGGGGGTCAGCTCACCCCGAAAAGGGGAGAAGAAACCCCCAAAACCAGGGAAATATATGTGCACTTACTGTGGCCGTCCATGTGCCAAGCCAAGTGTTCTTCAGAAACACATCCGCTCCCATACGGGAGAAAGACCCTACCCGTGTGCTCCCTGTGGCTTTTCTTTCAAGACTAAGAGCAACCTGTACAAACACCGCAAATCCCATGCCCATCGCATTAAAGCAGGACTGGCATCCAGTCGTGATGAGCCCAGTTTGAGTGGACCAGAGGGCGGTGGCGTTGGAGAAGACCCTGAGGAACACACGGAGGGAGAAAGCACTGAGTCTGAGGAAGAGACCGGCCTACACACTAAGTCCTCGTCCAGGAAGATGTTAGGCCAGACGAGAAAAGGTGGTAAGGTCGTGCTGGAAGGCCCAGAGGAGAGCCAGAGGCCTGAAGACTCCCAGGCTGTCAAGCAAAGGCTGGCACTGAGGCTTAGCGAAAGGAAGCGTGGACCCAGGGCTTCCTCGGATGACCCTCGCTCCTCCCTCTCCACCTCATCCTCCTCTTCTCTAGGCCCTGGTAGCAAAGGCAGCACAGAGTCTGGCTACTTTTCCGGATCAGGAAGCACTGAACTATCCCAAGTTAGCCCCCCCAGTGCCAGTGCCAAAACCTACGCAGAAATTATTCTAGGGAAATATGGAAGGTTGGGAGGTCAACAGCGCAGTCCCCATCAGCAGCAGCCTCATTCTTCGCTTTCGTCATCTTCAGGAACGGAAGAAAAGGGCATTGCCTTCTCCGTACCAAAAACCCAAGTAATAGAACACATTACAAAGCTCATCACTATCAATGAAGCCGTAGTAGACACCAGTGAGATTGACAGTGTTAAACCCAGACGCTCCTCTCTATCCAGGAAAAGCAGTATGGAGTCGCCCAAGTTCAGCGCCCCGAAAGATCCCTACACTTTCGATCCTAAAGGAGAAAGTCCCGGACCCAGTGGTCTGAGGCACATTCCTGGGGCAGATACACCGGGAAGCCAGGAACTGTCATCAGTGCCTCTGCTTAGAAGCCACTCAATGCCATCGTCTACCAGCCAAGGAGAGCCTTCCGCCACTGGCACCATGTCTCCCAGAGGTTACCGTCTCTGCCAGTCCTTCGATGAACAGCAAGCAGTGGCAGCAGAGATGAGGGCTGGCCACGCTCAGCGTATGCTGAAGCGCCAGCCCGCCGTGGAAGTCCCCTTGGGAGCTGAGGTTATGCTGGAAGAGACCAATCCCACCTCCTCCTCAGCCAGAGGCCCTGACCTAGCCGGGCAGCCACATCCACAGCAACAGCGAAAAAGCCAAAGTCTGTTTAAATGTGAAGCATGCGGGGCTCACTTCCAGCACAGCGAAGGCTACGAGTCCCACAGAGGCATCTGCCCGGGACGGCAAATGCTCGAGCAAGAGAGCACGGATGTTAGAAAAACATGCAGGGAGGATCGCCCCCCGATGATGATGCACTATAAGTTCCGGGCGCTGGCCATGGCAGTGAGGAAGAGGAGAAAAGAGGAGAGCCTAGAGGAGGACCCTCCCAGCCCTGGATCAGTATCCGTGTCAGCCAGCTCTGCAGGCCTCATTCCAGGGCCAAGCAGAACGGAGCACGGCCAGGCTCCCTCAGGTCTGTTTATATATCCATATTCTAGAAGATAGAATTACAACCATATCCTGTGTGGCCAGTTATTTTTATTTCTGCCATACATTTTTATCCTCTTTTACATCAAAGAAAATAGAAATATGCGGAGCTCTTTATTAATCACAATATCTCTTTAAAAGTACATCTGCATCACTGTTGCAAAGCATAGCAAAACCAAAAATAAAGGCATTAAATAACACTGCACTACAGATCAGGGAACATAGTTCATAAATACATTTCAGAATTTAAAAAAAAAGTATATAAATATAGATATACGATTATAATATTTAGTATAGTAATGATATGTATGTCTTTTTTTTTCTAGGTGTTTCTTTACCGACTGAGCCAAAAGAACAGAAGCAGCAGCAGCAGCAGCAGCAGCAGCAGGACAGGAAGGGAGTGTCTGTCATCCAACACACAAGCTCTTTTGAGAAGCAGGAGAGTATATCCATGGAAAGTCAGGAAACAGACCTCAGAGAGAGTCCGCAAACACAACCACCCGAGCCAAAACCATCACCCTCCACATCTCGCCTCATCCGCCAACCAAACATCCAAGTGCCAGAGATACTTGTTACTGTGGAGCCTGATGCCGACATGCCATGTGTGTCACCGGCAGTGGCGGCATCCTCGTCCAAGGTACATGATTATTTATTATTTAGGACTCCTGGGCTGCATGTTTTTGTGCATTTGTTTACAAATGTCTGCCTTCCCAGACCTCCCCTTCCACATGCAATGTTTAAGTTTTTGGACTGTTTTATTTCTATAGCATCCTAAAACTTTGCGAGAGTTCAGTGTGTGGTGTTATTTATATCCAGTATTTATATGATATTATATTGTTTAAAGGATAAATGAGCAAAGTGTTTATCTTAAGATAAGACGAAACAATATACAAGAGACAAGGGGAAATTCGCGGCGTTGCAGCAGCAGAGAATAAACAGTACAGAAATAGAACCGAATAAAGAATAAAGATCAACTAAAGCTGTGCATCTTGTCCTAGGGGCCAGAGAGAAAGGAGGAGTTCCAGTGGCCTCAGCGTAGCCAGACTTTGGCCCAGCTCCCTCCAGAGAAGCTGCCACCAAAGAAGAAGAGACTCCGCCTGGCAGAAGCAGACCAGTCCTCCGGGGAGTCTAGCTTTGAATCTGTGTCTCTGTCTCGCAGCCCCAGTCAAGAGAGCAACATCTCTCACACTTCCAGCCTTTCTGCCACGTTCGAGGACACTGCAAAAGCCGAGCCCGCCGTTTGGGCCGTCAGCAGCCAAAGCTCCCAGATGTTGATGGTGCCAACTGCCACCCACCCACACCACACAGGCCACAAGGAGATGAGGCGCTCGGCTTCGGAGCAGACCCCGGTCAGCCCCCAGCAAACAGAGCAGATCTCGGAGACCAGGAGTAAGTCATTCGACTATGGCTCCCTGACCACTCAGCAGCCTACGTGCTCCTGGAAAGAACGGAGAAAGTGTTTGCTCGTGAAGCATGCAACGTTAGGGGAGCCAGAGCAGGAGGAGGGCGCCAGCCAGAGTCATTTGTCCAGGGCAGAGGGTTCAAAGCCCAGCACTTCCCGTGCCCTCCCTCCTCCTCTGTATTCATCTGAGGCAAGCCCCCGGTTCAGCCCGGAGACCACTGGGAAGGCCCTGCAGCTGTTCCAGCCGCACATCTCACCGCCCCCTCAGGATGTGCTCCCTTTGCAGCCCAGAGACCAGCAAGTATTCCCCACAGGATCCCTATCCCAGCTACTCCCGGGCACCACAGCCATCTCCGATGTACTCTCCACCCAGATCATCCACAGAGCCTTCTTACATTCCCCGTCAGGACCTCCACATATACAAATACACCCTGCACAGCAGTTGGGCATACCGCGCCATCATCTTCCATGTTTAGTTCCCCTCCAGTTCTCTTCCGGCGCTAGAGGTAGTCAGGCTCTGTGTTTGCCTGTTCCCCCTAGACTTACCACACATGTCCTTCCCACTCCAGACAGCAGACCCTCCATCTTGTCTATGTCCTCTGACCTTATCCACCAGTCCCTCGTCGAAATCTCCTACCGGCACCCGCGGCCGGTCATCGCCACATGCCTGGCACAGCTTACACCCGTGGTGTCCCTTGTGGTTCCGGTACGCCTCCAGACACATATGCCTACCTATGCCAGCGCCTTGTATACCACCTTGTCCCAGATCCTGGCCTGCACACGTTCACAGGAACCCATTTCTTGCACTGCTATGGTCATCATGGGCCAGGCTGAGCGAGAAAAGTTGCAAAGGTCTTACTTGAAGGTCCCTTCCCCAGAAATCGTACTTCCCCTGTCACTGCCTGCACAGCTGGCCTCTGGATTTGGGGAGGCATATGGTCCACTGGGGGCTGGAGGAAGTAAACGGATGCTTTCTCCTGCAGCCAGTTTGGAACTCAGCACAGAGGCTCAACGTCACCAGAAAAGGGTAAAAGAGGAAGGGGAGGGGGAGCGACGAAAGGCAGGAGATGATGACGATGAGGAGGAGGAGGAGGAGGCGGATGTAGAGTTGAAAGTTAGGGGTGAGGGTGAAAATGAAGCCACTGGGAGCAAACTGGAAGAGGCAGAGAAGAAACTGTTTGAGAGGGTAGAGGTGACAACTGTGAAAGGGGAGCGGGAGCAGGAGGATGTGAGGAAACGTAACAAAGAGGAAAAGGAGGAGGAGGCATCAACTGAAAAGAAAAAGGAAGAGAAAACAGTTGTGGAGGCGGGGGTTGAGAGCCTAAACACCCCGTCGTACCCGACCCTCCACACTTCCACCTCAGTCAACTGGTGTTACCTGAATTACGTCAAACCTAACCCATCTGCACAAAGGGACCCCTGCAACTCAGTTTATTCTACCTGGAGCATAAGTGCCCACAATCCCAATTTGCCGGGCCTCAGCACAAAAGTAGTCTTGTCCCTACTGTGCTCCAAACAAAAGCACAGTGCAGAGACGTACACCATGGCCGCAGCCACGAGTCCGGCCAAAAGCAAGTTGGCCGTCGCCAATAAAAGGACCCCACATGTGTCAGAGGTAAACAGAACCCCAATACACCTTCACTGAAGTTGTAAGTTAATATAGACGAATCTGATAAAGAGCTAACGACCTTTCTAGAATGTTATGTCTTATATTATTTTCATTTGTGAGTTCCACATCTAACTACATGAATGTGCGTAAACTAGATAAGTCAGCCAAAAGAAGTCTAGTCACATCGCTTGAATTAAAACAAGTAAAAATAGTGTTCTTCATTGAACACTATTTTTATTTTATTTTATTTTATTAGCATATGATAATAATATAATAGATCCAAATCACCGAACATGATCCTATGGTGAGTTTTAATATCTGTCTGTAAAGGCTCCTCAATATATCAATATCTCTGGCTCTACTGGAACAAATTGGATGTTTTTTTTCTGTCCACCCAGAGGGCACATTTTTTTAATTAATACGGCGACAAATCTAGCTCTTTAAATAAGAAAACAGTCAAGATTTTATTTTAAGTTGTCTAATTTCTGCTGTGTGTCTTGAGTGTAGGTACATGCCACCGCACCCAGCTCCTCCACTGAAGTAAAGCGTCAGCCGGAGCACGAGAAGGAGGAGAATAAGGAGATGAAAGAGGAGGAGGGACCCTCCACCTCCAAACAGAGCGAGCCCTCCCGTGTTCGCATCTTTGAAGGCGGGTAAGAGTGACGCCGTTAAAATGCACATCTTTTAATGCAAAATTCAGTATTTGGGAATAATGGCAGTGCCTCATTACACAAGTAATCGGTTATTCAGTCACAAGCCAGTGCATGCTGACAGTAAACAGCACCATGGAGAGCTGACAAGAGTGTGCAGAGACTGACAGTAACAGATGGGATGCAGTGGAGCCAGCAGGGACTTCATTTGTACCTGCAGCCAAGCTTTTTCCTCTTACTGACGGCGTGAATGTGTCTGTGTTTTAGAAGTGCTAATTTGGGGAGATACAAGTGTGCACGGGAGGGTGTATAGACACATTTTTTAGGGCTTATATTTGTGCTATCCATAAAGTTCTGAGGGATCTTTTCCGGAGCAGCCGGTCTTCTTTCCCACGGTTCATATGTTTAGAGCTGAAAGATATCTCAACCCCGATCTGTATTTATCTATACATACCCATATACAGGAAATATGGGAATGGCGGAGTTGTGGAGTCTTTGCGTGTGTGTCAATGCAAAAACATTGTGTGAATGAATTGTCTGCCTAACCTTAGATAAGGCCCTAATTACTTTTTCATAGTCATAGTTACTGTATTTAGTATTCATCATTTGCAAGCACATATTACACACATCAAAGATTTGCAAACTCATTTCAGCCTACAGATTTAACTGCTACTACACCCCTCTTCTTATATTTATTCTGCCTGTATCCGTCTTTAAATGTTACTTAGCCATGCATACTTTTTCTCCTCATTCCCGCGTGTCCTCTCTCTGTGTACCTGCAGCCCTTGATGCCCTGCTGTATTTTCTCCGTCTATGCAAATAAGCACATCTACATCCCAGCTGAATGTTTTGTTCCCTGATTCTGTTAGGACTCATTATCCCCATCTCCCTTTTGTCAACACTTTGAAATCATGACTGTGCGCCACTGGTTTTCTCCTGGAGAACAAGCAACACAATTTCTTTTTTAATGACTTGTCATCCTTTGGGTTGTTCTGATGACTGGCACAATTTTCCTTGTTACATTACATTTCAAGGAAGCAGTGTGAAGGTGTCTCCCAGATTTTTTAAATATCAGACAGCTAAGGAAACAGATATAGGATTAAGGCAGCTTTTTATCAACAACGCCCCACAGCAATTTAACAAGCTGCACCTTCTTTGGGGGAACAAAAGTGTGTGAAACATAACCTTTTATCCCTCTAAATGAGCATGAGCTCCTTGTAGACACGGTGCAAAATGCAGTTTGATTTCGGTGGTGGATGGAAATGGTCAACACTGTCAATTTGTCATGACAATGGCGACTGCACTGGGGAAATTGGATTTTCCGTACCTCTGGTTTACAGTTTACAGCATGTTTCACGAAGATCTTCTCTCTGTTCGGAAAGAAGATGGAGGAAAGAGGTGTCAAAACAATGTTTGTTTAAATGGTGACTGAAGTAGCGATAGTGTCTTTTACTGTTTTTCACTTATGGCTGCTTAAAAATTCAATGTCATTATCAATCAGTCACAATCTTTGCCAATCTGTCATGGATGCTCTAAAGCTCCAGTACTAGCGGGGACAGCTGGATGGTGGAATTTGCTGAGATACGTGTTGCTGATTTTACGTTCGATTGCGTGGTCTTGGGCTTTGCCCCCCCCCCGAGATGCTGGTGGATATTTTTAGCAGTAGCAAGTAATGCATGCCAGTAAACAGTAGCCTTGCCCTGAATGAACACAGCATAATGGCACTGTAGAGAGTCTTTTACAGTTGTGCAACGATTTGTTAGGAATTTATGTTTGTTGGCTCCGTTATATTGCAGGGAGCCTTCCTACCCTGGGTTTGTGTAGAAGTGGTGCGTGCCCTGCAATTAAACACAGTACGGACACACTGGTTTTGTAGCATTCAGAATGGCTCGTGCATCTTTTCATGGGTAGCGAGTTTTTCCACAGACGGCAATTCATTCGGATATAAAACATCTGTGGTCCACTTTGCCCACAAATAGCCTTTTGGCAAACATAAAGATTGTGTATAAACAATGTTTTTTATAGACTTGAACTAAATGTGTTATTTGATTTTTATATATAGTATCTATTTTAGGTTGTTGGTCGTAGCCAGGCTTCCCTCCCCCCTCTGTAGTTGCTGCTGTTGTTGGCAGGGACACCTGATCACAGCAGAATAGCTGGTATTTTCTGTGTACCCAGGGTGCAGTGGAGGGAACAGCCAAGGGACGCGGTGCTGCCGGGGTTTTGGTGGGGCTTTCCCAAACGGCCCTGTGTGTGTGTGTGTCCGTGTGTGTGTCCGTGTGTGTCCGTGTGTGTGTCCGTGTGTGTCCGTGTGTGTTCGTGTGTGTCCGTGTGTGTCCGTGTGTGTCCGTGTGTGTCCGTGTGTGTCCGTGTGTTTCTGTTGCACACTAACCCCGACATCAAAAGTCACTATCATTACTAATGCTGAACCAATCAATATTTAATTTATAAGGGTATAAATTACAATAATGTGACGTGAAAGGGAATGATGCCACAAAGCTGAATATGTGCAGTTCCTTATAGCTCCTGAGAGAATGTAATGCCTTTTAGCACATTGTTCTGGTTTTTCATGCCACAATTTAAGTTGGGTCATCAACATTGTTTCCACCAGCTGCATGAAGTTGTTTTCATGGAAAAGGCTCTGTAAAACCACCGTATGCTACCCACACGATACCCACCCAGCATCAAGTAGCAAACGGTAAAAGATTACATCTAATGGATCATCATAGTGGAGCATTTAGTAGCTAAATAGGCTGGAATATTTTTGGTTTATGCATTCAGCCCCTAAACCAGACAGCAAAACGTGAAGGAAAAACTCTCTAAACAATTGCTTTTTTTTTTTTTTAGCCCCGTCTTCTTGTTGTTGATTTTGTGTTTGTTTTTCGTCTATCTCTTAGATATAAGTCCAACGAAGAGTATATTTATGTGCGAGGTCGTGGCAGGGGAAAATACATATGTGGAGAATGTGGCATCCGCTGTAAGAAGCCCAGCATGCTGAAGAAGCACATTCGATCGCACACCGATGTCCGTCCGTACGTTTGCAAACACTGCAACTTTGCCTTCAAAACCAAAGGTTAGCGGATGTTTTATAATTTACCTCAGGCATGAACCGTTTCTGTTGTTTCCATAATTGAATTACCCTCCATGTGGTGCCCAGTGGTCACATTTCACCTCTGTTTTTAAAATACCTTGCCCGGTGTGAGTGGAGGGCACTTTTACTGTATTTACCTCGTTGCTTCCTAGGAAACCTTACGAAACACATGAAGTCAAAGGCTCACGGGAAAAAATGTCAGGCGATGGGAGTATCCGAGTCTTCGCTGGACGAGCCAGAGAGTGAAGAAACAGGTATTTAACAGGGGATGGCGAGGCTTCTCACATATTTTCCTTATGGCTGTAATATTGGTACACAGCTGGATGAATGCCTATGAACAATTGCAGGTGCCCAGCACCGACAGCTTCTATAACAGCATGTTCCATTCTCCTGCCTTTGGGCCCAAATAGAAATAGTATGAAAAAGTATCAGAGAAATAAATAAAGAACACTGAGCATGCAACAGTGGAGGCTGCAGCGTGGCAAGCACACCTTGTTTAAAAGGGTAGCGTATGATAATAAGGACTGACAACACCTACGTCTGCCCCTGTCAAAGCCACCTCACGACTTCCTCCCTCACCTTCCTCTACTTCCCCTCCCATTGCCATCTCATTCGTGCTGACAGACTGCACCCGTCACAGCCATGGACGCGCCATTTAATCCGCCTCTCCATTCAAAAGACTGTTGAGGTAGTTTGTGAATAGAGACATGGTGCAATTCAATTGGATTCCGGTCTGCTCATCCCCAGACTGTTAATAACATTTGGTCATTTTAGCTTTGGTCTTGCTGGGCGAAGTTTGTCAGGGAGATGCAGTATAATGTCCTGGCCCTTTGTGCTTGTGCCCTGAAAATGGTTCTGTTCACATGGTTTTTGTCTCTCCTTACGTGTGATCCTTAACATTCACATTGTGGATGGAAACATAAAGGGTGCGTATGCATGTCTGTGTCAGCAGGGAGCGAAGAACGTGCGTGTGGCTCGGAGGAGCAGGAGGAACACCAGTTCTCCGAGGTGGATGAGTCGGAGGAGGACGATGATGACAACGAGGATGAGGAGGAAGAGGAGTCCCACGACGACCCACCGTCCTCCTGTTCGTCGGACGCCCATCTATCGACCCGAGAACGCGCTAGCTGCAGCAGGCATTCTCAACAGGGCACCGCTGACCCTGAGCTGCCACCAGCAGGTCCCAGCCCAGGCCACGAGCACTCTCCGAGGGGAGTTTGGCTCAGCAGACGAGCCGCCTCACCGGGCAGCAGGAGGGCACTTTACTCCCGGCGCGGCTGGAAGGCATCACCAAGAGCTTTCTCCCCCAGCAGTGAGAGCTGCTCCCCTAGCCGCAGTCTCTCCCCCCGCGTGGAGATGTCCTCGCCCATTCGCAGCCTTTCCCCCAGGACCGAGCTGTCCTCACCCAGCCGACACGTCTCGCCATCCCCCGAGAGAGGGCCGTCTCCCATCAGACCTCTTTCTCCCCTTCGTCCAGTTTCGCCCAGCTTCTACCGATCAGCACAAGCTCGGACCCCTCCCTTGCCGCTCAGGTTACAGCTCAGGACAACTGGATACCTGCCTTGGGAGAGTCCCAGTTCAAAGGCCGGTTATGCCAAGGTTAGTCATTTTAGCATGTTTAACAAATCTGCATTAAGACTTTGTAACTCAGAAACTGGCAGACACCAGAACATATTTCCTCTGCAATTTCCATCTAGGAAGATCCCAGTGTACAGCACTTGGTGTCATGGCAGAGCTGGTGCACAAAATGTAATGATGAATCCTTTGCTCCCCCTACAGGAAAAAATGGGTACCGCAGTGGGTGAAGGACCAGCGTTGCCAGAGGCCAGCTTATTCCCCCCTGCTTTTCGTCTTTCTTCATTTGAAGGTTATCCTAGCCCCCAAGCTGCCGACAACATCTTCAGCCATCTTCCCATGCACTCCCAACAAGCCAAGGTCCCCTATCTGATGATCTCCATCGGAGGAATCCAAATGGTACAGGCCAGACCCAGGTCCCACCCTACCACCCCCTCATCTCCAACGTCTCCCCCCATGGAGGGGCCCTCGCTTGCCAGGTTTGAATCCTACTGGGGCGGGACCCCCAGAGCTCAAGGGCTTAGGACTCCTGGAGACCACTGGTCAGAGCACCAGGCAGCAGGACCCAGCCAGTCAGGGCCGTGCGCTCTCAGCACAACTCTAACGTGTTCCAAGCCGGAGTTGGAAACCACAGACTCAAAGCAATATGGCAGCTCACACAGCTCCGCCCACACCCACAGCTCTGCCAGTGAGCCCAACAAACGCTGCATCGGAGACAGTCGTGCGAGAGCAGCAGCCGTAGCCTCACGTCTCATTGGGCAGCAGCCAGAGGGGGAGGAGCAACCATCCAGTAGTGATCTGGCGAAGGGAGCAGCTAAAGTAGACTCAGCCAGAACAGACCAGAGCACTTAACAGTGTCGACAACTCGATGCATCATGCATCCCCTTTTGCTTTATTGGTTGCTACGCCAGTCTTGTTTTTATTGCTTTGTTTTTATACAGTTTTCAATACTATTGTTAACTTAAATGTTTGTTCTATGGCAACATTCAGGTTTGTTATAAAAATGCACTTTTTTTCTTTTTGAAAATGTTTCTGTAAATCTATATATATATAAATGATATATATATATATATATATATATATGGTCAAAAGTTTTATAACAACTTCATTTTTCCAGTTGTTACTGAAATTTACATAGTGACCTAATAGTTTCCGATTAAAGCACAAAGCCTATAAATGATTTAAAAAAAGTAATCATTGCATCTCAAATCCTAAATTTGATTGAAAATTATATTTTTCAGCAGCTGATCACACTCATGCCCAAAGTTTATAACCTACACTGTTGCTAAAGTTCCCACAAAAATGTTGCACTTGTACAGTAGATGCCTTGCTTTCACCTTCTGTCCAGTTTATTATAAACTAGCTCTTTGGGGTTCGAGTCAGTGGAACTTGCTGCTCTTCCATTGTCTAGTTCTTTACTTCTAATGTTGTTGCTCATTTGCTTGCGGCATATTGAACTCTGAACAAGCAGTATGTCTTCCTTCATAACTTGTCTTTTTTTTCTCAACATCCTGATAGCAATATAAAGAACGACTTCCTGTAGTGCTGTATTTTCCTTATTAATGCATCAGAGGTTCACTGCCTTTGTACAGGCAGATGGTTTATAAGTCATCAACAACATTTGGAAAACCAATAACAATAGTTTGTATTGACGTTTTTAACATTCAAGTGAAAATGAGTTCAGTTTTGGTGACTTGATGAAACATTACCTTGTAAAATTTCAATGAAAACTGGAAAAAATGTAGGTATGTATAAAAATATATATAATATATATCATAATATATATATATATATATATTATAAATATGTTTTATATATGACTTGATTTAACATTGACATATATACATATATCACTCGTGTATCTTTATTGATACTGGTGATCTTAATGTCTGTTTAAATATATGAAAAGGATCACAAATAAATATGTAAATGACCAAAATCTTATTGAAAATAATTCAATTTTTGTTTGTCCAGTATTACTCAAACTATAGTTACGTGTGCCTTTTCTGTCCAGGTTTGATTTTTGAGATGCACAGTACAGATAGACAAAAAGAAGGCTGTGAATTTTTATATATTCTGTTTGTGTTGTTTCTGGAGGGTTAATATTTGGTGTTTTGATTGTTTCTGTTTTTAAGGCCATTGCTTTAACGCCAGGGTAACCAAGAATTACAATGAGGAAATATTGAAGGAGCAGCAGAAACGTGTAAAAGGAAATGCACTGAAGATCTATTTTTTATTACAAAGGGTTTTAGATTAAAATATATCTCTGTACAGGGAAGAGCAGTCTTTATTTATTGTTATTTGATAATAATAATGATCATGTTTTAAGGTTGTTTTTTGTTTAGTTTTTTTTTACTTTTTGTTATTGAAGAAATTACTTTGTTACATGTGTTTGTCATTTATCCATGATGCTCTTGTGACTTAAATTGGTGACAAAGATGGGAGATTGAGTGGCTGGAACTGGAGGATCAAGTGCCCTGCAAATATCACACAAAGCAAAAATTTCTATTCACTGACGAAATAAAAAATGCACCACACTCTCTTTAGGTTGTGCCTTTCTTTAAATGTATCATAGCACGAACGTTTGATCCACAATTCTCTGCGACAAAAGTATTCCGTATTGATTTACTTGTCTTTTCAGCACCACTGAGCTGGAATTTGAAGAAAGAAAATATCCACGGTGGAATCCATCTGAGTGGCTCGACTGACTGAAAATGTTAAGCTTATATTACACAGCAGTTGTGTGTGGCATGTCGTTTATGTGATATTTTGCACTTCTTGGTTTAACTGTTTGTCATTATTTATGGTTTGATCTTGTCTCCTGAGAGCAACTAGGAGGTGATTTGGAGTGTCTCTTTTACAGTAAGTGTTTTGCTTTCAGAAAATGTTGCATCATTACTATTTTTCAAACTGTTAAATGCAACTTATCTATAACATTTCTAAACAGGTTTTTTGCTTTTGCAGATTTTTAAGAGAATAGGCTTACCTCATGTCTAATCAAGTTTTTATATAGAGATAGCAGAAATACAACTGGTACAAAGATGCATCCACAGGTGGATTCCAAAGTAACTCCTTGTTTTTCCTCAATTGTTGCTTCTTACATTAACCCGCACTAATTGCAGCTGTATGGTTATATACCATATCAAACATGTTCTTTTGAGATCAACAAATAGTATACCTTTATTATGGCCACTAGGTGTCCTCGCTAAGTCACCAACACTGAGAAGTCTGTTCTTCATTTACAATGTTTTAAAAGTTAGAAATTGGACATGATGAAGAATTCCAGCAAATCTGGTCAGCTGTGTGAGTTAGAGTCATGTTATGACTCAGCTTACCATCAGTTCTTTACATTTTTATCACGTCCGAGGCCTTACTTCAATTCTACATAGAATATACCCTATATGTTTGTCATATAAATGGCTCAACTAGGGTTTTTTTCTATGGTTTCTGTCTTTTTGGGACATTTAAATCTGGTTGTGCGTCAGAGAGTATAAAACAATAGAAACTAGAAAACTAGAAAATAATAATATTCACAGGAAGTGTATATCTCTCCCATTCCAGCGTGGAACAGCACACCAGGAAAATGGATTATGTAAAGCCCACTCAGCCACGGCAAGTGAGTTTGTTGACAAGAGGCATAAGGTTGGTATTTGCAGTGACCTGACCTTCAATAGAAGTGTTACAAAAGGACACGGATAGGGACTTTTATTTTTAGACACCCATTGTGTGTCAAAAATAGCTTGAATGAATTATTCTTCCTTAAAAACGCTGACAACCGCAGCCAGAAGGCATTAGCTGGAGATTATATTTTTTTAGGCAACTGAGGAGTTAACGTTGCTAATTAAAAATAAACATGTGTTTCTACATCGTGCACAACACATAGGCCAGTAGCTGAGTAGAACGAAATTCTCTGCCTGTCCCTCTCGTGTGCATTGTTCACTGTCACTTTCTTGTTGTATTTTCGGAGATTTTCAGAGTTGCCCTATGTGATGCAATGCTTGTGAAGAGGGACACATCTGCGCTCCTGAGGGAACTGAACTTATAACCTCTGGTGCAAGAATGTTTTGAAAAATCTGATGCCACACATTCCAAGCATCTTTATGTGAGAGGAGGACATTGTCAACTCCCCATCAGAAGTCGAGCAAATGATGGGTTTATCACGTAAAAGTCCAAAGTGATTCTAAGATATAGCTATCTCTCCTTCTGGAGGCCCGGTAGGAAAAGAATGAGGTGACGTGTGTGTTTAAATTCCATAAATGATCAAGTTTAAGAATTCAAAGTCTAAATGTGTTTTGTTTAAGCCTATTTTATGTTAATGTTTGACTGTAGGGTCAAAAAAACAAATGAATAGTTGTAAATGCTAATTTGAATCTTTCCTTTTTGAAATTACAAGTGAAACAAAACCGATTGTCAAGTGATTACCCTTTCACTCTGTATTATTCACGGAAACATTAAATGTTTTACAAGCTTACATGATTTATTTGAATAAAGGTGGGAAGAATTTGAAACATTTTTTGCACTTTGCTAATCTGAGTACTGAGTACTGTATTTAAATGAGTAGGCTGGTATTTGGCTATCAACATGAAACTGGAATGGCAGACATGCAAACTGGGGAACATGTGGGTGGGACATGACTAAAACAGACAATCAATGGCACTGGATTTAGTCAGTTAGCTCTGAAATGAAAACACCAACTCCACTTTAACTTAATAAATGTATATCGTGTATGACATTTTATAAAAGGATCCTGATCCTCTTTTGTGTTTTTGTCAGGAGCTGAATAACTGTTTAATACTGAAAATGAAGTGCCTTTGGTCCTGTGAACTGCGTATCGGGATATCAATGACTAACTTTTATTTTTACTTTTTATACAAAGAAAACAAAAAATATATATATATATTGCTTCTGCTTAGCACATGACTGTATCTCCCACATGTGTCCCCAGTGATGATCGAAAGGAATTCATGTCACGGCCCAAGCATTCTCATTTCGGGATTCTTCAGCCATATTATGCCATATACAATATTCGGTAAGCCCTCTATTCTTTCTTTAGATTTTCTCTTGAATGCCTTCCCCCTTCCACCCCTGAAACCTCAGGCGTAGCCGGAGGAAAAAAATCCTTCTTCAAAGGAAAACTGCGCCCATAAATGTCACTCAGCAGGTGACAGAGGAGTCACAGACAGGATACAAAGCAGTAGATATTACTGGAATCTGTAACAGGTTCCAACATCCTGGGGTTGCATAGTCTAGCTCCACAGCAGGCAAATGTGGGTGGAGTTTTTTAACGTGACATCATAGGAGATAGAGGGGAGGGGAGGTATAAGAGTGGCAGAGCTCAGACACCTGCAGCACATTCCAAAAACAACTGTGAGTGTACAGATAATCGTTTCTCTGCAGAGCTCTATCCATCTGCCGTCAGCCATGTCAGCTCACACCAGCGTTCTTCTTTTCATCACTCTTTGGGCTTCCATGCAGGAAGGTGAGGGATTTTTTGAAAAATACAATACGCTCTGAACAAGATTTATTTGATTCTTATTTCAAAAGGATGTTTGTGACATGAGGAGCGAGTACATCCTCATTACATCAACCTGCAAAATAGAATTTTGGGATTTTTTTTTCTCTTGTCGACTGTCAAGCTCATATAGTTTATAATTAACAGTTTGTTTTCTTCTTATTTATTATATCCATACTTACCCTGTAAATGTACTTATGTGCTTACAAAACTCCGAAGAATTTTGGTAGAGCGAAAGACATTTTGGAAAAAGAATGTTTTGAGTTAAAGATGAAAGTTACGAAAGATGAAAAGAGTAAAAGCCACAGAAAAGATTTGTTTGGCTCAATCGGGCTCGATGTTCACTGAGTGAGTGGTTCTTGGTGTTGGACTAGGTTTGGCTCTTCCGTTGATGAAGCAGCTTAAAGAGGAGGCTGGCGATGGTGTTCCAACACAAAGAATGAGGACCAAGCGCTGTGCCTGCACCAGCTTGCTGGACTCTGAGTGCCACTACTTCTGCCACCTGGACATCATCTGGGTCAATACGCCCAGGTGAGCATGAGATGGGAGACACACAGTCGGATGTAAACGCACATAACCTCAGCCACTTTTTTGACATTAAGCATCTGGGTAATAGTGTGCTAGATTGCGTAAGAAATAGAAAATACTTGCAGAATGTATACAAGCAATTATAATACATAAACCCACAAAGTATCAAAGAGCAAAGTCTGTGATGTGTTGATATCATAAACATGACGCTCAGTGTTTCCTCCTCTCTACAGTAAGACAACAGTTTATGGCCTAGGCGGCGCTGTGTCCCGGCGCAGAAGGTCCACTGGCCGATGCGCGTGTGCCAAATCTGATGATCAATCCTGTACCAACTTCTGCCAACACAGGTGAGTCGGGGGACTGGAGCATCCCGCACCGAACTAACGCATCTTTGTCAATCAGCAGTTAACAGCCGTGGTGGGCAAATACATTATTATTATAAAATATTACTATTAGTACAATTATTGGCCTAAAAGATCATCCCATAAGTCCCGATTGCCAGAGGGCGTGGCAATCACAATTATTAGGAAAAAGCATGAGGGAGCAGGATAATCTCACGCTGGCATACCAAGTTCAAAATGCTTTTTTTCTGATTGGTTTTTAAGGAACGGCCAAGTTAAGCATTCACGTTGCTTAAAAATAAAGCGAATAAAGGCAACACAAAGGAAAAGTGGAGATAGTGAAAGGGAGTATAGTTTTAGATTATGTTTTAAAATAAGACATTTTATTACTTCCACAAAAATAAGCATCGCTAAGTGGGTGACTTTTATTGCAACATAGTGAGCATGTAAAGATAAAACTTTTTGTGAGGTGTAAAACTGTGGAAATGGTATTGTGTTGGATGCTTTCGTGCAAGTGGGAATTCTTTAGCTACAGCAATATCAACTCTGAAGTTGACAACTGTTTCCTTGTTTGCAGCTCTGAAATGAGATCTTTGAAGAAACGTCAGCTCAACATACTCAGCATCCTAAGGTGAGCATTGGATTATCAGCAATGCGCACACTCAAATTATACGTATAATATATCATTGAATCTATATATTATATGGAATTATGTGACCGAGTAAGTTTGCTCCACAGATCCTTGGCCGGCAAGCCCAAGAAATCCCACGACGCAGCTAATTCATACAGAGACGGATCCTCTGAGGCTCAGAGTAAAAACACTCGCTAAACAAATAGGCCGTTGAGCAACAAGAGCCAGAGAGAGAAAGAGAGCAGCGAGCAGCTGAACAAATGGCGCTCCCCTGATAGAGAGGAGGGAGAGAAAGAGCTGCTGAAAGATGTGTCTTACGCAGCAAGGCCAGGGCGCCACGGAGATGACTGTTCTGTACCTGGACACAGACAGCGGAAAACACAACAGAGGTGCATCATGGAAACCAGATGTGGCGGATCAGCACTGACATGAGCTTCTACTCCGCCATGACTCGAGGCTACTGTGCCTGTTGTCATGTTAGTCTGTTGGAGGTGGACAGACAGCAACACTATACTGTGCCCATAGCACAGCCCATACTGTGCACTGATGAACAGGAAATGTGGACGTTCCTCTGTAAAAATGTGTGCGTTTTTTTTTTTTTTCGTTTTTTTTTTGGACGAGCTGATAATTTTCTCTTGAATAAATTGCATCTGATTGGGAATTGAAAATATGCAGCGCACAACTGTATCAAGCATTTATTTTGTGCGAAAGTGTCAAATGTGTTCATTAAACCTGAATCATAGCGACGATTGTCTGTTTCATTATTTACTCTGTCAACATGTTTGCCTCTTCAGATAAAAGAAAACTTTCATATGATGAGCCCAATAGTACTGTCCCCTATTTTGTTTTTGTTCCAGGCTTCAAATGTACGGCCTTCTGAGTTTGCTTAAAGTAGGTGAACTGTGTAAAGAAAGTGATAACTGCAGAAACCATACATGGAGGAATAATTTGAGGGATAATAAATCCTCTTAGGCGGCATGTGTGATCCAATTGTGTGTCAAGCAAACACATTTCTGAGATCAAACGGAGGCCTGAGATGGATGAATGGTCCAGGAATTCAAGGCTGACAACAATAATACGTTTACCTGGTATTCAAAAGGCAGCACGGCCTGTGTTATCACAAGGCTCTGTGGAAAGAATGCACCATTTTTTAACTGTGCTCAGGGGGTGAGAGAGAGAGGCGCAAAATGTCCCATCACCCCTCTGCTCCTTTACGCTTGCTTGTACTGTACATACCGTCCATGCACACCTGAATGTGCAACAAGGCAGGCGAGAGCTGGATCCGAGGGGAAACAATCACAGCAGATGAATCATTGGCAGCAACTGGGCTGCTTTTGCTGTCTGATAAAACAACTATGGGGAATGATAACACTCAAGTATTAATGTGGCCCTTGAATTTCATTGGGTGGGTTTAACTGCTATTTAATGGAATGACCCCCTGCAGCCATCTTTTCGAAACAGGCCTGAGCATAGTTAAATGGACAGATTCCTTGGAAACCTGAAGAGAGAATTGCTCTAAGCCTCAGCGACATATGAGTGCAGCAACTACTAAAGGTGGGAGTTTGCGTGATAGGTTTGAAGCTGCCTGACTCAGAATTCTGTAATTATTCATTGTAGGATGAACCACTAATATCAAGAAATGCTGTGTGACCCGACGGACAGATTGTACAATTCACGACACCTATCATTTATAGGAGCTTTACTGTATTTCGTATGGAAAAAGCTTCTAAATGTAAAACAAATACATTTAAATATCATCAGAGTCACCAGGAATCCTATGATTGTGGTATATTGGGAATTTAGAAAAATAAATGGAGACAAAGAAACAATAGATGATTCCATTTTTAATTAGATATATGGATATTTATGTGTTACAGCTGCCTTATTTGGCAAGGACTTTAGTATTAAATCTTAGCGTAGTGTTAAATAATGCTAATCGGGAAGTTGAAAGTTAGTTATCCACACAGTTAAGACAAAGGAAGGTGGGGGAGGAGCATAGGACAGGAGGACGAGGTCAATCAACACAACACTCCACACCTCCAGTAATTTGAATAAGGCAAGCCCCACAGCACGTGGAGAAGTAAGAGGGGGAGGAAAGATAAGAAGAGGGGGAGCGGGAATAGGATGCGACAGATAAGTAGAAAGTGTAACCATAACCCAATAATTAAGGAAGACAAGAAAGATAAGGAAGAGGAATAAGATAAAGTGGAGTAAGGCATTGTGGAGGAACAGGAAAAAGAGGAGGATGTAATCCTGTCCTACTTTTTATTTGCAGATACAGTATATGTGTCACTGAATTTGCACTGACACATTACTAAAGGCTTGATTCACAGATTTGTGAGAGCTCGACACTATTTAGGAATAGTCACACAAAAAACATGCTCAGAATCATTGTATGCTGTCATTTCCATTCCTCACCATGGAATCCTCTATTGCCTTCTTTGGTTTATGTGGTCATCTGTATCCTACACAGCCAATCAGGAAACATTTTCAATATTTCTGTGACCCTCAAAGTAAAGATAAGAGAAATAGCAGGAAGTTCAGGCGGCATGGTTGGCGGGTCATAAACAAAAAATTCTATAAAGGTTATGGGGGTCAGTATCATTTCAATAGATTTGGCTACCAAGCAGCACCAGCAGTGGCAATAAAATTATACTATTTTATAAAACCTTTTAGTGATGAAGCTCATATAAAATACACATTCTTGTTCATGATTAGGTGAGTCAATGTGTTGAGGAACTGTATTAACTGCGTAAGGTCTCGGGAAACCACAGACAACTCCTGTGGAATAACTCTGTCCATGGTGCTGGAGCACGACACATCCTTGTGAACAAATCACTATTCCACACAATTTGCTGTACTGTGTAAATCACATGTAGGTCCGTTCTCGGCTCTGTCTATCTATTCAACCAACTTTAACAGTGTCTGGAAAAAAAACAACAATAGAAGGGTGAAGAAAAAAGAAGAACATGGAATGATCCTCGGAACCATTGAATCAAAATCGCTCATCACAGCCAAAAATCAAATGCAGATAATAAGAAGTTATCGGCTTGAAAAACGTATTGGCTTTGTATTTCTCGGTTAAGGAGGCGACAGGGTTCACAGTTCTTTCTGGTTCCACGCAAAACAAACTCAGTATCTGTATAACAATGCTGAGCATTTTCCCCAGTCTTTTAAATGACACATGTCCAACGTTTCATTCGTAATATAAAAAACGATGGAGTCCCAGGTTATTATGTGCATAAAGTTTTCCCTGTGTTTCTGGACTGAGCTATCGCATCCAGCTAATCTAACTCGGCTCCCAAACAGGAAGTCCCTCTTCCGCAGAAAAACAAACCACCAAACTCTCACCTTTTCTTGCGCTCTTTTCTCCTCCACAAGTTCCCCTCGCTGCCATGGTCCAGTGAACTCGCTCAGCCCTTAACTCTCTTGGGCTTTCTTGTGTTGTGTCTTGCATTGTGTTGCTTGACTCCTTTAGTGGCCTTACGTAACTGTGGACTTAATCGATTGGGACAGATAGTTAAAAGTTTCTGTTCCAGTTGCTGATTAAGGAGGATTCGACTTTCTGACAAGAAGAGAACAGCTAAAGAAACAGGTTACATGATGTTACTGTTACTGATACCTTGCTACTCAAGTTTGGGCTGTTTTGACATTTTAATTGTATACATTTTTCTATGACCCTGTACAAAAAGTATAAACCCTGGAAAGTTAATCGAAGACTTTAAAGGTTTTTTTCGGCACCGCCTGCTAGGCCACGATAATGATTAACAAATGGGCTGTTTAAACAAACCTGACATATGATGGCTCATTGGACAATCATTGAACAATCCACAGTACTAATTGCAATGATATAAAGACCTTGGGGTTTCACCTGGCGGCAGTCCAGAGATTGTGTTGTGCCGCCGACAGATTGACGTATATTGTTGCTGGGAGTTCAGGCAGACATTTTTTTAATGAACTAAGAAAATCAGACACCGGCCTAAAGTTGGCTTAGAAAATGCAGGTGCAGGATCGGCAACACCTGGTGCTGATGTGAAATATCTCATGTCCGTGTGCATACTTTTCATTGGGGGGAAGTCACCATGCTGTAATTGGCATCTGCTCCCTAAAACCCCAGTGGAGAGAGACCAAATAATGCTCTTATGCTTTGGTATGCATAATCCCATTTATTCACATTGTAAGCATGACACACTCATATACCTTATCAGCACTGACCCCTGTGGTGTATTATACTTCAAATGGTCCCATCACATTATAGACAATGCATATGTTTCTACCCAATCAGTAAACAATTTCTAAAATGCTTTAATTAGGTGAGTTCTTTGTTTTTTAAAAATACATTTTTGGGTCACAGTCAACTTGTATTGGACATGAGTGGTAAAAACTTGTATATATATATATATATATATATGTATACTGTGCATTGCATATGACATAAATGATTACTATAAAATCATATGTTACCTGCCCTGTATTTAGTGTTTCCATAAAATGTCACAAGTTCTTATTTAACTGAGGGATATCTTATTTAACTCGGATGCAACCAGTGGTCGGATACGCCACAGCTGTTCCCCCAGAATGTGCATTGCAAAAATAGTCCAGTGTCGGAGCCACCTATACACACATACATCCACACGACTGTGCAGTGTCATGCAAAGGCAAACGGATCTTGAAGTCAAAAACATAAACTCATCCCTGCCGCAGAACAAGTGTATGTTTTACCCTCTACTGTGCATTGCGATGATTCTTTACCACCAAAGCACAAGATCATGTTTCTTTACGTAGGCTGAGGCAGCTGCCTGTCCTAGTCATGTCAACATCCAAACCACTGTTACCAATACAGGAACAATCCCTACTGTGTCACATCGCATGTGAACTTGTTGTTCGAAACTGGCTAAAGAGGGATGACTAAGAAGGTATAGGACAAAGTGCTTGCTTTAAAAAGAGAATATAATATACAGTTACCCCTGACAACTATCATTGCAATGATAATATATATTCCAAATTGAGTGACACTCCCCGCCGGAGGACATGAAATGAAAGGTCTGCGACAGGACCTTGCCACCACTCTATTGTAATTCCAAGGAAAGGGCTTAACTTTATTGTTTATTGACATGATATCAATTATAATCAATTTCTGAGATAACAACCAGACTTTCGCAATATCTGTAGATAAGACACAATAAAAAGAGCAGACTCTGGCAGCATTACCCTCGATATCAGAATTTGGCATCCCGTCGTGCCTTATATGCCCAACTTTTCACTGGAAGTAAAGTGGAGATGCTTTCAGAGATAATGCGTATTGAATATTTTATGCGGGAAAATGACTAAAACTAAATAAAATCCACATTCGCCTTGAACCTTAAAGCACAAGTTAGGTATGTAGGTTGGATGGCAGGTTGCACCAGGCATCTTGAAGAACTTGACGGCTCTTCTCATGATCGAGTGATTTCTGTCTCTTCATGTAATCCCAGACTGACTCCATGATGTTGTGATCAGGGCTCTGTGGCAGCCTGACCATCTGTTGCAGGTCAGGCCATACCATCTGCCATGACTCATGATAATTGTTTGTAATTCTGCAGAATGAAATTTGGAATGTGTGTGGTACTGCATATTTGATAAGAATTTAAAAATCAAATTCCCTAAATCTTTTAAACTGTATTGCATGCTGGATTACAAAGGGATTATTTTTCGCAACAAGGATGATGCCGTTTACTACAAAACTAATAAACCAATAAACAATGTGTGTTATTATGTAACATTTCATTTTGACTTGCATATATACTCATTTGTTACAGGATAAACTCTCAAAGGACAACAAAGGCATAAATGTAATAATATAATATAGAAACAAGGTTTAAAAGTACCACCCTGGCTATGTGGTATAATAAAAATGAGTCCACATTGTATTGGATCCTGTTTTGTATCTCAAACAGTAAGGAGATTGTGGATTATAAGTACCAGATACACTTTTGAACCAGGAAGATTTAAGATATGCTGCTGTTTACAACTGTGCGTCTGGCTCAGTTATTCGTGTTACATAAAATTGACATAAGAACAAAATATAATTTCATTAAAATGTTCTGCTTTGTTTTATTCCTAGTGCGTGAAATGATTGTGTTGGGATTTACGATATCTACTAAAGCTTTTACTTGATAAAGTATCTCACATTTAGCCTACTGTATCGTTTATGGCCTCCTCTTTGCCTAATCTGAACATACTATAGGTGTCCAGTAGATGGCCTCTGGCTACCATGAACTCAGTTGGGATCAGTTCAGGACTTGCTGCTCTAATTTATTGCATCTTTGACAAAGTGTCACAGATAATTTGATCTATATATATATATATACAGTATATATATATATATATAATATAATGCAACCTCAGCACACTTCCCCCACGCAATCAAATGTTCTATGTTGTCAAAAGGCTAATCAAATGTTTTCTGTTAAAGAACAACAATGAAATAATTCCTAGAAGTGAAACAGTTGTCCTTTACATGTTTATCTTATCTGTTTGTGCCCAAATGGATCGTGCCAAGTCCTATATCAATAAGAGGACATAGAGACATCGTCTACAAAATGCATTTGGATAATATAACAGTATGCCGCTCCACCCCCCTGACCCCCCTTACGCCCCCATACTTCCCACCCCCACTACCCATCCCGGATCAATGCACTGCAATGCCTGTTGGGTACTGGAGTCTTCGCAACACGAAGAGGAGCCATTGTTCGCAACGCCCACAGAGGAGATGCGGCTTCCAGCGAGAACTACCGGGACCGAGATGCCCGGCTCGGGCAGGTTTCCGGTAAGTGCGTAAAAATGTTTGGACCCGGCGCTGGAAGACGAGGAGAGCGAGGTGAGGAAATGACCCGGCTGCTATATCAGGATCGGTTGTAACAGTTTTTTTTTATCTGAGGAGGATGCGGAGGAAGGTAAGTCTGAAGAGGGGTGGCCGTGTGGGAGCTGAGCACACACACACACACACAAAAAGCCATAGTTTGGAGGGAACATCTCCCTGCAGACAATAAACTTAAGTTGCGCTCCAACTTGGATGCAGATGCAGATACACGCCAACATCACTGCTAAGCTGCCCGTTAGCAGTGCGTTGCTGCACCCGAACATTCAACTCCCGTGCACATGCTCCCGTGCCTGCTGCATTTTAGGCTTGTAAAGCCCTGCTGCGGGTCTTCCCCACCTGAAACTCCATTTTCCACGGATGCTCTGCAGAGCCGTGCGCGCACAACAAAGGATGCGCGTGATATCCGGGATGGAGCCTCTCTGGCTGTTCCACTCACGTCGGCGTGTCGCGCTGTGAAACAACACACGCACATTTAAAAGCCTTTTGTGAACGCTTTTCAGCGCGCGTGATTTCTTATCTGCAGTCGTCACCCGTAGTGATGCTGATTGCACATGGGGGGGTTGTAATATGACTTTGAATTGTAATCTGTAGCTTTATTATTTTGGGCCTGTCTATTTGCATGGCTTGATTTAAAGAAAGTCCCCAAAACCTCTGCTCCAAAGTAAATGACCAGATGGCCAACTGGATAGTTGCTCCACGGTGTATCTGCATGTAGCCACGCGATGTGAAAAGTGGGATTTGACTTACATGTCATTAACAATAATGCAACCGCGTAAAACAAACCTAATCAAATACGTGTGGTACTTTCCCCTGACCGAAAAAAACAAACACAGTATGCGTTTGACAGCCCTTTTATTGTGAAATGCGTGACCGGAATGCTTGGTAGTCAGTGACTGTGGCTGACTGTACTCTGGACTCCCATTCACTCAGCAGCATCACACTGACACACACACACACACACAGAGGGAAAGATAGAGAGAGAGAGAGAGAGAGGTCGATGGTGAAAGGCTTCACACTCACGGACCGATCCGCGCGCTCCTTCTGCACCGGGACTAACAACTCTATAATCTGATGCTTTTCACACCATAGTCCGGGTCCACCCTGCCAGGTAATTTGGGTTTTGCCTCCGGAAAGGCCGCGGTTAAGTACGAGTCCGTCCAATCTCGGCTATACAATTAGAAATGAGCGCTCCATTTAGATCTAATTAGGACATGGATCGTTGGGGCAAAGATGGAAGACGCGATACTCTCCATCCTCACATCCTGGGGACTGCTCATTGCATGGCTCCGATACTAAAGTCTTATACGAGAGATTGGGCAAAGCCATATATTGCATGTATTCATTATAGGCAGCAGAGCTTTGTCTTCTTCAAGGACATGGCAAGATATTGGATGCCTTAAGGAATATTTAGGTTACAAGTGTCAAATTAAGAGTAGAGGGAGACACTGTCAGAAAACCTAGTAAGATTGTTTTGTAAAAGAGTCTGTTTTATTGATTGCGTCCCTTTGCTGTATTTATTCACTTCACATTTATACCTATAGGATGTTTCACAGCCGGTTTTGGTCAGGTGCCTCCTCGTTCTACTGGAACCATTCTCTCCTCTCCTGTGCCATACAGTAACTGTGCATCTGCTCTGGTTCCATCCGTGCTGGCAGAATACCTCCACAAGTTAATTTGTTCTTGAGGGAGAAAAAACGCTGCCTCATGTCTTGTGTAGTTGCCTAGCTCGTTCCACTTCCAATTGGACCCCCAACCCGCCCACCCCACTCAGCCCACTCCTTTTTAATGGGCCATTAGGAGGCAACCAGAATGGTTAAGCTGTCAGCTGGGCCTGATTGATTTGGTTAGACCGCAGATGAGACTGATCGTTGCCTGAGATTCCTCTGGAGCTCTCGGCTGAATGTCTCTCCTCCACCCCCACCCACCTCCGGGCAGCATCCTCCGGCAGGGAGCCGAGGTGGATAGCCTTGAGTCCAGCTGCAGGCAGTAATTGTAAAGTGTCCATTAATGCTTACCATGTTCGTGCCTTGTCGCGTATGATCAATCCCACTCAGTGCAGTAAGGCTGCGCTTGTGTTGCTTGATGGCAGTTTAGGCTCCGTCCTCCTGCAGTGCAGTCTTCCTCACACAGGTGGAGGGACGCGGAGGCAAGAAAAGTTTGGGAAAGGGCGAGGCTCGTTTTGGGCTCCTTGTGAAAGTGGGCCACGGGTCCCTGTGGCGAACGGCTCTTTTCTGGGTCAGGTTCGTTGATGACGCTCACCCGTCCCGGATTCGGTACAGACACGTTTGTCCATCCTTTTCTGAGAGGGGTGCGGCAACGCTTGCAGCTCGGATACACACTGCAGAAAGCAGTCGGACGGAATCGCCTGACTTGCCTTCCACTTTTAAACCATCGACCGATCTGTCTCTGGTACCTCTCTGGAGCGGGCCTGTAAGTATGCCTCAGTCCACCTGTTCCAGGTATAAATGGTATTAAACCAGTTATTCCAATTTTTCCCATTCAAGACTGTTATTTGTAAGGAAGTTTGCTTAAAGATAGGGGTCTAAAGTGTGGCGTTAATGATTTTTATTCACTGACTTGACAGCTTTTTGTGCACAAAACCCAAGTCCTGGAGTGAGAAGGAAACTGCTATTTAAAGATGGCATAATCCAGCCAGCTGCTGCCGTTTCCGTTCCCATCCTCATTGAATCAGCGCTAGTTCTGTGTGCCAGTGGGGGGGTGTGCGCTCCTCACAAGATTATACAGTCGGGAGTTCTTTGCGGGCCGTAACGTCTACTCTCGCATACCTGATTGGTGGCTCCCATTCCTGGTGAGAGTGTTTGTGGGACAGAAGCTGGCGAGAGGACATGCCAGCTCCATCCTAAAAGTATCATCCACGGGAAGGATGTGGGTTGTTGATTTCAAACAAGGTGGTTCATCCTGATTGTACAGTTTTGACAAGACCACAGCATGGGAAGTGATTGATGAGGCTGGGAACTGAAGTAACCGTTGGCTGTGTCTGAACATTTCAAATCGCAGTGTTTTTGTAATTAATCGTTTGTGTGCGCCATGCCATCTTAGAGCTGTTTGCCCCAAAACTGCGCAGTGACGTCTGATGCCTCACTGATATCGCGTATGACAGTGAAGACACTGAGTGCCCGCGGTCCTGCGCAGTTTGGACAGACTCATTACTTTCATCCGTCGTGTAGGGTAGCGAGTAGGGAGAGGGTTAACAACTCAAAAGGGAACTAGGCCATTTTCATTGGCCCATTCTGGCTGTGAGCCTGACACAAACAGCAAGTGAAACGGAGCAATATTTGATTGTGGAATGCATCTGCTCCAGCCAGCCCCCCCCCATCGTGTATGTTGAAGTTGACATGCAGCGAGGCAAGCAAGTGTTATGCAAAAACAACATATGTGGCTGTGGCTGAAATGGTGGAAAATGCCCTGCATTTACAGCTCTTCCCCCTCACTGCCTCAATTCCGCTCTCACTTTCACACACCAAAGATATGTTCTCTTTCCCTGGATGGAGAGAAACACTCACCACTCTGCTCGATTATATCGGGTCACCCAGCCAAGACTGTGGCGCTGGCTGGGAGTGTAAAATATTTCATCTCTGACCACGGATGTATCTCACTGAAACTGAGTTGTGTTCGGGTTCTCCTCCCATCTGTTTGGATGGCTGTGCTACATAACTGCAATCCTTTAAAGGCCATTTAGTGTGGCTTTAGGCAGATTTAATGGCCTTAGTGTTGTTATAATTGCTTCTTCTTTTGACAGGGAAGTTGACCTTTGACCCTGCCAGTAAATTGTCCTGGAAGAGGAACAGAGAAGAATATGAAAATGCAAAATGTAATTATATGGGTAACACGCTGACTTTTGTATCACAATGCCACTCCGGTGTCCATATGCCTTGGGCAGACAGAACTTTAATTCATGATCATTGATGACCTCAATAGTGTACTCAGAAGGGCTGCCTCGACAGGAGCCTGGACACTGTCGAAGAGGCTAAAGGCTTATAGCTCTTATCTCTCTGTTCATTGAAAATAATAACATTAGTCTCAGAGACGAGGAAGCTGCAGTTTGGTAAGACCAGGAATTCATTGAATTGTGAGATGATGACCACCAGAAGTATTGACTTCAATTCATCAGTAATGCTGAGAGAAGTACTGAAGGAATGTTGTGGTCTCGTTTAGGGTTGGGGTTTGGTTCACATTTTTATTGCTGCATATAAAAGTTTATATCATGCAAAGCAAATCTCTGTGCGGGTTTTTTGCTCAAATGACCAAAAAGATGTGGCTTTTATAGTATTACAGCTATTTAATAGCAAAGAATGGCCCATTTCCAGGACAGTGTGTAGTGATGCTGGTTAGTCTAGTATGTAGGGCTGCCACTAATTATTCAAAATTATCTTTTATTTCTTCCATTTTATTAATTTCTGTAAAAGTACTGCAGCAAACAGCTCTGTGAATGTCGAAATCCGAGGACATTTTTTGGAAATTATGTCGGCTAAAGCTGCGATTTTGGACTCTTTTTTTATTTACTCATATAACCAATAATTGTTCTATTTATTTATTATTTGTAAGATGTCAAAAAAATAATTGAAGATTCCTCTCAATAGCCCAAAATGGCCTCTCCACACGAACATTTTATTTATTTATTTTTTTCGTCTGACAGTCTAAAGCCCCAAAATATTTTTCCATTTCTGAAGCGGGCACATGCAATATGTTCAGTAGCTGCAGCAAAGTCTGCAAAGTTTATCACTTCCTTTTATGAGAACTGTTTGCGTTCCAGTCAAAGAGGTGCCCTGGAAGTTGTGCTCATAACCGCTTCAGTTGGTTGGTGCCAAACTTCGTCTCCTCTCTGAACTCAGCGGAGACGAATCCCAGCGGAGTCTGTTTCCCCGCTGCTCTTTGTCCTGGGGCACTTCAGACTGACGCGGTCTTTTGACACTGCCACTCAACTGCAGGAAAAATGCTGTTACTCCCACTTAACCTATAGTCACTAAATGTACACATTTGGTGGCGAGCATGCAGTATTTGATTCCTGCAACGTAGTCTAATACGATGTTATCTTTAAGGCCCATTGCAAAAAACAAAACAAAAAAACAATTGCACGCAACGTGCCTATATTATATGCATTTTATTTTCACACTGTGTGCATTTGCATAAACAATTGTTGATCGTTGGAAAACATCATGTTAATTTTGCACTGTTGGGTACAAAAATAATGCAGAGAGGCACAGGAATTGAAAACTGAAGTTCCTTTTGCAGTGATTGTACAGTCTTAGGCCAGGGGAAATTCAGTAATTTCCCATCCACATCTTTTATCAGCTTGCTTTACCAATAATTAGTAACGGAAGCAGTGAAATAATCACTGGCAAAAAAAAAATGTTGTCTATCAGGAATGATCCATTTCAAGTTTATAAAAGGGTTAGCCTGTGGTTATTGAAGTGATGCACTCAGCCAATGCAAGAGTTTAATTACATTACTGAAGTATTTCGAACAGAGTGCTTTGACTTTTTGCACATGAAGGGTTTGAACAATGCCCAGATGGAACTAGAAGGGTCTCCCATAAGATTTTAACACTGCCATCTGCGTGACGTAAAAGAAATCCATTCACACTTCCGTTTTACAGTTTTGAGGATTGCAGCCGCATCACTGTCTTTGTGTCGTCGACTGGCGTGGAGTTTTGTTGTATGTCTACTTCAATTTCTACCGTAAATTATACTCTTTTTTTTTCTGAGATTCAAACAAGTTACTTTTATTGTCCCGGTCCACTTTGTCCAAAGCTTTTTTGGGGGAAAAAAGTAGGGTTAGAGCGGATCTGCTCACATCGGTGGAACTAAAAATAAGTAGTTCACTTGTTCACATTCGTGCCTGTGCTTTAATGTTGCTCGAGTCTTGGCTGGACTAGAAATGTATCTGTTGTTGGCCCATCAGCACAATTGGGGCTTTGATGCTTGACGTCTTCTTTGTCCCGTAGTCTATTATAAGCTCATCTACCATATAAACATACATTTTGCTCTCTCTAGAGAAGTTGCACACCTGTGTAAATAGCATCTTACTGTTCAACCCTGACAATATGGTTTTTTGGGGATATCTTGGTCTTTTTTTCCCCTGTAGTGATGCATCCAAGTTTCTGGGTATCCATTTGTCCCTTTCATTTTTCATCTTTATTCTTTTATGGCAATATGCTTGGTTTTATGAATAACTCTGATCTAATCTTTGTTTTTTCTTTTTCAGAGGGTTTAGGATGGGTGGAGCCGCAATTGTCAGGAGACCCGATTGAGTACCACTATCCTGCTACCACCCCTACTCCATCCATGACTTTCTACTGTGTATGTCGACACCGTTCTTTAAATATTTTCACACTGTTAATGATGCTTAGGTTTACTGTGACCCATGTCCTCACATATTAATATATCTTGACTATTAAGCTTTGATTCAAATAAATAAATATGTTACATTTATTTGGTTTATCTCTGCATGCTTCAGCGTATATACTGGAAAGTTTAATGGGGGGTTTCAAGGAATTTTAATGAAAACATTAGACTAACTTGTGAAATTAAGGCCACAGTGTTGATGGATTTTTTTTTTAACAGATTAACGAAACATAATTGACCTACAGCTACAACGCTGAAACCGATCGTGTTGCAGCTCCCATTTCGAACTGGTCCTGATTCTGGAACTGTTGTTTTTTCAGGAACCGTCGACTAGTGGGCCTCAAACTCTGTAATGGAAAATCGTGGTGAGTACAAAGCTGATCGTTGTGGTGTGTTAATGCTGTGGAGAGAGCTGTAGATCCGCTCATCTCGCTGTACATTCACTGTGTTTACGGGGTCTGTCTAGCCCCGAACATTTTATAAGCCACTCAAGACTACAGCCATACATTTTCTCCACCTCAGGCTCTGACTGATGATCAGTTTCCCCTTTCAAATCTTGGCTTTTCAGGGTTTTCCCTCATTGGAAATGTTTGTGTGATGTGTCTGTGGTGTGTTTCAGAAGACTTGCTTTAGTGAATGCTGTATATGTTGTGTCCCAGTTCCCAGTTACACTGTGACTAGAAACCATATGAGTGTGTGTGTGTGTGTGTGTGTGTGTGTGTGTGTGTGTGTGTGTGTGTTGAGATTAGCAGGACACCTTGATTATGTATACGGGTGGTTTAACATAAACCACCTGCAGCTCTTCAATGATCCTATCTCCTTCATAAAATTAATTTTTAAAGTTGGTATAATTGTCTTAAAGTGCATATGCTTAACTGCTTATTATTATAATCTTTGTAATGCTGTGCCAAATTACATTTGGTAAGTTTAAAAAATATTTTTTGATATAGTCTATATAGTGGAATATATAAAGACATGAGGATGGTATCAATCACCTCATCTGACTCTCTGCAAGAAAGCAATAAAGCCATCCTGTGCATGTGCACGTATGTCTGCGTGGCAAAAGTGGCCTGGCCCAGTCTGTTATCCAGGTCAGGCCAACAGGTTCTGGACTCATGTGGATTGGCTCCGCTCTCTCTGGAAGCCGGCCCGATGTGAAGGCTGTATGTGGGGCACAGGAAACGAAAAGGAACACTGCCGTACACACTAGCTCTCCATCTTTCTAAACAGCTTGAGATGCAGCCAAACGCTCCGAAAAACTCTGATCTATCCAGGCGTAATGACATAGCTCGATTCTCTGAATTCCTCTGAGGCGCAGTCGGAGACGAGGCTTTTTTTAAAGACACAACCCTCACAAGTAATCAAAGCACCGATTCACAGCGCTCACTCCGCACTTTCATTTTTCTAGGTTAGAGAAAGGGATCTCTCTTTTTTTACGTTCTCGCCCTGCCGCTATATACGGACCCCAAATAGGGCAGCTCTCCTTGGCAAGTGTGTTTCAAAGTCGTACTAATGCATCCATGTTGTGATGGGAGACTTGGAGATGTGCGTTAAGTTGTGTCCGGACGCATTAGGAGAGGTGAGCAGCATGATAAACACTGTGCTACTTCTGAACAACAATAGCAGCCTCGTATTGAGCTGCATGCGCAGTGACGGCGGCATGTGTCCGACCCAATCCTTCATTACCCCTTTAACAAGTTCGCTGTCGCACTAGCGATGTTGAGATGGGGCAGCTTCTCGGGCACACTTGACCTTCGTGCTACTCCTTCCAAAAGTCACGTCTCTGATCTTGAGTAATATTTCTCGCATTTTCGGGCATTGATTGAAACTCCTATATCCTTCATATCCAGACAATAAGTTTTTTTTTTTGGTTGTCGAGATTCTTTACAGGTTTTAGAAAGACTTGTATCGATGCATCTATATTTTGATCCTCTGCTGTCCTTGTCAAATTGAGGAAGGGAAGAAACGCTGACACCCGCGTGTTCGACGCGTAGTATTTTTCCGTGCAAACAACGTGGTCTGAAAGTTGGGGTTTTAAGCCTCTCTTTTTTCTGTGGCGGTTTTTGTCCTCTTATTGTTTCATCTGGCCTGGATCGGTGTTACAATCGTGCAAGCCATTGTTCTCTTAAGAGAAGCACCACGTAGAATGCATCGCACTGTCCATGCGTGCCTGAATGCACACATTTGATCACACACCCGCGGCACACACGTGAAATTGAAAACATACTGTAACCCGTCTCTCTCCCAGGAATGGTTGGCATCTCGCTCTCGGTGAACGCTGACCTGCCAAGGAGGGAGGGTCAGTGGGAGAGGGGGGGTGGGGGGCAGTGGGAGTCCTGGAGGGAAGGTCTTAAGGAGATTGTGAGAGGGAGGGACAGAGGAAGGTCTGAGCTGAAAGGCGTCGAGGAAGGGCAGACAAGACAAACAGAGAGGAGAAGGAAAGAGCTGAGGTAGGGGAGATCATGGAGCTTTGTTGAAGAAGGGGGAAGGCAGGTGCGGCCGCCGATCTGTGCACATTTTTGGGTGCAGGACAGGTCGAGGCCCCTCAGGGGCTGGATCATGGGACAGAGCCTTCGTGTAGAGACTCAGGATCCACCAAAACACAACGACGGCGGTGAGTGTCTTGACCCACTCACGCGCTCTTTGTGCACTGTGTGCACTTATCCCTCCCGTTCCCCCTTCTTTTGCAGTTTTAGCCTAGAGGAAAAATTAAGGTTTTAGCGTTGCACAGTCTCTGCCCCCTTCACTTTCATCGCCACCAGGAATGTTAAATCATGTGGGTGAAACTCAGCTGTGTTTTTGCACTCTCATGCATGCATTGTGGATTTATCTTTGTGTATTACACTGGAAAGGGTGGTGAATTTAACAGTTCAAAAGGCATTTATTTTTGAATGAGTGATGAGTTATGTCTGACTGATGCGATTATTTATTTACATAAGTTTGGATTCACTCTTAACACATTCCCCTTTCAATAAATGCAGTCTTTCATACGGCGTTGGAAACAAAACTGTAGTGTAAACAGAGGTATTTCATCTTTGATCGAAGATCATGCCTTTGGGCGAGTAACAAGTAGTGAATTCATAAGAAAAATGTATGTATAGGGCAAGATTCCACAAGAACCAGTCACGAATTATAACGACTCAGTTAAATAGATTAAATGTCTTAATCTGCTCTTGCAAAGATTAAGGAAATAATGAGGTTGTGTTTCCCAACCATTGTGCCCCCGTGGAAGCAGGTTTCTTACGTAAGCGATTGGGATGGCTTGGCTCGCAGATTGGCTATTAAGGTTTTGGCACTTTTTTTTTATTAATTTTTTTTGAAATAACAATTTTCTTGGAACACATGCGCACCTGACTGGGCCGCCGTGACTCACTGAATCCTGGGGTGAGAGGCAGGTCTGGCCTCTGCGAGACATGTTTGAGAGAGCGGTAGGTGTGGCTTCAGGATCGGGCTACGTCAGAGGAACACACACTCAACCGTGTCGCACACCCCCTGTGTTTCCTGACTGGTATGGCTTATCTTTGCAGGCCTCCTCCACTTATAGAGCGTGTCTACTCGTTTTTCGGGCCCTGGCTCTGTGCCGAATGGAAACATCTTGAGAATCATGTGGATGTTTTAACAGCCACAGTGTCCTGGTGTCACAGGATTGTACCTTTCATCGTTGTGTTTCCATGAGCTGCGCAGTTGACTGTGTTATTGAGTCAGAGGGGAAGAGGTTGTCTTTGTTCTCGGTCACAGAATCAGGGTGGAGTGCTGTTTCCTCCCTGCGTTTCCAGGCTGCCCCCCCTCTCCATAAGTCCTGTACTTTTTCCTCTCTTTTGTCTCTCTTTTTGTTCGCTCTTCTCCCGCGTTCCCACAGTCGCTCACAGCTGTTGTGCCATCACACACCAGACCTCTTGTCACTATGGATGGTTGAGACAATGACGTGTTGGAGAGCTTTCCTCTGTATCTGTGAAGAATCGTTTTGAGTGGATCCACACCTCCCTTGAATGTGATAATTGAGTTGGATGTACTGTACTTAGTGATTTTTCTTCTTTTTTTTCTTTTTTTTTTGGTGGACTGACACATTTTATAATCAGCCGACACTGGTGAATGTGCAAATCTTCTAAGGATATGATCAGACATCTTTTCCAAGCGGATGCCTGCTGCATGGGCTGAGTCGTCTGACATCGTCATCTCTGCAGTGCTGTGGAGTGTGCGGGCCGGAGACACAGCCAGCTCTCCTCCTGCTTCACTGGCTTCAGCTGAGCCACTGTGTCAGAACATTCTGCGGGGTGAAACCCTCGCCTCTGGCTCACGGGGAAGCTGTCTTAAGCAATGCCTAATCTGGATATTATGGCAGCTGGTCTGAATCCTCAAATCTATACCTTGCCAAGATAAGCTGGATTTGCATGGTGCGGAGATGCTCTTTGAACCCAGACTCTTTCCGCTGTAGTTTCAAAAAGTTACTTCCGTCTGGCATTTTATTCCTTGCTGATTTCATTCGTGGGATATACACAGGACAGTTCATTTCGGGCTTGACAAATGGTCCCTGCTTCTCCATGGCATGTTGTTTCAAGTCCCACCACCGTGGAAGCTGGACACTCGACACCGCTCTCTCAGGTAGACTGCTGTCGAACAATATACTTTTATGGACATACACACAATTAAATCAGCAATAAGGCATTCACTTTTTATTTTTTATGTTTTTTTTTTAAGAATACGAGACTTTGGCTGCATTCACAATCCTGTGTCGGCCACCATCCGCCGGGCTAAAATATTTTGCAGCAACATACTGAAACCTTGCAAGCTCTGTAGCCATCTTTGACCAGTTCAAATGAAAGACTCATTTTGGAACCAGGAATATTATTATTCCTAAGATTAGGTTCCTGTGTTCTTTATTTTATTGGAGTACTAAGTAAGCCACACCTGTATTGTGTCAGGAGAATGTTGTTGTGGGAATCGGACCGCGAGGCGTCATTGTCGCAGAGACATCCTGTGTATGAAGTGTGAATGTTTAAAATCATATTCTGCTCTCTCTCTGCTGGTAAATATTATGTCTGCTGAGTACGGCAGCTGCAGCCTTGAGAGAACCAATGTTCGGAACTCTCTCTCTCTCTCTCTCTCTCTGAGCTCAGCATCCAGTCAGTTTGCCTTTCATTTACATAACCCAGAATATGTAACCATGACTGCCAATTCAATGGAGTACTCCAAGTCTTAACATCTCATAAAAAAAACTTGGGTACTACTACTACTACTACTACTGCTACTGGGTGATTGTGTCCATGTGTGTGCCTCCCTCCGATGTGGTGGCAGTGAGGGCTGAATGGCTGATAAGGCACGAGTCTCCATCCAGCCAAGGAATGTGAGCACTTGACAGTGAGTGAGGAATCCTGGCCCAACGCCAGCGTGGGACCTCTCCCCCGTTAACCGTGGATGCGGAGCAGTCCACGAGCTCTTGGCGTCTCCTTGTCAAAGCACACCCGGTCCCTGAGAACTAGCAGCTGAAGATAATAACAGTCCTAATGAGCGCGACCTTCTTCACAGAGGCAGCCTGATGAGCGCCGCAAGAATAGAAGGTCCACTTTCAGTATATTGCGACCGCTGACAGATCCGTTCCATTATTTTCTCCATGTTGCACTGTCGCCTTCTGAGTCGCACAAACATTGACAATGCTCTGCTTTCTGTTGTTTAGATGATGACGCTGAGCAGCACCACAACACAACGGTGGGAGAGGGGGGCGGCACGGGGGACGGCACCCCTCCCCCAAAGCGTAAGGGCAAGTTCTCTACCCTTGGCAAGATCTTCAAGCCGTGGAAGTGGCGGAAGAAGAGGAGCAGCGACAAGTTTAAGGAAACTTCCGAAGGTTTGTATTTTATCCGGCCCGGATTTTGCAGGCCCATGGCTTCCCTGTATGTTTGTTATTAGCCCATCTGCAATAAGATAATAAGGCAAACAAAGTATCTCTTCATTTTCGTTTTCTCGATCACACACTGAATGCAATCCATTTTCACTGAAGTATCTTCATTGAGTTTGTAAAAAAAATATATATTTTTGTTCGTTGATGACAGAGTTGGAGAGAAAGATGTCGACGAGGCGCACGCGACAGGAACTCATAGAGCAGGGAGTGCTGAAGGAGGTCCATGACAATGGTAAGAGTGCTTCGGGGATTCATCTGATCCCTCTGCAAAGTGGTGTCGCACCCACACAGATCGTACAGATAAGTCATCTGTACAGAAACACTGTCCACCTGTCCAGCCGGAGTCTGAGACATATTTTTAAACAAAGGCAAATTTACTTCACCTTGCTGTTTTTCAAAGTGATGTAACATTGGTTTAAAATGGCATGCCACTCTCTTGAGCTGAGGAGAAGTAGAACGAATTGTGCCCTGCAGCAAAACTGCTTTGAGAGGGGAGTGAGCATGCGTTCTTCTGGCCCCGCTGTTGCAGAAGCCCATTTATTAAAAACCCACAGCTGCTCCTTCATCACATGAAAAAACACATCTTTGGATTTTACTGTGGGACCGAGCTGCAGTTTAAGATAAGTCCCTTAACTGGGAAAAAAAATGTATCTCTGTTAACTAGTCATTCATAAGAGAGTAAACAATGGCCCATAACATTATCTCAGGGCTCAAGGAATTGACTTTAAATTTGTTAAATACAAAAGCATTCAATTTATAGTAAACCAGGTAGAAAGCAGTAAAGCCGCATATTTGGGAAGCCAGAACTGGTGAATATTTTGACTCAGTAAAACACTAAAATAATGGACCAACCAGCTAATCTTTGTGTATCGCAGCTATGTTCATTGTAAATGACCTGACTATTGTACACTATCAAACACCACACCGCTAGTGTTAAATATGAATAATTTAGGTTGAGTGGATGTTTGGTCTCTCATTTCCAATTCAAAGTCGTGTTCGCTCTTCTCAATTTTATGTCTGCTCAACAAGCACTCGTGTTCTTTTGTCCAACCTCTGAAGATGCAGAGGCAAATGCACAAAACCTGAAGCAGGCCTATGTGAAGAATGGCCACACCCTGCCCGTGAGCGTGGGGGTCGGAGGTGGAGGTGCAGGAGTCGTTGGGGGCGGCGGCAGGAGCCCATGCAACCAGGGTAAACTGCCCTGCGAGTCAGACTTTAGGATGAGCCCGGCTTGGCTCACTCAGCCAGACGACCGGAGGGGCCGCCCTCCCTCGGACGGAGACCGCCGGGGAGCTCCGTGCTCTAGGGGCACAGGAATGCAAGAAGACGGGCGGAGAGGCGGAGGGATGGGGGCGCGTGCGCACGGTGAGGGCGAGTGGAAGCCCAACATGGCCTGGCAGGGCCAGATTCACGGCCAGATGGAGGAGGCCAGGCGCGGAGGCCGGCTTCACCCCGAGGATGGGCAGAAGAGGCCCGGGCTGCAGAAGGCCCCGTCTGAGGATGGCCGAAGGAGTCGGCCCGCGGAGGCGGACTGGAAACCCTCACTCCCTCGGCATGCTTCTGCCGAGGAGGGAAGGCAACACAGAGGTGAGTCACCTGAGATCTACCACCAACCCCAAAAAAGCCATACTCACGAGGTCCCTGTTGCATTGCCTTCACTTTGAGAAAGTCCAAGACGCATGTTGTTTGTTCAAAAACGTGACCTCCCTCACACATGTCTGAAGATAATCGGCCAATCTTCATTTTCCCCCTCCCTCTTGCTGTCACTTTCCTGCCTGAGTGCCGCCCTCCCAGATATAGACAGGCCCGCGTGGGCTCCCAGGGGTCCTGCTCCAGCTACGCTTCTTTTTCAGGCACATGAGGGAATAGCTTGTCCTCTCTTCTTCCTAATTAATGTGTCATGATCACTAAACCCATTATTGCCCTTTAACGCTTGAACACCGTCACTTTGGTGATAACTGGTGAACAGCCACAGCTATCCAATGCTAATCACTAAATCATCACACAAATAATGGTTTTGTTCACTTTTTAGACTGAAATTGTTCAAGAATTTATTTCCCATTTTGCTTATTGCTTCGCTTCTATTCGATTTTTCATTCTCTGGTGCGCCCCCCCCCCACCCACACACACACACACACACACACTCTTTCTATCTTTATATCAGGGCTCCTGCTTTCTGTCCTCCTTTTCTATCTCTCCACTACGGCGTCCATGCTAACTTCCTCCTTTCCTCTTGATTATTTCCTCGTTGAATGACGTCACAGTGATAAAGGCTCATCTGTAAATAAACAACCCTCAACTTCAGAGCCACAGCGTTGAGGAATGGCGTGGGAGCCGCAGCAGTGCAGGGGGGGTGCAGTGCGGTGGGCAGAGGGAGGTGGGACTTTGTTGACGCCTACTCTGTTTAACTTCTTAGCTGATCCCGAGATAATGCATCTCTCAAACAGTGCGCTTTGAATGGTGAAGCAGCAAAAAATGGCTCCGAGATCAGCCTCAGCCTTATCTGAAACATTTATAGGTGTTTTTTTTAATATAATTAGATGACACTAATTGAATCAAGCAAAAACCAAACATGCCTCGTAAACGCCTGCAAGGTGTCACTTTGGTGATAACTGGTGAACAGCCACAGCTATCCAATGCTAATCACTAAATCATCACACAAATAATGGTTTTGTTCACTTTTTAGACTGAAATTGTTCAAGAATTTATTTCCCATTTTGCTTATTGCTTCGCTTCTATTCGATTTTTCATTCTCTGGTGCGCCCCCCCCCACCCACACACACACACACACTCTTTCTATCTTTATATCAGGGCTCCTGCTTTCTGTCCTCCTTTTCTATCTCTCCACTACGGCGTCCATGCTCACTTCCTCCTTTCCTCTTGATTATTTCCTCGTTGAATGACGTCACAGTGATAAAGGCTCATCTGTAAATAAACAACCCTCAACTTCAGAGCCACAACATGAGGAATGGCGTGGGAGCCGCAGCAGTGCAGGGGGGGTGCAGTGCGGTGGGCAGAGGGAGGTGGGACTTTGTTGACACCTTCTCTGTTTAACTTCTTAGCTGATCCCGAGATAATGCATCTCTCAAACAGTGCGCTTTGAATGGTGAAGCAGCAGAAAATGGCTCCGAGATCAGCCTCAGCCTTATCTGAAACATTTATAGGTGTTTTTTTTTAATATAATTAGATGACACTAATTGAATCAAGCAAAAACCAAACATGCCTTGTAAACGCCTGCAAGGTAAACGTAAAATAGTGTGTCTGCACCGCAGCCCCTGGTTACATTTCTCAATCCAAGTTTATCTCAGAGCTGTGGGTATGTTGTTGAAGTCTAATAAACGTCGATTATATACCATATCTCTGTGATTCTGTGTTCATAGAGTCAGACAGCCATTTTGTCCCTGACCCGGAAGCCCTGCGCAAAGCCCTGCGCGAACCTCTGCCGCCTAAACAGCCTGTCATGCCTCCCAAATGGCTGATGAGCTCTGCTCCTGAGCCCGACAGCGAGGGTTCACCTCGCACCCCGTGCAACCACCCCGCATCCCAGTACTCCTCTCCCTCGGGGCCCTCATCCAAAGCTGGTCGCTGCGTCTCCTCTGCCGGCGTGTCCACTCAGCAGGCTTCATCCGCAGCCCCGACCTCAACCTCTCAGGCCGCCAAGCAGCCGCCTCTGCCTCCGCCCAAGCCGGTGAACAGGAACCCCGCCATGCTCGGTAAGTTCTGCAGATGGTGGAGGGAGTAGAGCTTCTACTGGCGGATGGACTCTACATCAGCGTGGCGCATTATGTACACTCAAATGCCTGCTCAGTTAGCGATGCATTTTCCCGCTGGTGGAAACGGTGCGTACATTTATGAGTCATTGCGCAACTGATGGAGAGAAGCCTTCAAAACATCAAGCAACACACACTCGCACACACATCTTGGTAGTGATGTTATCTGAACAGCTTGAGCAGCTTTTCCCCAGCTAATTACTTATTACGCCTGAACTATTTTAGCTGCCACTTTTCCAGTATTTTAGACTCTGATGATAACAGGGACTCTTGTGGCTGCATGCTGCTGCTCCCACAGATGCAGTGTAGTGATGTTGTTGTTGTTGTTTACTGTGGGTCTGTCTCATCTGGGATCTTGCCTTAATTGCCACCCAGGCAAGGTTGTCTGCTTAGATTCATTTTCATCCTATTAGCGGATCTGATGCATTTAGTACTCTACACGTGTGTGCACTTCAGTGTGATTGCATAATATGAGGTGGATGTTACTCTTGACATGCACTGAGGTACGCTGTTCTATTTCCCACATGTTTACCAGACATCTAGTCAGAAGAGAATTTGGTTATTGTTTGTAGTAGGTGCAAATAGACCGCTGGGAATACTCACTGATTGGGAGGTCAACCAGAAATAGAACCAACAATGGTTGCTACAGTTCACTGGAGCTGCCCTGCAAATTGAAGTTAAGTGTGAAGTGCTTTACATAAATATTCTTACTTAGGAGATTAATATATCCGCTTCCTTTATGAGAGTTCATACAAAAATCAATGCCGCTCTCGTAAATGTCTGGTAAATATGAAGCTACAGAAGCTTCTACCGATTGTATCGTCGTATTTCACTGACCAGAGTGGAGAGCATTAAGATTATGGAAAATCATTAAGTGTCTCAAATACCCCAGCAACATGCATAGTACGACCTGAACCATCATTCATGAAACACACCAGCTGAAGGCCTCCGTCTCCTCCCTGTCAGTCTCCGCCCTGCAGGGGGGAGAGAACGCTCAGCTTCCCCTCTACTGGTCCTGCTGGAAGCGTGAGTGTGACTACGATGTCTACCTTTCCCTGCCCGTCTATCTGTGCCGACGGGCCGGAGGCCTGCGCTCAGGTAAAAAGATACCCTCTGGTATCTGTGGCCTGGGGTTCCGTGTCTGGAATGCCCCCCTTCAGAGTCTGCGTTCTTCATCTTGTTGCGTCCTTTTTAGCCGCCTACATATTTACATATCCCCCCCCCTCCCAAGATGCCTTTATCTTGCTGATTGGCCTTGATTGCTTCTCTTTGGGTGTGGTATATAGGAGCATGCATATAATGACCTGATAATGAGTGTGCCGGGTGCTTTGTGACTATAAGAGATAACTTCTGTGTGCGCGCAGCTGAGTGTTTTCAATGCTGTAATCTCTTGTTTGGCATGCAGATGAGGAAGAGGCTTTTGCAGATTCCAGCTGTGGTCTGCAGTGCATCAATTGCATTTTAAAGAGCTAATCCACTCAGCTTTTCCTCAACTGGGATGGATAGGTGGATGGATGGATGGATGGATGGATGGATGGGTGGTTAGATGGATGAGTGGAGATGGTGAAAGGGTTCTAACAAGGGTTTGACATAATATTTGAGAAACTGAAATTCCAGTTCAGTCTACTCAAATGCATGTTTCCAGTGTGGTAAGACGAATGTCTTCTTATGCCTTAGTAGCACGGCTATGGCTTTTAACATTGATGTTTTTATCTACTTAATGGCAAATATACAAAAGTGCCTGCAAATAATACCTTTATTTTGAGCTTATGCCAATAAATAGGGTTCAGACTCTGTCTGTGTAGAGCATGTAGGCTTAATTTGTCTCTGTGACCTGGGGCACATGCTGCACACTGTGTTGGTGGGTCAGTGTGTGCATTCATGTTGACACAATTGTGTGATCCAACTCACTGTTTGTACACAATGATGCTCGGTCAGACATGTAATCCCAGTATTTATATGTGTTCATGTGTATTCTGTCATGTCGGGTACATCACGCATGTATGGCTGATGTATGTGCACTCGTCACAGTGGCAAACTGGAAAGCCCCTGAAAGTAACTCCCTCACAGGCCTTTAGATAAAGCAAATGATTGGTTGAATTTACTGAATGAACTCATTTGCAGGTGACTTCACCCAAGCCACCGGTGGTGCCAGTCTTGTGCCAGCCAAGCCCTCTCCACCGATGCCCCCAAAGAGGACCACCCCTGTCACCAAACGCACCACAGAGGACTCCTCTTCCTCGAGCCATCCCATCATCCCCTCTCCTCTTTCTCTGGAAGACCACAGCAGCCTCCATGTGGGCTTCCAACTGCCTCCCCCTCCTCCTTCCCCTCCCCTCCCAACTCACAGACCACCATCTCCCCCCCGCCAGCACATACACACCCACCACCTCCACCATCAGCATTCCTACCCCCACCCATTGCCCCAACCCATACCCATGCTGTTCGACACGCCGAGCCCGGTCAACGAGTCTCCCCAGCGCCCGGCTCCTGTGCCGCTGCATATAATGATCCAGCGAGCCCTGTCCAGTCCCGGCCCAGCTCAGCCACATCCAGACGGGCTGCAGCGTGCACATGCTCTGCTTTTTGAAACCCCTCCGGAGTACCAAGGAGATCGTGGTCGCCCCTTGCCTGTCAGCATCCAGCCACTAAAATTGTGAGTGTCTTGGCACCTTATACCAGAGGAGCTATTCAGCTGAAACAGAATCCAAACTCATTACCAGCAAAAACAAAACAAGGACAGAGTATAGTATAGAGTTAAGTGTGTTGCATACGTCCTTTAGTATTTTATGTTGAGCATTTGTAGGTTAAACCGGTTCGAGAAGGGTCACTCTTGCTTTTCGTGCAACTTCAATAGGATTTAAATACATTCAAGCAGATGCTGTATCCATTATGTTTACGTATAGATCGTTTTTTCTTTCCATCAGATCTGAAGATGACTACTCTGAGGATGAAGATCTCGAGGAGGAAGATGATGAAGAAGATGAAGAGTACGACGGGGAGATCCCCCAGCCCGAGCTGGAGCCACGGAGTCGCCGGTGCTTGGTCGGTGATGCCGGTGTTTGTGTCATCCCAGCCGGGAATAGCAGTGAGGAGGAAGAAGATGAGGAAGAGGATGAGGATGAAGAGCTTGACATGCATAGGGCGGACAGCGACTCAGATGGCCCTGTCCTTCATAAAGATGAAGACTCGGATGAGGAGGATGAGCCACCACTGAGTAAGCATTACCAGGTTTTATGACAATATTGCAATGTCATTTGGAGTGGTGGGTTTCTTGATTGTTCTGAAGTAGCTTGCCGGGATTTATGGCCCTGTACACCTGACTACATCTCTCTGTTGGTCTTTATCCAGGCGCCCTGGCCAGCAGGGTTAGGAGGAAGGACACCCTGGCTTTGAAGCTGAGCAGCCGCCCCTGTGCTCCCGGCAGGGATAGGTTTACACAGGAGAGGATCTGCAGAGATAACCTGCCTCCAGGACAGACCGGCCTCACCTGGCAGAGCAGGGAGCAGTGGGAGGCCATCCGCACACAGATCGGCACTGCGCTCACTAGGTAATCTGACTCACCAGATGTATAAGCCCTGTTGTTGGACGCCTAGTTCAAGCTTCCCCTTCCACTTCCGGTCTGTAACTGTTTTAAAAAATTCCCCTTCACTCCAGGAAACAACCAAAACAACAACCTCCGGCCTGCAACCTACATACAACGGAGGGTTTTGATTAAGATTTGGATTGTGCACAGTTGACAGTTGTGTTTTGTTGCATTTTCTTTGCGGGGAAAATCTTAGTTCATTTCATTTTAATTTAATTCTAATGCCTCCCCAGGGGCAATTGTCCCATTAAAACAAGCCCCACCCCTTTGGATAAAAAAAAAAAAAACAAAGATCCAGAGCGTTTTTCGTATCCCTGTAGTATAATGATAATGGTTACCATTCTCCTGTGCCGACACAGGACATTGTCATACTTGTGTACATGTTCTATTGCCTTTGAATCCTGCCAAGTTTAGATGTGTACTTCCTGAAAACAGTGATCACTTCTTAGATCTGTGTCCTACTTGTGTGATGTAATGATGAAATGATGTGTAAAAATAGTGCTGCACTTCTTTTTTCTTCAGACGACTTAGCCAGAGACCCACAGCTGAGGAGCTTGAGCAAAGAAACATCCTTCAGCGTCAGTATCAAATCTTTCATCTCTACTTTTATTTATTCACTACTGAACCTAATAAGGCCACCACTGACAGTGGGATTCTGTTTTGTGTCTGTTGCCCGTTGACACAGAATTTAATAAAACCACAACTCCATTCAGGCTGATTATGCTTTGAATTATTCTTGTTTTTCCGTATACAGCCAAATGTTAACAGCCTTGAGCCATTTTTAATTGATATGCGTGTATTTTATGTTAGACAAACATATTATTTTTGCACAATAATGAGAAGAATTTGCTCTTTTAGAAACCTGGACCACAGATTTGATCTCTAAATTTAGAAACAGATTTTCCTGTACCTTTCCTTCTAATCGCACCATGCTTTCGTACTTGAGTCTAAATAAAGCTCTTTTTTTTTTCTTTCTCTTATCCCTCATTCTTTCCTCAGCCAGAAATCAGGCTGACAGACAGGCTGAGGTTAGAGAGATCAAGCGGCGGTTGACCAGGAAGGTAAGGCGTCACATCATTATCAGACTTCCAAAGTGTCCAATCCAATGTATTTTCTGGACTGTATACTGACACTCTCTGTTCACTGTAGTTGAGTCAAAGACCCACAGTCGCAGAACTACAGGCAAGAAAAATTTTGCGGTTCCATGAGTACGTGGAAGTTACAGATGCCCAAGACTATGATCGGAGAGCAGAAAAGCCCTGGACTAAACTGACTCCTGCAGACAAGGTACGCTCACTTATGTCCATATAAAACATTCAGCTTCATGTTAAGTTAACAATTTGATAGTTTGAATGTCTATGTACTGTCACCTGACAATCACCTTACTTTTTTTGGTTTAGGCGGCTATCCGGAAGGAGCTCAATGATTATAAGAGCACTGAAATGGAGGTTCATGAAGAGAGCAGAATTTACACGAGGTATCCCTTTTATTACCTTATTGTTCAGGTCTTGACTTCAGATTCCTGTCACATTGTTTTCTGAGAATGCTTTCCAAAGAGAATTTTATTAGGTTTGTGAATCATCAGTGGTAGTGGTTTGCATTGGCAGTCTTCATTCCCGTCTGTTATGGAGAGAAGAGAGAGTAGTAAATAGTAGGGCTCATGCTCATGAGATACAATTAGAAACTGTATCAGTGGATTACATACATGCATTCTTTCCACAGAATGATTCCCTCTTGTGTGAAGGCAAATTGTATCTAGCCACTAAAAATGAATACTGCAATATAGAGATGTAATTACAGAATATTTTTAAACTGAATAACTGTTGCTGAAAAGAGGCTGAACATAAATCGCACCCAGAAAGGGCATGGCCATAAGGATTATGACTGAGAAAGAACATAAAGAGTTTTTTTTATGGCCTCATGATGACTTTTCTTTGTTTCCTGTAGGTTTCATCGGCCTTAGCGTCCGCCTCCCTGTTATGGCTAATGAAGCACTTAAAATCCATGTGGCAGGAGGCTGTGCGCTATGCAGACTGATGGCCCCTTATGTTTCCTGAATGTACTGTACAGATTATCAGGGAAAGCCTGGAACTGTGTCAAAAGAAGAATGCTTCTTGCTTGCCATCCATTGTCCTCTCACTACATTGCTTTCACTAAACTGAGGTGGTGGTGGTGGTGGGTGATGGTCCGATGCAGTATTTCTCCCGGACGAAAGGGGGAACCACGTGCCAATGAAGTGGAAAGTGGCAGGGGACCTACAGGGCTTACTCTCACCCTGCTGTTATGTGGTAGCCCTCAGGGACTTGGATCGAGTTACAACCTTTAACGCGGCCTCATTCTGTGTTGCCTTTTTTTTCTTCTTTAATGTATATGACAAAGCTAATTCATCTTGTTAATGTAATAGCATACATATAACAGTAATAATAATTATGATGATGACTTGTATTTCTCCACACAGTGATAACAGATAACAGAGACAATTGGCAGCAGCGAGGGCAGGCTGGAGGAAGAAGACTGGGAAATTCTGTTGTAGGATTGGACATCTCTGGGATATTGTATGTGTTTTGTATTATTTGTGTACAGACTGCTATTGTGATACCTTAGAAGGAAACTTGGAGAGATCTTATTACAAAATAATCTGTAATGCACAAGATATTTTATAATGTAATTTTGATCACATGAGTAGCGACAGCTTTTACTTGAGCCTTTTTTTTTAATTTGGCTTGCCTGTATTTATGGTTGTGATGTGAGGTGGCCACTTAAGCTTCAATGTAGATATAGAAAAAGGTGCGGGTCAAGAGGCTTTTTTTGTGCGTGCCAATGTGCCCAATGCCCAAAGGACTATAGGATACTGCTTTTCATATCACTGATTTTTGCAATCCACTGCATGAGCCAACACAGAATCCAGTGCCACTGGATTTGGGTAATCTCTCTTCATTTATACTTTTTTATGAGTTTTTGTACTTCCCTTTCAAGGTCAAACATGCAATGTATTCTGTAGCCATTCTGAATAAGGTCCTGCTAGTATTGTCTATACTAACAGTTACATGTAACTTGCAGTGAGTGTAGATCAGGGATTTATCAAAAAATCTGAAAATGTATAAACGGTTAACAGGGAGTCATTTTGGCTGGAACCTTCTGACATCACAGAAGTGTTTTAAATTATATTGTCTGGCCAGTAGCTTACAGGGTCCTCTTTGCTGTGTACAGGTTGATCTACAGTAGGTTTAACTGATGCTTGTGTATATCTTGTCTTCCTTTAATTTGAAAAGAACATTTTAAATATAAAAGTATTATAGGTTGCTATTTTTTTAAGCACAGAACATTAGTTTATGATTATACATTAAAATAATGGGAATATGAAAGTGAACCTTTTCTGTAAAAAAAAAAAAAAAAAAGTGTGGAATTGTATGGAACGGAAAGTTTTCTTTTTAATTGTAAATAGTCACATCCGGATCTAATTAAAAATCTAAACATCTTACAATTCCTTGTCCTTCTGTGCACTGACTCTGCCCCCAGCTCAAATGAATAGATCAATCTTACGTATTGATTTTGTTGGGAAGATTTAAATGAGAACTTTAAGTGAAAAAATTAGGCTGCACTGACACCTGGTGGTAGGTGAGTTTTTTGTCTAATTCTGAGGCGTTAAAACCAGGAGATGAGTTAAGATGCTTTATACGTAATGAACATGTCTGAACATTGGAATGCATTTGATTTCATATATTAAATGTCAAAATATTGCTTTTCACTGTGAAAAGTACAGAGCCAATGGAATGCAGAAGGAATTAAACTAATAGTGCAAATAGTAATGTTTTCAGATAAACAGGTATTTACATGTAAGTGAATGATATACACCAACTGAATGAAAGCAATTTATACATTTGTTTAAATCGATGTATATATCTGGTGGTATAAACCAGAGGTTTGAAGCAGTTCAAACCATTAGTTACTAATTCAGCGTATTGTCACTGAGAGCCAACCTCTCTTACAGAATCGCCCTGATGACATTCACAGTTACAGGTGTTGAGTTTTGCTCTTTAACTTTTCCCATCCAGAACTGGAAACCATCCAGTCAAAAGCTTGCTGCTTTGACATTTAGGCCACTACTGCCCCACATTCTAAAAATGGATATTTGATATTGTTTGGACATGTTTTTCTTAACTGTTGCAGAAGGTGACAAGATGTTTACATGTAGACTGCTTTTACACTTTGGTTACTGCATCCCGTATACTTTTAATTGGTATTTTTTCCACTGTACCACTCAATTATGAGTATGTTCTAATTACTTTTTCTACCACTAAGTAATATCACTTTTATGTTAGTAATTGGCCGGATTATTTCCACTGCCACTAGTTAATAGTACTTTTAATTGTGCAAATGCATTGATTACTTTCCCTTTCACTTGTTATTAGTACTATTAATTAAGTAAACCATCTGATTATTTCTTCTACCACTAAGTAATAGTACTTTTACTTCACTAGATGCTCACGGTACTTACTGGGGGGCTACTGTCTCTTTAAGGTTCGATCAAACGTGACGTCACACGTGCGGTGTGTGTGTGAAGACCGGGAACAGAGTGCGCACGTTCACTTTCAGGCAAACTACATACTTCTGCATATCTCAGGTTAGTAAGTGACCGGCTAGTGAACTCTCTGCTTGGAAAAGGTACACACTATTAAACACTACTCAACCGATGTGTTTGCAGCGCATTCATTAGAGTAAATCATTGTTGTTCATTCATTTCCGAATCTAATGCTAACGCTGTTAGCCTGTTAGCTTTCTTACAGGCTTAGCTAGCGTCATGCTGTCTAGCCTTACCTGGATTCGAGCCTGCTATCGACGCCTGTGTTACCTTGACTGTTGAAGGCCCGAGTCTTGCAGCTTCACTGACACAGTGTGTCACTTTCGTGTGTGATTTACAGTTTGTTTGAAGAGCTGCAGGCTGCAGCTAACGTGTGTGAGAATGGCAAACTTAGCAGGGACACATGGGCACTGCCAGCGTTGGATCTCGCTGCTTATTTTCAACATTTGAAACGTTGTATATTTGTATATCTGTCCATATTTAAACTCTATTTGAAATCACACCGTAAGGGTCTTGTTTAATGTCCCTAGCCTGCGTTTTAACTGTAGCTGTAAAATTCATTTTCACAGCAGCATGGGAGCAGACGGGCACTGTGAACTGTTGTCTACGGGGAGCAGTAGCTGACACTGGTCCAGCTACTGACCCGAGCCTCTGACATCTGTTGAACCTCAGCTGCTTAAAGTCAAAATCCTGTATAAAGACCAATTGTACCCTTCATTTCGCTTGGTTCGTTCGTTCGGCTTGTTTTGGAAATGTGTGTTGCCCAATATGAGTTTCCCTTGCACTGACAGTCCCTGAAGCAGTGGATTAACACAATACACAAATGGGTGTATTAGATAAGATAAGATAATAATTTATTGTCCCTCAGTGGGGAAAAGGGTTTTGATAATCACATTGTCTCTTTATTATTTGTCATAATGGTTTATTTACACAAATACCAGATATCACAACCTCCTGGAGTCCTTACAGTGTCAAATGTACCATAGGCCACACCTGTAGAAGGTCAGGCTGTCATTCAAGGCCCTTAGACCAAATTATGTAGTGTTGTTGAGACTTGTGCACTACTTGGCACCAGTTCAGTGACGCATACATTTTATTTTTATTTTGATCTAACATCAGTCTTCCTTTCCCCCTAAAGTGCTGTCATGCCAGCTAAAAAGACCACCAGCAAGAGGAAATCTGAGGCTATTGTGGAGGATGATAAAGATTCCAAAAAAGCAAAAGGTGAGTTAATGGGCCATACATTTTTTTAATTATTATTTTTTAATTATTAATCTGCCAGCTGAGACGCTACTTAGACGTTCTGACTTGAAAAATGAAATGTTCAGGAAATTAAACACAACCAGATTATTTAAGGAAAGCTTGTGGCTATGGGGCTTGTTATTAATAGTCAAGTTAATTTTATAAGGATAATAATGTATATTTTTCAGCTGATAATAAAAGTGTGTGTGTATGTGTACCAGTTTTCCACCGCAGTCATGGTAAGGAGGCGGGTCAGGTTCTCGCTCTGGGCCAGGGAGATGTCGGACAGTTGGGTTTAGGCGAGAATGTCATTGAGAGGAAGAAGCCGGCCCTTGTGCCCCTGCCAGAGAAAACTGTTCAAGTGGTAGCTGGAGGTATGCACACAGTGTGCCTCAGTGACACAGGTCATGTAAGTGAACACATCTCTTATTTCTTATCGTTTACACATTGCTTGGTTAATCCTAATCACATTTAAGAACATGCTGTGCTTATTTACCAAATGAACAGTTTTCTTTTTTGTCCCTCTCCACCAGGTCTATACGTTTGGCTGTAATGACGAAGGGGCCCTTGGTCGGGACACAACAGAGTCCGGCTCTGAGATGGTTCCAGAAAAAGTGGCGTTGCAGGAGAGCATTGTTCAGGTGTCGGCAGGAGACAGCCACACAGCTGCACTCACAGAGGATGGAAACGTTTACATCTGGGGCTCCTTCAGGGTTAGTTACCTGCTATTTTCATCTAGCTAGGCCTGTAAATGGAAGCGTGTATGTTTGTGTGTTTGTCCTATAACCAAAAAAAGGTGATTTTTGTAACATTAATTAACCCCCCCATATTTGTACCCTCCCTGGATAAGGCCAAAGTATCAAATTATCAGCACTTGTATCATGATTTTGAAGATCAGTTTTTCCAAAATGGAAAATTTCATCAGTTATTTTAGTGCTTCTCTTTAACAACCTAATTTAACAGTTAGGATTTTGTTTATTATTTTATAATTTCAACTCATCCTCACTGATTTTTATCTCAGCACCTATCACTCCTGCTGAAAGATTAGTCATTAGTTTTTTCATTATGAATACTCAATGGCACACTGGCAATTACTTCTATTACCTCTGCCTACCGTTTTCATCCCCACTTGATTTTTGATGCTGTTGAAATTAACTGTAAAACAGTCTGTAACCTCAGCTTTAAAAAAAAGTTCACGTTTTTTATTGTTACTCCAGCGTAGAATTACTGTAATTTCCGGACTATAAGACGCTACTTTTTTCCCACGCGCTGCACCTTGCGGCTTATACAATGAGGTGACTAATATATAGATTTTTTGGGGGAAAATTTTGTTCAGGTGCGCTTAATAGTCCGGAATTTACGGTACTAATTTCGACACAACAATTGTTTGCTTGCTTTTATTGTTGAACTCTGTAGTTTTACTGTCTCTGTGACTGCCATACTGACAGAACTTTTTTTTTTTTCAATACATCTAAAATATAAATATAATACATTGTAAATCGGTATGCGAAAGCAAGCAAATGTCAAAATTTGAAATCATTAATATTCTTATTCACTTTTATAACCACAATCTTTTTTTTCTGTTATGAAAAAAATTACAAACAATGGTTAGCAAAGCATAGCTCTCAGTTAAACCAATAATACTGTACCATTTATCTCAGGATAACAATGGCGTGATAGGTCTCCTGGAGCCAATGAAAGCATCTACTGTCCCAATCAAAGTCCCCATTGCCGAACCTGTTGTGAAAATAGCATCAGGTGAGAAACAGTCCACATCACTATTGTATGTGTTTATGGCATGTTAACTTCGAACTTAATATGTTTCTGTTTATTTTTCACAATTGTTTCCATAGGAAATGATCACCTGATACTGCTAACCCTCGGAGGAAATCTTTACACATCAGGCACAGCGGAGCAGGGACAGCTGGGAAGAGTGCCTGAGCATTTTTCCGACAGAGGAGGAAGGAAAGGCCTTGGTAATTAAATGCATGCCTCTAATGTATGAATGGAATACCAATACATTTTTTGGCAATGAAATAACTATGGTTTGTGTGATCGACCAGAGAGGTGTGTGTAATGTATACTGCCGTGGTGCTGACTTGTGTCCTGTGATTTCAGAGCGGCTCCTGGTACCACAGGTAGTAAAAGTCAAAGGAAAGGTTCAATTCATTGATGCCTTCTGTGGGGCGTACTTCACTTTTGCTGTATCAAAAGACGGACATGTGTATGGATTTGGCCTCTCCAACTACCACCAGCTTGGTAAGTATGGCACATCAGTGTGTGATCCTTATCATAATGTGCATAAACTGCAGTGTTATCTGACATGATTTTATGGTTACCTAAACGTCAGTTGCTCACATTCACACTCGCAATAAACTGCATTAGACAGTATGAGCTTGTTTTTTGTACTTAAATGTATTTTTTTTTTTTTTTTTTTATCTCACCAGGTACTAAAAGCATCATGATGTGTTTTGTTCCCGTAAAACTCACCTGTTTCAAGAACTCTACTAGGTCCTTTGTTGACTTCTCTGGAGGACAACATCACACTGTGTGCCTTGATTCTGAAGGTACATTGCATCTAATTGGCTATTTTGGATCTCTATTCTTATTTTTCAGATTTTTCTAACCAAAGACTGGAAAACGTTTCAAAAATAATAAGCAGGCGAAATAATGTTTACAATATAAAAAGTTAATTCCAATTTATAATAGTAATTTTAAAGTAAGTCCTTATTATCATCTTTCAGGACAGGTTTATAGCCTGGGCAGGGTGGACTATGGTCGACTTGGTCTAGGTGAAGGTGTTGAAGAAAAGAATGAGCCGACACCTGTGATGGGGATGGAGCCGGCCACTGGTGTGTCATGCGGAGCGTCTGTTAGCTTTGCTGTTACCAGAGAAGGTGAGAAATGTAACGAGGCTTTAGTGACCAACCTTTGACTGTGTAAGTGTTATATCGTTTGCTTTGAAGGAAGTGAACTGCGACAAGTACTATTACAGTAACAATAAAATGTAATTTGGGAGTGCCGTTCCAGGCGGTGTGATAACAGCGAGCAGCTTGCTTCTTCTGGTTTTGCTGTTTAAAGAGAACATTATTAATCACTTGCCAAATATTCTCTTTTAGAGAACCAGAAACGCTTTGAGGTAAAGTTGGATGTCATGGAAAGATCCTTTATTTCTGCAAATGATCCTTTTTACTAGTTTATATGTATTGTGCCTTTTTCCATCTGTGTTTGTGTATGCGTTTCATATGCAAAATTTCAAATGTGCAAAAGCTCAATGTACTTACCATTGGCGATGCTTCATCCAGGATCTGTCTACGCCTGGGGCATGGGCACCAACCTGCAGCTTGGCACCGGGGAGGAGGATGACGAGTGGAGCCCCACAAAGATGACGGGCAAACAACTGGAGAACCGTGTGGTACTGATGGCCTCCAGTGGAGGGCAGCACACAGTCCTTTTGGTCAAAGACAAGCAGGAGAGCTGATGTCTGGTAAAGAGCGATGGATGATGTTTTGATCGGTTTCAAGGTGGGTGTCTTGCCTTTATGTAGGGAGAGGAGTTTTCTGTATGCGTCTTCCTGTGTTGAGCCGCGGCCGTGTGAGAAGTTCTGCCCCTTTTACAAGAACTCTGCTTTTCCTCATGCGGGGAAAGTTTGTGTGGACGTTCGGTAGATCATGACAATTGAGAGACTATTTTTTTAAATCCAGTTTTTGATGTTCCCTTTGAATTCATTCAATTGATCGGTTTGGCTGTAAGGTGGAGTTTGCTATTGTGAATGTGTCTGCATGTACAAAGGAAATGAGTGCAAGCCTTTTAATGACATCCCCACACACAAGTCTTTTTAATGATTTTTTTCTTTAACGCAATAATTTAGTTGACCATGGTTCAGACAGGACATTTATAAACATTTACTTTCATATGACTACTGTTCCTTTTACCTTGGGCACACAATATAGTTATGGCTATTTGGACATTTGGAAACATGTCAATATGTATCCTGCATTTTGTTTGTTTCCCAGTCTGAAAATAAAGATAACATTTTAAAAATGGATACAGGCAACGTTTTAACTTTCCCCTTTAGCTTTACCAAGTAGTAATTCAGTTTGGAGCATTTCTGGGAACTACGGTAAAGTTACCAGGGAAAACGAAACACTGTCCTCTTTTTGTTTTTGTTTTTCAATGGAAAACACATTTCCTTTGTCAAAGGCTTTGTTTTCCCAGGAGATGTAATACCTGGTTGCAGGCAGATGTGCATCGTGAAAGCATGTCTTAAAGGGAACTTGGATAAACATAGATAGTTTCGTTATTCTGCTGCGAATGCATTGTTCTATTGTTAATATTATCCTCCTAGTTATCACCCGGGGTAACAACGGTGATCACTGGAAGGCAAATGTTGATTGAACAATATGTTCAAGAAGGCTTTTCTTATCCTTTACATGAGGTATTATTTTTATTTTTTTTATAATCAATGCATTGTTTGGTGTTTTATTAGAAAATTATTAACGTAGTATAGCAATAACAGTTAAGTAAATATTCACCGTTTCTAGCTTGACAAAAATATGTAAATGGTACTTTCAGTCGACACATAATTATAACTCATGTTTGACACGTATAGTAATTTGATACACAGAATAGTCTGCAGTGAGAAAAGTAATTTATATCTGTGGTTGAAAATCCACCATTATACGAAATGCATGTTATTTTATTTGGATATTTGACATTTAGGTCTATCTAAAACACTTCAGAAGATACAATGAGGAGATATTGTATTTATAGTAACTTTTAATATACGAAGATTTTGTCGAGTGTCATCATCAGTTCTCTAGAAGTTCACCAAGGTTCCGTTGTGCCTATTATTGAAGTCACATTCTACACATGGAGCCATGAATTTAAATCAGAAACACTTAAGTATGCGAATGATGGCACAAGTACATGCATCAAAGCGCCGTGCCTTTGTGTTTGATATGGGGTAAAATGTTCATGGTCCTTGCAAGTGTGTCCTCTTACTTTCATCTCACCAAGAAGACAGATGATGAAGTTTAAAATGGTTGAATGTGAAATGCCCTAACGGCAAAAAGCTTTGAAATGTGCAAGTTTCGATCATAAGAAGTTAATAAGGCAGAGTGAAGCTTAGTTTCTTTTGGGGAATGGTTTGTTATGCGTCAGATAAGTAACGAGAGTCGATTTGGTCACTGTTTCTGTGCGTGCTGGTTATGCCTCTACAGTGGCATTAAAAAGGCCCATGCCGCTTCACTATGAAATCGGAGCATTATAAGAAATGCAGCCTTCTCAATCACAGCTGCAATTTGTTCTACAAATGCTTTAACGCTTTGATTATCACAGCACACCTCCGAAAGGACCGTAAGTGCGGCTGCACTTCGTCTTTTGTAAATTGAAGAAAACAAAGTAGATGTTAGTCCGGATTTTAAGCCCACAACAATTCTGGAGAAATTTGTATGAAACCCCATTGAATTTTCTTAGCTGGACACATTCTGCGCTTTCGTTCTACACCTTCACACTTTTGGACCTCCAATCCAAGGAATCTGTATTATTTTGTGTGCTCAAGTAATGCACGTAAATTGGGTTCATGCTGTGAAACTATAGGTTGTTAAAAGCGTCCACGTTTGACACCTGTCAACAGCTTTACATATTTTCAAGACGGAGCATTCAGCAGTCTCATAATGCCCCGAAAGTTCACCCATTCCGAGCAGAGAGAGAGAGGCATTCATACAGGAATTCAGCAGACATCCTGTGATTAATTCCTTTCACTTCCAGAAAGCATAACGGGATTTTTCATAATGCACGTGGGCTCTAATCTTCCTCTCGCAGAACTAATCACACAGGAGACCGAGGAATCTCAGGCACCTGCTTCGCCCCACATTCATTCTAATAATGGGGAGGGCCAAATTAATCACAGCCTTGGCAGCACCTCCCGGAGCTGTGGAAAAAAGGCTCTCATTTGCTTGAGGTTCGGTCACGCCGTCTTGGAGTGCTCCACACATCTGCACAGACTTGTGTCAGGCTGCGTAGTGCACTCATGAGACAGAAGCATTGTGTTCTTAAAATGATAACCTTACAGTACAGCACAGTTTGACCTGCCCTTATTGGGATTTTGAAGCACTTGAGCCCTTGCTGCCTCCTTAATTAATGTGTCATTTCAAATTGTTTTCGAGAAAAAAATTATGTTTTTTTTATTTTTTTATTTAAAATGTCAGAATGGAAACCTGTGAAATATGATGCCAACCGAAGCTAATAATTCCCCTTATGTTACCCACTCTCTTTCACCATAAAGGTCAATGAAACTATTTTTTTTTTCCAGACTTTGCATTGAGAACGGATTTAACTGTTCCGTATATTGAGAATACTACAGAGCGCTCAAAAATATTTGTGTATTTATCTTTGTTTTATTATCTTCAAACAAGCGCGTTACTATTTCCGTCCTTTCTGAGATGGATACAATTGACATGCTGCCAGTGCTGCTGTTATTGATGCATTAAGAGATGTGCGAAATGCCAAATGTTGCCATGGCAGAGGAGACTTTGTTTTGCTTCAGCCTCTTGAAAGCTCTAACGGGTCAGCTTCCGTGAGAAAATGTGCATTTCTGCATGTGCACAGAAAACCAAATAGGGTATTATCAGAAAAACGAATATCTCTTGCTGTTCCGCTGCGGCCGCTTCATTCCCTGCACACCATACTTGTAATCACTGTATATTGCCTTGATAGACCGGACTCCATGTTCAGAGGTTTTTATGAAGGGCAAATCTACTACATATCTGCTGCGTGGTGACAGATCTACCATGTTGCCTAGATGGCACGGGAGTGGGAATATAAAAGGTGGCTGGGAATAATAATTACCTCCGCTAATCTGGGGTAGGACGGCCTTAATTTCTAATTCCATCTCTTTGATAAAAGTAATTGTGTGAAAGCAGGGATAATCTGGTCCTGTTTGCCCTGATCAAGTTGGCACTTTTTATGAGGAAAGCCTCACACTGCCCATTTCATTTATTATTATTATTGTATTTACAATATTGTGAACAAGATAAGATAAACCTTTTTTGTCACACAGTGAGGAAATTTGCGGGGGAAAAAAACTTAAACATGATCTATATTAAAAGGCCCTTCCCGTTTCCTTTTTTTTTTATTATTAATAAATTGGTTCCATGAGACTGTTGCACATCTAATGCTACCATCAGTGAACATCGTCTGTGTTGCCGCTGGCCTCAAGCAACGATTAGGAACCTCCTTATGACTCTTAGCTGGCAGATGGCACCCTCTTTGAATCCCATGGTAACTCCTCAGCAGGGAATAACCAAGTGCCCCCTGTGAAACATGAAGAGAATCTTGCTTCAGAATGCTCTGACCCTCTTGAATTTAGGTGATTTTCTTTCTTCTGACAGTCTGTCACGTACAATTCAAGGAAAATCCTCATGTGCATTAACTAAAACTGCAGAATCCTCACCACATCCACTTTGTCCGTTTTGGGTGCGCCTTTGATTTGGAGTTAGAAGGTTTTTCAGTCTGCAATTGTGCAGCATCATGCTGTGCTGTGTGCAACAGTACTTACAGTAGTGTGGGTGTCTGCTATTATGCTGAAAGGGTTGCATGGTTGTGATACTGTGGTGTAATCGCGCTACATTAGAGCAAATCTTTTCTTTGCCGTATGGAGCAAGACATGTCCCCCATTCACCTCCACTCTGCAGCGAGAGCTGGGATGGATGCTGCTCTCCACTCATTTTCCCTCACATTTAAGCCACGGGCAACCGTTGGTTGGGGTTAGAAGGTAAAAGCTTTTAGATCTTGTCTACAACATTGCCGTTTGTGACTGTACATGTTTGATAGCCACTCGTTTTTTTTTTATGCTTGTTTTGCCAGGAAAAAAATGAACCAAACTGTTTATGTAGGTGCAAAGATCCCAGCTATGTTTGAGTGAACAGAACATTACAGCAGTAGGGCATATGTGACTGCTTTGTACAATAAAGCACGTTACTGTTCATATTTAAAAAAAAAAAAGACCAATGTTCAGTTTGGTTCAGTCGGGAGTCAGCCCATGTTTTGACTAAATTGTTTTTTTTTCTTTTAACCATTAGAATGTAGGCATGTATATTTCATAGGAGCCCCACTGTATGCTCTGCTCTATAGCAAGTCACCCCACAGCCCAAGGGTGGGTTGCACTCCAGGGTGACCCATATGATTAAGTGTGCACTATCCACTTTTAATGACAAATTATTCTAAAAGCATATATATATATATATATCCTGATCCAACATACGCCTCTGTGCCTAGATCTTCATAACTGTACAAAAACATATTAGAGGCAGTGAGATAGACTTTGTAGCGTGTTTCTTTGTATTTGAGTGTTGTGCAGTAAACCAGAAAATCCAAGAAATAGATACAAGTTTTTATATTTTAATTAAGTATGTATTTATGTCTCAAACACAAAGACTTGACAACCACAACATTTGTTGACAATAATAGATATATTGAAAATCACCAGCCTTATGATTTAATTTATACATTATGAAATGTGATTGTCCCTCAGGGCGTCTGGTGTCCACAAACGTCCCAAATCCATGGAATATTTTCCACATTGTGCTTTAATTTGTTCAGTTATTTTAGATGCAATTTCTATATCCACTGTGATCGATTACAACCAAAGGCCACTGGGCCCTGTCATCATTGACCCAATCCATAATTTATCCAATGTTATGCACCAACTATATGCATGTAAATCTCCCATGAGGCATTTATCAACTATCAGTGCTATTTTACCAACACATTTAATAACTATTGTATAGAGAAATGATTGCATCAAAATGAAAGTAACAAAAGTATTTCAAAGTAAAAGCACTTAACAGGATACTTAACTAATGCAAATCCATATGACATTATAATGATATTAATGTGTTCAAAATAAAAAATCTGTTATTTCATCTACACAATGAGATACTTTTTACACTATATTTGCTGACAAAGAAGTGTGTGTGTGTGTGTGTGTGTGCATGCGTGTGTGAGATCATAACTAAACAACGCAATTCACATATAGCAAAGAGAACAAACATGAAGCTGAAGGCATTATGGTACATATTTTCATTCAGCTGAATATATATATATATATATATATATATATATATATAGCAATACATAATATAATAAAACACTGCAGAAGCCATTTATAAATTATCTTAAATCATTACATTGATGACTGTAAAAAAGTAAGAGACAGTCCAGACTGGAGACTTAAAGCACTTTGTGTATATACATACTGTAGTTATATCACATTCATATCTACCATGTAATTACAAGGGAAGCTTAACTGTACAACAGCTTGACAGCACGTTAGGAAAAGCACCCATTTCCATCTTATAGTACAAACTGTTACATAGCGACATTTTTATTTGATACAGTATGCACGGTAGATGCAAGGTGACTGACTTGTTTCCTCAAAATGTACAAAAATGTTCATCTCCTGCGAGTGTCCATCCATCATCAGTGGTTAATTCCGAATTAGCTGTACTATGTATGGGCTGATTATTGTTTGCCAACAAATTAGTTCCAATTGAGACTTGCCTCAGTGCCCGCTTGGATTCATTCAGTCACTTCAATATGAGTTGAAACTGAAGTTCCAGCATCTCCCTCTTTAGCTCCTCAGTATACTGTCAACTGTATATTTTGACAGAGCAGAGCAGCCTAACTGCAAGAGGAGTGGAAACACTGATGGTTAATTGGTTCGAATGTTGGAAATGCCGGGTGTCATTGGTTTAAAGTTCATTTATATATTTGTTTTTGTTTTGTTTGTCCAAACCCTGTTAAGGACAGATGATGCCACAAACCTGTAGAGACCGTTAAGCCCTATCCGACAAATTGTGATTTGTGAATATGGGCTAAAAAGAAAGCGGAGAAATGAAACGTACACTTAAGGGCTGAGCTTATATATATATATACTGTGTGTATATATATATATATATATATATATATACTGTATATATAGAGCTTGACCTCAGAGATGGATTGTTTACAATTGCTGTTGATTACAGTATGTGTGCAGCCTTGCTAATTATTTTCCATGTGAATATAAGAGCAAATGGAAATGCAAGTCTGAGTCAAACAATCAACATATACAGCAAGAACGAATTAGGACAGAGATGCATATTTTATTGGGTTGTCTCTATACCCCAGTGCACTGGATGGGAAATTAAACTCTCCGCACTAAAGCTTTTATGAAATAATATTTTGTTCAATTTGTATTCAATGATCAATTCCAGCTGTTTGTAATAATAAACCCATACTTTATCTTTAGTCTCTGCAGTTCCCTGCAGCTCTCTGGAGCTTTAAAGCACTTCCAGCTCATTGTTGTGTTTTAAGGAGGGATGGTTTCCCCCCACCATTCTCGCAATATGGTTTTCAGCAAAAAAAAATAAAAAATCACTGCCTCCACTGGTCCCCCATTTTTGGGAAATAGAAAGAAATGTCACAAGTTTGCTTAAACCGACATACAGTCATCAAGTGTATATTTTTTGACTGTTAATTATTGTGTTATTAATGATTATAAATATAATTATAATTATTATTGTGAATCAGAGTAGTGCTCTCCCTGTCGATACTCTGCCAGTCCTACACTCCAGCCACCTTCCCATCTTGCTGCTACTGTGCAATCTCCATCAAGGGAAAAACACGATCTGTGGGACTGAGGTCAGATGACTGACTCCCCCAATCATACTCTGGCTGCTGTTGGGCTATGAAAAGACTTTGTCGGCTTTATGTGTTCAGGATCAATGTCCTGCCTGACATTCTGATCATTGTAAGTATTTATTTACCATTGTTCAGTTTACATATGACCTAGAGTCCTGCATTGTTCACCAAATATGGATGTGGAGCTCTATAGATATTGTTGAAGCTCTACGTCAGCAATGTAAAGGCCAACTGTGTAGGAGGATCTGACAACACAGATGGTACGGTATGTTTGTAATCATCCTGAAAGATAATCCAACCACTATTGTGTGTCGTAACAACCTATGTTAGACACCGGTATTTTCATAACAGAAATTCAAAAGCACAATCAATAATTGGTTCCTATGATTGCAGGTCAAAAGCCTACTGTGTATCTGCAGGCTCAGACTCCTGTGGTGCATATCTGTGTGACCTCCGTCCGGAGGTCTTCCTGAACTGTCCCACCTCCACGCTGACCCATTGCTAGTCAGGCTGGCGGTCTGTCTGTCCCCGCAGGAGCACAAACGGAGGCAGGCTCCCGCGTGCTGTTGCGCGCTCTGGAGAAGCTGCTCTGCTCCAGACGGGAGCGATAGGGCAGACAGAAATCCCTGAAGCACCGTTTGAAGTTCTCGTCTAAGAAAGCATACAGCACAGGGTTGAGACTGCTGTTGGTGTAGCCCAGGGCAATGCACAGATGCCAGCTGGCCACCACGAGGAGGTCTTTGCGGTCGATATCCACCATGGTCTTGACGATGATGAAGATGTGGATGGGGGTCCAGCAGACGATGAAGGCCGCCACGATCACCAGGACCATGCGCGTGATCCGCCGCAGGTTCCTGTCCTTCTCTTTGGAGCCAGAGAGCAGGCGGACGCTCTTGAGTCGCAGGATCATCAGGCAGTAGCAGATGGTGATGACCAGGACAGGTACGACAAAGGCAAAGATGAACACGCAGATTTTCATCACCGTGTCCCAGTACCACTCTGGTTTGGGAAATCTGAGTGTGCAGGCAGTGGTTCCTAAGGATTAAAACAATTAGACGTTTAATCGTGGGGCATGTGGAGAAAAGCTCATTTAAGTTAATAACCCCACACAAATGTATCCTCTCTTACAGCCTGATTGCTCTCTGCAATCAACAGGGAGTTTTGTTAATTTCCAGTGTTTTTGACGCTGCAACAATAGAAGTCCCTCACCTTTATCTGTCACCTTGGTAACGGCTATGATCATTACAGGGACTCCGACGGCAGACGAAAGGATCCAGATGCAGACGTTGATAAGCTTGGCTTTTCCGGGTGTGCGGAAGTCCAGGGCCATCACCGGATGACACACCGCGATATAGCGGTCAACACTCATCATGGTGAGTGTGAAGATGCTTGTGAACATGTTGTAGTAGTCGATGGCGATGACCACTTTACACAACAGCTCCCCAAAGGGCCATGTGCTCATCAGGTACTTGGCACTTTGGAAGGGTAGGGTGCTGGTGGCCAGAGCGTCGGCGAGAGCCAGGTTGAAGATGTAGATGTTGGTGGCGGTCTTCATCTTGGTGTACCTGGTGGGATTGGAAGAGAAAACACGGAGCTCTTTTAAGGGCTTCTCTCTCACAGTCGACAGGAGCTGTTGAAAGGTCTGCCTGGTGCTGTGCCGCAAAGACAATGTGAAGCGTGGTTGGCTTGATATTTCCTTTCGAAGGTTAGAAACCAGCGTATTATTTGATGCACCCTTTCCCCTCTCAGATCAATTAGCCACTTTTTCACCACGAACGATATTGAAGTAAAATTGCTTTTCAGACACATAATGTTTTTGATGGCACTACACTAGATGCGCGAGAGCTTCTGTGTGCTGCCAAAGTGATTGTAAGCCTCCATTAAACTGCACTTAAACCTAATGAATTGATTGCCACTGAAAAATTCTGCAGAAGCCCTCATTGAATTCGGTTCACAGAATTGTTTTTGTTCTTTTGTGGCCGGCCTTGTCTGAATGCCAGCCGAACAGTCGTCCGGCTGTTTGAAGATGGATTCTTCCGCATGAATCCACTGTATCATTCTAGTTAATTAAATGCATATATCAAAAAGGTGAAAGAAAAAGTCAACGCTGGGAAACAACCTTATCAACCACATTCAGATACATATATTTGTTTATGGATGGATCTATCACGGACTGTAATTGCTTTGCCGTGGACCGAGTGAGCATAATGTTGTTTTTGTTTTCACTATGGATATGCATCTGCATTTCTCTGGGAGCAGCATCTCCCCAATGCTTTCTCTCAGCTGCATCATTCCCGCATCAAACCGAATGATCACACGAGCCATCAACACGTGATTCAGTAACACATTAGAGTCGGGTGAGGGTTCAATAGCTGCATATTTCAATGCAAATGCGTGATCCGAGTTTGCCTGACAGGTGCAATGAACGATACTAATTTCAATGCTGGGCAGTGGCTCTCAGCGCCCTCCTGTAATTAGTGTGGGCGGTGTGTGCGCGCGCGTGCGCGTGTATGTGGGAGGGCGTGTGGGTGTGTTGAAGGGTGGCTCTCAGACGCAAGGGAGCTGTGGTCAATTATGCAAGACAGATGACAGATAAAAGACAAACACATGAAATGCACTGATATGGAAATGCTCATATACTACTAATACGTTCAGTTTGTTGGTGTGCTTCAATTTAAATTGTATTATGTCCCGCATCTTATCCTAAGTTCCCAATTTCACTGACACATCCAGCCTGCAGCAAATGCTGTTAACCCTTAAAGACGCAAAGTCTGCATTGTTAGTGTTTTGCTCATTAGTTTATGGCTCTTGGTTTGCCACGCATCTCTTACCTGACCACCCCGTACATTACGAGCACGTTCCCCAGGAGTCCCACCACGCAGATGAGAGAGTAGAGAGCCGTGATGCAAACGGCGATGATGAGACTTGTGGTGTCTCTGCTCGCAGCCCTGTCGGTCTCGTTGCGTTTGGAAGGCAGCAGCTGCAGGAGCTCCTCGGAGAGTGAAACATTGAAAGGAGTTAAGGAGACCGAGGAAACATCCGCGGGCTCGTCGGGAAGAAGAGTGGGGAACTCCATTTATTATTATTCTACAAATGTTAAAGGGTAAAGGTAAAATCTTTGTCGAGAAGTTTGAGATTTCCAAAGCAGGAGCGCACGGAATCTGCGAATTAGCGAAGAGGCTTCAAGACGTGCGCGCGCGCTCTCTCTCTTTCTCTCCCCGCATCTGTCTTAGGCTCTCTCTCTCTCTTTCTCTCTCTCTCTCTCTCTCTCTCTCTCTCTCTGTCTCTCGCTCGCTCTTTTTAATTATGTGTGCGTGATCCCTCACCACTCAGTGTGTCTGTGTGTGAATGTGTGTTCTCTCTCTCTCTCTCTCTCTGCATGCGTGTGTGCATGCGTGTGCAGAGACCGTTTTTGTCACAATTCCTGCTTTGCCTAAAGGGATAATTTGTCAACCAGCTTTAATTAGATCTTGCACTGAATAATGCTTCATCACTTCCGTCTTGATTGTAGATTTTGCTTGTTTTCCCGAACAGCCCCCTTGCCCCACCCAGCCACGACTCCTCAATGTCAATCAAACCCAGTCCAGGAAACCCTCATGGCCGTCTCCTTACAGCTCAACTACACTTGTCTTTATGAAGCCCTCTTTCTGCTGCCTGCTCGTTTGCCCTTGAGATGCCTCTTCTACCACTCTCAGTGGCAGAGCTCCATTTGAGGACTGACTTTTATTAGGAGGCAGGCACCTCCATTAAACCCCCATACTTAAACACAAGAGTAATGCACTTGCCAGTAGCGAGGCGTATTAAATATTTAACCCCAGGACTGAAGACATGCAGCAATAGATGCAAACTGACATTCTCAAATCTATGTGTCCCCTGAGTACATTTAATTCTATTAAATATCCTAATATTAAATACAGAAACAATTATACATGTTTAATATAAAAAAAAAAAAAAAAAAAACATATAACGGCTAAGTATTAAAAGCATGTGTTTAAATGTTACATGTTACAACGTGTATATTTATCTAATTTAACTGAACACTTCCAGGAAACGTTGTTTTTTTTTCACTACTCGCGTTTAAATTCTTACCTTGTAGTAGAAGTGTAGGGTTTGTCGCTGCACTTTGCAAACACTTTATATTAAACGTGGGTACGGGTTCTGTAGAGCACGCCTCTAAACAAACCCAGAAACAAGAAATGAACCTGATTTAACCATTCCTCAAAGGATTAGTAGCCACTGTAGGGTTATTAGAATTTTACCTTGGCTATGTTTTTTTTGTTTTTTTATGCATAAATCCAGTGTTGGTCACATTGCTGTTTTGCCTCTTTTGCTTTCGTCGTCTTTTCCGCTGGAACTACCCGTCTGCTTCCTCGCACGCCATCTGTCCCTTCTAAAGATAGACCATGTGCATCTCTCTAAGATGAAGAGCAGCGTTATCTGGCTCATTTTGGGAGTTCAGTGAGCTCATTACTTAAGCTGCTCCTGTTTCGATTGCATCCCATGACGTTAGGCTTTTCAAAGGATGTTCAAGGCTTATTGGTCTGTTGGTTGCAGTCGTCCCAATATCTGGAATGGATTGCTATGACGTTGTTTTAAGAATATTCATGGTCCCCAGAGGATGATGGTGGTGATCCTCTGCAGCGACCTTGCAGTTGTTGTGAAATGTCTTAACAAATGACGGAAGTGCTGGCGGATATATAAAAAATAACAGGCTTCCCTGTTTGTCGATGAAAGCAAGCTGAAATCAGACAGTGACCGAAAGAGAGGCACAGGAATGTCGAAAATCTTAAATAGGTCAGAGTGTGAAGTAGGTTCACATAGGTTTCATTGATTTGAGCCCACTTAGCTGTAAATTCTGGTTTCGACAGTTATCCGGCCTGTGCAGTGTACCTACACAACTCACAACAAGAATGGTCCAAGTGGGACAGCTCACCCCCTCTGGGGTGAAATGATTTACACAGCAGCTCAGAGAGTTAATTAACTAAGCTTAATAATACCTGCAGCTGTGTGTTTTGTGCCTCTGCTGCAGGAACTTTGACATGGTATACAGGCTTGCATCAGACCACTCTCTATCCCCCCCATATGAAGAGGACTAAAAATACTATCATACTGTATATGAGTGCCTCCTGTAGTGGCAGCGGGCTGAGTGCATAGGTTGAGCCATATCTTTCGATGTAGACACTTCTTTGAGATTGGTTGAGAAATAGGTCTGGACGAAAGTAACCGAAGTGTTGTTGTGCTTATGTTTGCTGTTCTCCCCGCTGGGAGAATTATTCATGATTAATCTGTACAGGCCAGGCATGATTACTCTCATCACTCCTCAGCCCAATGGAAACCTTGGGAAGCATTACGTGGCCTCTCTGAAACCCGTCGCATTTGTGCCAGGGAATGCAGAGAGCAGATGCTTTAAAGTGGGCTTGATGTTCGGGGTTTTGCGTAGTGATGGAGTGATGATAATGCAACAATAATGGATAGATAGATCACTTTATGGTGCATGTTGGATTTTCGAATGATCACTTAAGACAAGAAGACCCCGCTGGCGATTGATTCAACCCTGAATACATAATAATAATAATAATAATAATAATAATAATAATAATAATGATGTTTAATTACACCGACATGTCCTCTTCTATCGACTGAGTTGTCTATTTTGTTGACAACTGTTACGACTGCATGCGTTATATGTCTGCCATCAGGTTGCCATATCTCGTGCATGTCAGCAGTTCGCATATAAGTATAGGTATGTTGTTGTTGTTCTGAGAGGTTTTACCATTTTTTAGGCCGCTGCGTGGGACTCTCACCTATCAATGAACGTCTGTTATTTCCATGCCTCTGCCAAACGAGCTCACACACTGCTGATTAAGCCTATCTGCGCCAGATAAATGGCTCTGTGTTTCACCGTAGACTAGTTTAAATTGTGGTGCCTGTTGTCACCGATCGGTGTCGAGAGAAAGGAAACCGACCGAGGTCGGACACAGAGATAGCCTTACTTCTCGGCATTACAGGTCAGCATTTGTATAATAACGGATTAGGGGGAAATTCCTGTATGTTCAGACATGTATGTGTGATTTAGTCTTGGTGCCAGAAATAGAGACCGAAGTACCACCCTACAGGTTACAGTTACACGTTAGTTCCGCAGCTGTCGGAGAAGAATCGCAGAGGGCAGAGGAGCTTCTGCTCACTGTCGCGTTGCATCACTCGTCGATCACACACCAAGCTACTTATAGTATATTCAGGCTGACCTGTTCAACTTTCACGTGGGAATGTTATCTACTGACTTGACCGAGCATCATGAGCTGTGATTTGTTTCTAAAAAAAAAAACAAAAAAAAAAACATTGATCCTGTTGCTCGGAGGACACAGAACAGACCACTGGATTGTCACTGACCAAGAAGAAACGAACCTGGGACTATGTAGTTTGAGTTTTTTTAGTTTTTTTTGGTGGGAAAAGTTTCTGGGGAAAAAGCCGTAATCCTTGAGGGACAACACATCGCTATTATTTACAGTCCATATTCATGAATGCACAAGACATACATTTGTATGATCAGTACATGTTTAACGAATTACTAATAGGGTGATCTTTTCGTAGCACACTAAAAGAGTGTTTGTGTGCGTGGGCAGTGTCAAAAGGGCACATCCATTAACTGCGGCCGACGCGAGATAAACGGGAACACAGGCTTTGAAAAAGCGCTTTTACAACTATTTTATAGAGAATGTGATCGCATCACACACACAGTGTATGGTTCTGTGTTGGGAAGTAGCTGGTGCCCTGATGTGTACTAGTCCTGTTGCAGAACAAATTCAATTCACACATTAGTACTCTCAATAATACCGTTTTTTTTTATGATGGTGGCAGGAGGAGTGGGAGCCAATCCCAGCTGAATTTGGGCAGGATGCCGGGACGGGTCACCCTGGACAGGTCACCAGCCTATCACAGGGCCAACGTACAGGATGAAAAGGTAAATACAAACGTGGAATTTGAATGCTACTAACACACACAAAAAAAATTCTGAATATATATATATGAATTTGTTCAGGGTTGGCTGACTGGTTTATGAGAAATTAATTAGTCCCTCTAATAGCTTATCACTTCACACGATCCTCATCGCTTCAGAGTCTGAAGTGTCTTCAGTGATTGAAAAGTTACTGATGCTTACTATATCAATTTATTTCTTTTTCTTCCCTAACATCATTTGCAAGTAATAAATCATTCATAATGTAAACTGTGAGAGTTATCCCTGATTGCCGCACTACCAGTAATTAAACAGAGGACCTCCCCATAGGCACGATAGCTGTGATTGACAGCCATTTTCTCTCTGCAGCTACAACCGGTAAGAGCTTAGTCTCCCACTCGCAAAATGTTATTTTCATCTGTTTTTCTTTCTTTCTTTCTCAGTAGTGTTCAAGTAGTGGCAATCGTGGGCAGAGGTTCAGCAGTTTCAGCTGACAATTGGTTATGCATCAGTTACTTGTCTGGGTCCAGGAGTTTTCCTGAGTTTTCTGCCAGCACAGTTTAGCTATGACAAGACAGGCGCAGCATGTGCTGTATAAAAAATGCTTTCCAGCAGTGAGAAACATTGTGACATGTGACACATTATTAAATAAACTGAGTTTTGTGCACCACTTCTGGCGAAGTGGGTTAGACTGGAGACTGTAGTAGGGCTGGGGTGTATGATTCACTGTGTCTTTTGAAATAATTGCTTTTGACAATGTTGAAAATATAAACGTTCTGACGCAGCCAATGCAAGCTGACGTCAACATTCAGTCTACTTTTTATAATGATTTAAATGATCCTTTATTAAGGAGTGTCAGTACAAGCAACTCTCCTTATTGTTATATTTGTTACTGTACAGTTTTGTTCAGAGTCACCAGATATGTATTATTTCGCAGTGGTGGTGCAATGTGGAGGTGGGCGTTAGAAAGGTGTGAAATGAGATGGATAGACAGTGTAGGAGATTGACAGAGAAATGTTAGATTCTGGTTCTGCTTCTGAAACACGCACTCGAGTGTATGCACAGGGACACAGAGCAGGAGAGGGAGAGGCACAACAAATATCCAAACACAGTCATTACATCAACAGTTTAAAAATACCATGGGGGAATGGGGGTTATGCAACACTGCAAGGAGGCTCGAATCACATCTTATTATACTCATGACCATTGGAGTGACGGATGATAATCGATGCTTCCTGTGACATGCTAAAAGGAAATATGGATTTGACTTTGCCTCTGAAAATCTCCGGATGTCATTATATTTGTGCAGAATTTCCAGAGTTGAGAGGAGTGAAATATGGACATGATTGACTGGGCCAACCGTCCGGCAGAAGGATGTGCTGAATGGGATACAGGCTGGGAAAACATAAAGAAGCGAAAGGCATGAAAAGATGGTTAAGTGTGGTTGTCGGGGAAACAGCGGCCCTAATCTGCACATGAATTCACCCTGAGAGAGCAAAAGAGACAACTTCTAAAATTCTGCCGTTTGCTGAGTTCTGCCCTCACTGACACCCACAGGACAGTGACACAAAATAAGATGTAGTAGTTGTTGTTACTCTGAAGTTGCATTCAATGGCTCCAAAATGTTCTTGAGTACCAAACGCAGCCATTCTTCTTTCGTGGGATTACTCTGAGGAACGCATTTGCAGTTTCTTTCTCCCATATAAAGGCTGAATGGAAATGAGAGATCTACAGAAACCAGTCATAGGCTGTTTTGAAATTCAAAGAAGGTGGGGAGTATGACTATATTGTCCTTTGGAGGATGCAGGAGGATACTTCACATTTTGTGCTGCACCATGATTGTCACAGTAATCTGATATTAACGACACTGAATGGCAGACATTAAGGAGAGTGCAGTTTCACTGAAAGACACCTGAGAGATTTCACAACCAAATAATGACTTGAAATGAAAAGAAAATATTTTTTTTCTGTCGCCCAGAAAGACTTTTTGCTTTTAAAGCAATGTAAGAAAGTAAAAAGAATGAGAATGCGCTTTTAGCTGATGGCATCAGTGTGTTGTTAAAATTAGTTTGTATGTGTTGATTTGTACCACTAAAAGTCTACCACTGGCCTGGGCTGTAACCAGACTGTTTTGTGAATGCGAGTGTTGAGAGATGAGATGCAGTGTACATGTATCAAATAACCATCCATCCATCTTCATCCGATTATCCGGGATCGGGTCGCGGGGGAAACAGATCCAGCCAAGGATGCCAAACTTCCCTCTCTTGGTCGTGCCTGGAACACCTCCCTAGGGAGGGGCCCAGGAGGCATCCTCACCAGATGCCCGAACCACCTCATCTGACTTCTTTTGACGCGAAGGAGCAGCGACTCTACTCCGGGTCTCTCTCGGATGTCTGAGCTTCTCACCCTATCTCTAAGGGACAAGCCAGCCACCCTTCGAAGAAAACCCATTTCTGGCGCTTGTACCCGCGATCTTGTTCTTTCAGTCATGACCCATCGCTCATGACCATAGGTGAGGGTAGGAACAAAGATTGACCGGTAGATCGAGAGCTTTGCCTTCTGAATCAGCTCTCTTTTCGTCACAACAGTGCGATTAAGTGAATGCAATACCGCCCCTGCTGCGCCGATTCTCCAGCCAATCTCTAGCTCCATCGTCCCTTCTCTCATGAACAAGACCCCGAGGTACTTCCCGAACTCCTTCACTTGTGGTAAAGTCTCATTCCCTACCCGGAGAAGGCAATCCACCGGTTTCCTGTTGAGATCCATGGCCTCAGATTTAGAGGTACTGATCCTCATCCCAGCCGCCGTGCACTCAGCTGCGAACGGATCCAGGGACCGCTGGAGGTCGCAGGCCGATGATGCCATCAGAACCAAATCATCCGCAAAAAGCAGCAATGAGCTTCTGAGGTCCCCTAACTGTAACCATTCCCCCCCACGACTACGCCTCGATATACTGTCCATGAAAACCACCAACAGGATTGGTGACGAAGCGCAGCCCTGACGGAGACCAACACCCACCGGAAACAAATCCGACTTACTTCCAAGAACACGGACACGGCTCTTGCTTTGGGTGTACAGGGATTGGATGGCCCTAAGCAGCGACCTCCTCACCCCATACTCCCGCAGCACCTCCCAAAGCATCTCCCTAGGGCCCCGATCATATGCACCTTGGAGTAGACTTTACCAGTGAGGCTGAGTAGTGTGATACTGCGGTAATTGGAACACACTCTCTGGTCCCCCTTTTTGAACAGGGGAACCACCACCTCAGTCTGCCACTCCATAGGCACCACCCCAGACTTCAACGCAATGTTGAAGAGGCGTGTCTCCCAAGACAGCCCCTCCACACCCAGAGCCTTCTGCATTTCTGGGCGAATCTCATCACAGTGGCTTTGCCACTGTGGAGTTTTTTGACCACCTCAGCGACTTCCACCAGCGAAATTGACAATGATTGTTCAGATTCAGGAGTTCCTCAAAGTGCTCTTTCCAATGCCCGATTACATCTTCAGTTGATGTCAACAGCGTCCCATCCTTACTGTACACAGATTGGATGGTTCCCCCGCTTCCCCCTCCTGAGATGTCTGATTGTTTTCCAGAAACACGCCGAGCGAAGGTCGCTCTCCATGGTTTCTCCAAACTTCTCCCACACCCACTGCTTTGCTTCTGACACGGCAAAAACCGCAGCCCTTCAGGCCTGTCAGAACTTTGCAACTGATTCCAAAGTCCCCTGGGATAACATATCCCGAAAGGACTCCTTCTTCAGTCGGACAGCTTCCCTGACCCCTGGTGTCCACCATGGCATCAGAGGGTTACCGCCCCTTGAAGCACCCAAGACCCTCAGACCACAACTCCCAACCGCAGCTTCAGCAATGGAGTTTTTGAATACTGCCCACTCATGTTCAATATCCCCAACCTCCACAGGGATGCCAGAAAAGCTCTGTCGGAGGTGTTATATCAAATAACATTATTGAATATTAATTAAGAACATATAAAGTCACAAGATGGACACACAAATATTATTGTAAAGTGTATTAGTTATGGCTACAATTTGCACAGCGCTTTAACAACTCTCTAATTAGACATACCTGGTCTGGTACCTTGAATTCATTTTTCAAAAGGAACACTGCTGCTATTTGCAAATGTCTTGCAAAGTAATCTATCAATCTAAATTGAACTGCATATAATTGCATATAGTATTTCTATAATTTGCTTATTTATCTTTCGTTCATCTTTTATTCTTCACTACATTTCCCCTTTTGCTGCTGTTTCTAATTGAATTTCCCCCATGGGGCAATCAATAAATGTACCTCCTCAGAAAAATATCTGTTTAATGACGCACAACCTTGATATAGTGTTCATATATTCTACTTTTATAGTCTTCATGGGTGGTTAATAAATCATTTATGAGTATTTTTTGTAAGTTTTTATATCTCGGAAGGAAAGTCCTCAGTCACTGCCAATTATGTGATTTAATAAGCAATTAACAAAGTTCTGTTTTACATTTTTGTTTACATACACTGCAGTCCTTCTCTGGAGAGTCACTCCCATACCGAAGAGCGGCAATATGTGTCGGAAAAAGTACCATTTATCATTTGATTTAACTCGACTAGCTGCCCTATTACCAGCCATTGTACTAAGGTAATATAAACCTTCCATAAATGAGATTGGTATCATTCAATCTAAATCTTGCCAAAAAACTTTGAAGGATGTTAGAAAGTGGAACTTCACACAATTTATAAGGCCACGGTATACCAAAACACCCCATTTATAGGTGTTGGAGAGCATGCAGTGTCCATATTGTGTCAGTACAATGTCTGCTAATTTTAATTGTGATGATGATTCAAGGGGTTTGACTAAGAAAAGAAAAGATGATTGAGAGCCACAGCAGCATTGTTAATGTTGGGAAGACGGTATGCGAGTGTGTTAGCACAGCTCCTCTGCATACTGTATATGACAACATTACTCCCAGGTGTTATCTGGAGGACAGCGCTGAAGCTGAGCCTCGGCTCACTGCAGCGATCGACTGAAAACAAGCGAATGGAGGCAGTGACCTTGACCGGGCAGGAGTGTGCTCGAAGGTGAAGGACGCTACGAAGCCATAGTTTTAAGCCCACGTACAATACACAGTTGTTTTTAGCGATTATCGGCCCCTTCATTGCTTAGACAGCAGATTCCTTGCTGTTTATGATTGTCACTGGATGATAGCATTTGAGTTAGCAGCTTCAGACGGCCACTGACCTTTTCGGCCGTCTAAAGGCCATGGCGCCATTCAGCCTTGACAGTGTCTCCTTTTTAAAAGGGACCAGGCATACACAAAGTGTATCACTTGGCTCAATGCCTGTGCACAGGTAGTGCGCACTGACAGGTGCCGCATGGCTCCTGTCCCATTCCGTCTCCACCCTAAGTGCTCAGCTCCAAAGCAGCGTCCACTTCAATAATTCAGGCATGTTTAAAGATCACTTTAAGCTGTGCAGAACTGGTCTGGTTCAACAGTCGCGTCTTTCGTTCAGAGAGTCTGTGGGTTTATGAAGGGTCTTCAGGCTCTGCAAAACAGGAGAATGGGATTAGACCTAATTAATGTCTGGAGTGACTTCTTGCTCAGTGTACCTCTGGAGAGGAGAGAGGTAACGTTTCTGCACTTGTATGCTTGACAGAGCTTTATACACTAGATATAAGTTAATAAGAGGACATTTTGATGATGAAGAGGAGGGACTGAAAATTGATATTTTATTTTTAACAAAATGTTAAGAGTGAAATAATGAGACGCACTAAGCTGACAAGTACACACCTGACATTATTATATAACAAGAAAGATATAATAGAGGATGCAACTGAGGGTGTGCAGAGTTTGCTTCATGTTCTATTTTATTGTGTGCAGAGAGGGCCTGCACTATTGTGACGCAATGAAGGAAACTGGTAAATTAAGGACTCCAAAGCAAGATTTAAAAGCAGCCGATAGAGCCGCTAATTGCAATCTAAGCTTCCTGTTTTCCTTTAAACATTAATGTTGGAGCCCAAGCGTTTAACCGAAAGGCAGACTGAAAACCAAAGCCGTCATTAGGTCCATGTTGGGAAACAGGGTGTTGTTAGCCAGAAATTACTACAATGAGATTAGTCAGCCAATCTAACGGTGACTCTCCGGCTTCCCTACTGGTCTATACAATACCCAAGGTCAGCCAGGAGCAGTGTTTCACCAGTAGCCATGCGACCTCTACAAAGAGCAAAATGTAACTGCTGCAATATGGATGAGGTGTGGCATCTGAGCCAGAATGAATGTCAGAATGAAGCTGTAAAACAGCATTGCATCATCATTGTCCGAATTAGACTGCGCTATGAAAGTCCTTGTCTCATTAGAAACCACATTTTATGGAGTATTTGATCTTGTCCCTGGTGAGTAGTGAAAAGACATCCCAAGGGCTTTGGATGAATGTCACTTATGAAGACGGATAATAAAAGACAGAATTGATGGTTGACTGACGCGCTTCTGAAGAAACCATCATTTTGATATCAAATATGCCTACAGGTATACCGTCTTATCTGTGCTGCTGAGCGTATACCAGTGCCTGCAAGTCCTCAATGGCAGCTTTAATTAAAAATGCAAGACACAAGGAGAGAAACACAATGTTGAGCATTATTATTATTTTCATTATGTTTATATTGTGTATTTGGTATAATTTGTTGATTTAAATGTTTTAATAATCACACTTTAAAATATTCCTCCCACTGGAGCCAGGAGACTTTGGACTCTGCTCTGTCTCAGTTTTGCAACCTCTCAAGGCTCAACAAGGCTCATTGAATAATTTCTAACTGAAGAGGAGAAGAGGGAGGCCTTGATTTCCATACGAATGGCTTGAGCCTCATTACACATGATAATGGTGTTGATAAGAACAATCTGAAATGGACATGACATTATGAGCATCACGAAGCAGCATTTGCATATTCACATAAAGGTTATTTTTATTTGTTGGTCTGGTTTAAGGTTTGAATCCATCAGCTGCACAGCTGGACAGGCAGACTAAGGTTTATCCTCATGGTAAATAAACAGCCTTAATGTAGCTCTATTCTTTATCGACCACTCAAATCCCTTTACACCTCGAAGCCTTGTGCACGTCTTTACATACATATTTGTACGGTGCTGTCCTACATGTCGGGTGCAAGTTGTTTGTGATGTTATGCGCTTTCCTGCTCAAAGAGTTCAGAGCCTGGGATCGAAATATGGGAGTGTTTGCTGTTATGTTGTCAGACACGGGGGAAATTATTGATTGATATTTTTTTGTTTTCATTTTAAACCACGATAGCTATGTGGCTGTATGGATGCACATTGGTCTGTGTAGGGATGTGTCCGTTTACCGCTTTGGTCTTGACTCAAACATTCTGTGGATTGCCAGGAAGTTTGGTGCTAACATGGATCCCCAGCCTCAAGACTATAATCTTTCTATAAAAGCTCACATATCCACTAACATGGCAGCATTGGCTGTTTGATGTCCAGCTATACGTCACTTATTTAATTAAATCCCATGTTGGTGACTAGACAGTCCGATGCATGTTGTCAAGCTCATTACTTCCTGTAGCGCATTGGGTTCATTGATTTTTTTGGAAAGTTATATGTTTTGTCTGGCTCACTGTCTCCTTGTGTTCCTGAAAGTCTCCTGCCAGCTTCACTTCAGGACTTTGAGAGAGCACACCCACACAGGCGTTGTTTATTACTCTGATTACAGACCTGGTCAGGTTGAAAATGGGGTGGAGCTACGATGAGAAAGTATGCTGTCACAAAACACTAGGCACCAATAAGAAAGATTACAAGTCATCAAGTCATCCTGCCCAAAATGCGTGCTACAACAACAACAGGAGAGCAGAGCTGTCAGTCACACTCAAGCTTTTCCACACCCACATAGAGAAAATATTTAATTGGGAAACATCTGTGCGGGTGCACTGTGCGTGCACTGAGGCCGCAAGTCTTCGTCTCGTATCGTCTCGTATCTCTGCATTAATTATATTACACATAAAAAGCTCTGCACACCGTGCATTTACATTTTTGGTGCAGCTACAGACCACTTGCCTGAAAGCTTGGATCTTTTCCATGAGGCGGAATTAAGTTTTCACCACAAACTGCGTGCACAAAGCAGACAGATGCACTGCAGTAAAAGCCAGCTCAGGTAGAGTTCAGTACCCGTCCTGCAGGAGCCTAATGGCGTCCCACAGCTTGTCCTCAAATGCTCTCTAGCAGAGCTGGTGCAGGTCATTTCACACAGAATTACTCAGCCATGCATATTATATTGCGTTCTGTTTGAACGTCACTCCCCTGGCTCCCCGTCTTGACAAACACGACTTGCTCTAAACATCTGACAAAGTGCAGATCCTCAGTGCTGTCAAAATGTCACAGACTCTCTCATCTCGTATACTCAAACAATGGGCAGATATAACAGCATTTTGAAATAGGAGGTAATCACTGAGCTCTGCTCTGGTCTTGGAATTGATTTCATCCGTCTCGAAATCAATATTGTGTTGGAGCAGTTTCTATCAGTTTCATGCCTAATCTTTTGAGGCTACTGTAACAACACTGTGTGGGGGCATTACATGTTATATGTTCATCTGTACTGCTGCTGTGGCTGGTGTAAGCCTTAAGAGCTGAAACTTGCAAAGAAAATGTGCTAAGGAAAAGAGGGAGTGGATTATGTAATTCTGGAGTCTTGTGGTGCTGAGTGCCCTATTCCCAGCTTCCTGCCTTCTACTCTCAAATAGGCAAATGTTGTTTTTCACGGGCTTTGCTCATGAGGGGCGCGATGAAATGCATTTAATCTTGATAGCTGTCAGACAGTGGCGGAAGACTCCTACTGCATTAGCCTCTTTACGTTAAAAGTGATTTATTTAGAGAAACCCTCAAGCCGAGCAGAAACCATTTGATTTGCTGCGATACAACCTTACATCCTGATAATGGATGTGAGCTGGGAGCTCTGCATCTGCTAAATCTGTTGATAAGGGTGGTGTCGAGCTTTTAATTTGGTGTGCTATGATGTCTGTTTGTTTGGTACGTGTTCACTCTCAGTCCTTTTCTAAACTGAAAGAAAAGCCTGATGCTGCACATACACAGAACAGTGGTGGAGTGAAGTGATGTCATATATCTTTTCTAAACTGAGCAACATTTTCAGTCATTAAGCAGTTCTTGTGAAAAACGCTTTGAACGGATTGTTACTGTTTCAGTATCAGTGGTCCACCTTCAGTCATAAGTCACGAGGCAGTTCTTTTTCTAAATCCTCAAGGTTGCACACACAAGCACATTTATGATTGTGTGCAACAGAAACAAAAACATGTTTGAGGATGACACATGGGAACCTCCTATTGTTCACTGACATTTAAAGAAATGCTGAAGACGAAATACTCTTTGAACAGCTACATTTAAAAATAAGTTTTTAATTGATTTAACTTTCAATTTGTAGAATGTGTTAATCTACTATTGAATGTATGTCAACTTCGTAATTGTTTTTTCTGACTTTTATACTGTTTTAAACACATTCCTAGATGTAGGTAAATGTGTGTGACAATAATGGAGAGACTGATCATGTGATGTAGGATACATTGCATTCTTACCCCGTTTTCCATTTGTAGAAACAATCGCACTTTCGAGGACACAAGCACAAGGTAAGTCCCCTTGTTTGACAGATATGCATGTACTAACTATTAATCTCCCGCTTAACCTCCCATTAACCCCGCGATTGATTTATATATATATATTAAAAAAAAAGGTTTGAGTGTTGTGTTGGACCATTTCAGCACTGTCTCTTTTTCCCTGACAGAGCTGTAATACTGCCCAAAGCCTCTGCTCTGTGGTGAAATAAATACACAGAGGCAATGGCAATACATGGCACATGGTGGATTGGCACATACAGTATGTACTGAAGAGAGAGACACTGCGACATATAATCAGATTTTTATGTGAAATGAAACATCACACCATACATGTTTCAAATCATACATCATGTGAGAATATATTATAGGATGGCTGTTTTGATATATAACTGACATATTTACATGATGTTTGTCCGCAGGATGTTTACCTGCCATCATGTCTTCCTGCTTTGATAAATGTACTTGTTTGGAGCATCGGTACATGTTCAAACTCACTGGGAAAGCTTATGGTGGATTACAGTATATATTGCCCTAAGGGTTTCCCGTTGGATTTGTAGCCGATGATGTTTAAAATACGTGTCTCTATGTCTTTTACATGTCTCATTGCAGAAACTCCATCAGGTTTGTTACCACCAAGCTAAAAAGAAGTCCAACACGAGCACATACATAGACATATAAAGCCCATATCGGATGTTATCATAGTTGGGGGGCGGGGGACTATCTATATAAGTCTAGATTACAGACAGAAATTCAGGCCTTTGTACAGATGATTAAATGTACATGCTTATGTTCGTAATGTCCTATCTAGGCAGCATCATTTTTGCTGACGTGAACCTGTTAAGTTTAAGTTGCACTGAAGGTGACATTTTTGACTGCTACTTTTATTTTTAGTAAGAACACAGGGTGGCAATAATAGCAGCAACTACCGACGTCAGTGTTGTCAGTGTTGATGCTTTGTCAGTCCTGCCTGCCCATCAGCAGTGGACACTTAATGGTGGGAAGGATGCAGAAGGAGTCAATGAGAGGGGTTATAGCTCACAGGCAAACAGATGGTGGATACTCAGCCAGGGGGCCAAAAGGAAGCTTACGCCTTTATATAATTGCTACTGAAATAAAGACCACATTCCTATCGTTACCGGGAAAATTTGACATACGAACTATACGAAATGATTTTTTTCCCCCCATAGTGTTGAAATTGATCGAGTAGAATTCCGCATTATTAGTTTATTCAACACATCAGACAGTGACGGTGCGATGGATACAACGTGCACCTCGTAGCCAAAAGACCCGGGTTCGAGTCCCGGCTGTGATCCGAAGGTGTGAATGCGACGATGGTGGTATCAGTCTCGATGTGCCGGTCCTCCGGGAGATTTCCAATCTGTCCCCGTTGTACCAGCGACGTTGCCGTTAATCGACAGTGTCATTTTAGAGGTAACTGTTGTGTGCGGGATTTTTTTTTAAGTGTGTCGTATTGTCACACAAGTCTTCAACAGCACCTCGTCCCGGCTTTACCAGCCTGTTGAACTGGCACAGACAAGTCAGCGTCTTGAGTTAAGATGATTTGTTGCCATCTACTGTATGTTTTCAGTAGTGCAACGGGCAAACAATTACAATGTACCAGTCTCCCATAACGCAACTTTTATTGTCTTCAACTATGAAATTATTTAAGGAAAAGGGTATTTAAATAATCTCTGAAAGCAAACAATAAAACACTGTGCGCCAAACTCTATAATATGTGAACAAAATATGCTAATTTACACCGTTTAACAATTTAAAAAAAGTTTCAGTTTTCACAGGTTAGAAAGTTTAGTTTGACAGCTTATTTGAATTAGACATACACAAAGTGTAATATGACCGAGTTAATGACCTGGATCACAAACTTGCTTTCAATAATGATAGCACCATGATGATTAATAATGTTTTGATTCAAATCCACATAAAGCAAACCCTTATTAGCACATGCTTATACATTTCAACATTTCAGGTAAAAATTTTGAGAATACTACAATTCGTCAATTAAACACTACAATAATTTACAAACTCTTTACTCACATTATAGAAAATATGCAATTCAATATGCTCAAAAAACAAAAATGTGGTTTCATCCAGAGGGCATCAGCAGAACTGAAATAAAAAAGAAGCATTTACAAGTTGTTTTTGAAATAATTATTAATTAAATAGTTTAAAATATATGCACTATAGAGATTAAGGACAACTTACCTTCCAGCGGTTACCACATTCATTACACAGGACAAATGTGGTCATCGGTTCATCAGCACTGCGCGTTTGCACCTAAACACACACATAGGTTTTGTACATACAAGAAGTAAATTACAGAGCAAAGAAGAATTTGTCACAATCTAAAGTCATAAACCTGCAAAACATAAACCTGAAGGACAATAACTTTCCTCTTTTTATTTGGTAATTTGACATGGAATAATATCTCATTATTACAAATCTTTTATCAGGTTTTCATAGATGCCACACAAATAAAAACATTGCGACACTATAGTCAGAGTGAATCTAGCACTGAGGCAGCCTTAAACACCTACCCTTCTCACATGCACATATATACAAAAGGGTGAAGGACTCCTGACTATTATTCCGTAATTTAAAGCAAACCGCTGTGGAAACCACTTCTATTATAGCATCCACCTAAGGTCAGGGATTGATTGAGCTGATTGAGTCGGGATGGGATAAAAGGCACTCGCTGTGCCGTGTGACTGGGTGAATGTGAGTAAGGTTTGTTGTACCATCTGCTGGTACATGTGTCCGTGTACATACCTGATTGTAGGTGCAGTTCCTCTTCTTGCACTTGCCGCACTGCAGCAGGTCGGTGGAGGTGCCACCAGTTTTGGCCATCTGGTGCTCCCTGATGGCCTCCTGGGTGAGAACGTTCCTCAGTAGTTTCAGCTCGTCACTGGCCATTTCCTACATAAAGACAACATGTCAAGGGAGCAGAGGGTATTACTTGAAGTCGAGTGGAAAATAATTGGAAAAAGGGGCCATCTGTGAAGGGCGGGATAGAATGTCCGACAGCGTTAATAGGCAGAAAAACATACACGAGCGTCCAAAAAAAGGGTTAAGTAATGAGAAAAGTTGTGTGGCGCATACCTCAGCAGACATGGAGGCAATGCGGCTTAACTCGATGCTCCCTGCCAGTACATTTCTGCGAAGGCCAGGGTTCTTGGGGTCCTTTAAGTTGCTGATGCGGCTGCGGACTCTGTTCTTGTATTTCATATCAGTGGCTCCCATCTCTTGATAGATATGTGCAACTAGTAGTCAAGGGATAATTAAATCCACTGTGGTGTGCATCTGATTACAGTACAGATATTGTGGGACCCTACCTATCCAGATCGTCGCTGTTTGAACTGCATATTAGTCAAGCCAGCAATATCCGCAAAGAATTACCTAAATCGAAGGATATAATCCTCGATCTCTGCTGCCATGCCGTCACAGTTGGCTCCAAAATCCAAAAAGTCGTCTGTGAAGACCAGAAAGAAACAATTCATGTTAATCTGAAGACAAGTAGTAGATACGCTTATGTAGTATGATGCAGCTTGAGGCCTGTGTGTAGTCTGTGTTTTTGCGAGTTACTCGTCAGCATGTCAAGACATGAGCCGCTGTTGTGTAAAACTGTCGGTGTTAAATTGGCCTCACTGTCTGTGCGCAGGGCAGCTGCCACCATCCCAATGCACTTGTCCCTGACGGAGTCCCCAGTAGCCAGGTGGGGGGACAGTGGACCCCCCGCAGAACTGAAACTGGGTGACATGGGGCTGGTCGGGGTAGTGGGAGTTTTCGGGGCATCAAGCTTTCCCTTTCTTAAAAGATGACAGATTAAAACAATCAACAATATTCAATGGCAACATCAAAAAAAAGAGGGGCAGCTTATCCATGCACGGACACCAGAACAGAACTGGCATATTACCATATGAGCCGTTTCTGATCTCCACCAACTCTGTTAGTTCGGTTACCTCAGGTATTTAAAAAATAAATAAATAATCTGACTTCTGGCAGAAAAAGGGCCAGTTTATGGTTGTAAAATACATAACTGTTCGGTTATATAGGATAATCCTCTGTGGGATATTCACAACAATCAGTGGCCATCCATAATCAGTATTATTAAATATTGTTGAACCTACAATTAAAATTATTTTGAAAAACCTTTCAATGCTGTCAGTTGAGGGCTTCCTTTGTGGAGGTCCAGGCTGAGAGGCCTTAGAGCCTTGAGACTCTCTCCTATAGTACAAAGTCAAAGTTATTATCTGTATCTTTCTACTTAGAAAAAAAACATTCTCATGTTATCATTAGTTTGCTGGTTATTGGGCAATCTCACCTTTCACCATGTAGCTTTTTTGCCAGTAGGGAGCTGCTTTTCTTTGCATCAGTAGATTCCCGTCTGGGTGATGAGACTCTTTCAGTGAATCTAATTTGATGGACAATGTTCATTTTCCAAATGAGAGTGAGATTGAAAGCCACGCGTACGATTCCTACCTCTCAGGCTTGGAGTCAACCGAATGACGTTTCGCAGGTTGGCCAGGCTTCACGTCGCAGGAGTCCTTCCTGCAACAAACGAAAAATAGGCTTGTGACACAAGCACCACTGACGGACAAAATACATTCTTGGAGATTAAGTTTGTCATGAAGCAGTGTCGGGTTAAGCAGTAAAACTTGTTTCCCTGATCCTGCACACCTTTGTTTTTCTTTTACGACATCCAGACTGGGCTTTTTGGCAGGTGGCGGTTTAGAGTCAGCCAAATCTTTCCTGCCAAAAGGAAAAAAAAAACAACAAACATTTATGTAAGATACTGGCTTTGGTTGGGGACAGCACACATCTACATGTATGTCAACCTCCTTATATACTGAAAACAGATAGAATTTTTTTTCCAAGAGGCCAACCTGTCTCTCATGGTTTCGTCTGAGAGTTTGTTAGACACTTTGCTATCCAATGAGTCTTTCCTGCAAAAAAATAAAAAAAATCTGTCTTTGTTCCACCAGAAAAACAGAAGCGATTATGATTTTTTGTCCAAGCCTCCTCAAGCTCTCCTAAAGAATCCCAGATATATATATGTATATATCCCAATACAATTGCAAAAGCAGAGTAGACCTTAAAAATGTATGCATTTAAGTCATGTCTATCATAGTGTTTAAACAAAGGGTTTTCATAAATATAAAATCATTGCAAACCAAGGGTTTATAGCTAGTACAACTCTCGCAGCACCTACACTGTGTCCACTAACAGAGCTTACACTCACTAACAATCCTCCAGAGACAAAATAAAACGTATTTTTCAAGGATGAATGAGGCGCAGAATAGTTGCCAGATCCCGAACCTGTCTTTTTTCACATGGTCTGATGTCTTCTTTTGGGACGGAGGCTGGGAAGGAGGTTTCGAGTCCAACGACTCCTTCCTGCTGTGGCAAATAACACGAGGATTCAAAGCAGAGCAGAAGTTTCCAAATGAAACCACAGGTTGTTCCCACCAAAAAAGAAAAAATAATCCTCCCAGACACCTCAAGGCAAGGATTTCAGACATGCGGTCTGTTTTGAGAACTCATCTAATCCAGACCTCTCTCTCTCCTTTTTCCCATCCAGTGAGGGTCGCTTCGTAGGCAGTGGCGGGGGGTGGAGGTGAAGAGGGAGGGGAGGTAGAGGGGCATTGGGGTCAGGAGGCTCCTTTCTAAATTAAGACACACGATTGAGTTGAATTTCTCCTGTGAGACAGGGGATAATAGCAGAGAATGTGTCACCATGCAAGTGGACATGCAGACCCTGACCTTGGTGGAGGAGGATGAAGGTGTAGGGGGAGCGGAGCAATCGGAGCATTCGGGTCCAGTGGAGCTTTCCTGATGTGACAATCGACATTTGTTTGAGAATTCCCTCACATGTCTCGACACTGAAAACTCTTGACCACAACCATGCGCCGAGGCATGCCTGACCTCTCTTTCTTTATTTCCAGTGGAGGTCGGGGCTTGGCCGGAGGAGAGGCGGCTTGAGGAGCATGTGGACGAGGATTTCCGGAGCAAGGGTCTTTACCGTCCTTCCTGGACAAGTGTCAGAACAGCACAGATCAGAGCGCCGCGCCACAAAGAGTCCACCCAAACATGTCGCGCGCGCACGCTATCCCGGCCGAATACGGAATATGAAGGACACACCTGACTGATCGATCACACCATGCACGGCCGGTAGGTATCTTGTTAGGCCACGATTGTGTTTACAGAACTGCATGGACAAATGTGCAGATGAGTATTTCAAAAACTGTTGTCATGCAGCATCAGCAGGTGCACGTGTGCGTGCTCTGAAGCTCCGGTGACGTAGGAGCCCTGACCTCTCTTTTCTCCCGTCCAAAGAGGGACGCTTGAGGTGGAGAGGAGGACGAGCAGGTCGAGGGGGTGAGGGGAACCGGGTGGGATACAGAACGCTGCCATCCAAGACTCCTCTCCTGAAATGCATAAATCAGTCTGAAGCTCTCCTGGGCGTTTTTTTTTTTTTCCCTCCACCAGCGTTTGAGCCACCTTGCGCTCACCTTTCAAATAGTGGCCTGTGAACATCAGTGGGTTCGTCTCGCGGCAGTGTGCTCCTCATCCTCTCCTGTCTGCTTTCCTCTCTGCGCTTGTCCTTCTTCGTGTCGTCCGCGTGGCCGCGCTTCTTGAGCGCCTCTTGGTGTTTTTCCATTTTGAGTTCTTCCGCGCGTCTCGTCTTTTTCGGTTCACCCGGCGGTCTCTCTTTCCTTGGCTCTGGTTTGTATCTTTCACTCTGCAGGTCTTGTACATGCTTCTGCTTTTTGTGATCCATCTCCAGCTGGAGATCCTCGGCCGTTTTTGGTTTCTTGGATTCTACAATACGCTTTTCGTTTCCGATTTCTTGAGGATGCTTCTCACTGTGGGGCTCCCCCCGGTGCTTTTCAATTCCGGGGTCATTTGCATGTCTCGCACTGCTTACGTGCTCAATGTTATGTTTTCCTGTCTCTGTTTTTGAGTGCTTTTTGTCAGGATTTGACTCGTGCTTCAGTTTGACATCCAGTATCCTGTGACTAACAGAAACAAAGGATGCTTCATTTTAAACCTTAGTTCAAATAGCTAACAAACATTCCCCAGCTTCACTTACATCAGGTTTGGTTTCATAATGTATCCAGGGCCATATTCAGACAGTATTTGTTTTTTTAAGAACATGGTAGGGGTAAAATAACGCCCCTTCTACATAACAGACAATGTGATGTGGGGAAAACCATGTGACCTTCATCACCAACAGTCTTGGTGCATGTTTGTAGTGACTTTGATTGATCTCTTTCTGAAATGTGCTGTAAGAAAAGTAAACTGGAACCCACAACAGTGTTAAATACATGATAAGTAAACTTCTATTTTATTCCTCATCCACTTGTGTTATGATGTCATTTTGTACCTGCTTTTGTACCTTGCTAGAAAATGTGATATGAAATGAGGTTTCTTTTATCACTTATTTTGATTGTATCTATCTTCTGGTCATACTGACCCGATTGTAATGTCCTTGGCGTTGTTCATCATCATCATCATCATCGTCATTATTATTATTTACACCTTGTTTTGTAAGTCCAAGGTTGTGGGGTAGCATAGTTTCTGTCACTCTGCAGCTATCAGTGGTTATAAATCTCTTCACATGATGTTACATTTATACGTTTGTTTTTGTTTGTTAAGTCACCGTGTGGTGTCTGCGCAGAATTGGTGAAAGTACTGACCTGCTCTGCACCTCGCAGGGTGAATTGTTTGGAGACGGTGTTGCTTTGCTGGTGTCCAGTCCATTCTTAATTTCCCCTGGTTTCTCAGAGTTAGAGTGGCCAGAGTCTGCGTGAGTGTGTATGAGAGGGATGCAAATTATCCCACCATCGGGCTGACATTATTACACAAATAACAATTTAACTGCAAAATGAATAATGCAGGCACTTTGCCTGTGTGATTTGTAACATAAAGTGTTTACCCAGAAGTCTTTTCCAGTCTTTGATGAGGAACTTTGCTAAGGCAGTGACTTCCTCATCTGCGCAGTGCTTCCTGATCCCATTCACAGACATTCCAATCCTTGTATCCTTTAATAATCATGCCCTTTATTTATTTGTCAGTTATTAACTTTGTGTTTTTTCTTTTATGAAATAGGTTAACTGAAACATGAACATTGATGGTAAACCATACTGTAATCTTATACACATCAATAAAGAAACTCAAATGATATAGTGGAGCCTACCTGGAGAAGTTTGAGTGTCATATGGAAACCTTCCAGTTCCTTCAGCAGGTCCATGGCACCCTCCTGCACATACAAAATAGTTACAGCCCACATGTGTTTATTCTGTTCCATTTGAAACTCAAATGTAAAATGTAAAGCATTGAATCACACATAAGCAGAAACATATCCATTTATATTTTAAGTAGTTTGATCAGCATGTAAGATAAACAATTAGAGGTTATAAAGTAAAATAATACATCACAACAGGCATTAAATGGGCTTCTCGGTGACTCTTTGCCTTGCAGCTCTGAGGCACTGTTTTTTTTTTTTTTTTTTTTTTTTGACTACATTGTTCACAGCCCTGTAACTGTGCAAGGGCACCATGCAAACACGATCCCGAGAGCGTTCCAAGTCATAACACGCGCACAGACACACGACCTTGCACACAGGCCGCGTTGTTTACTTTTTCTCCGTGCGTTGTAAGTGTATGCATATTATGTATACAAACAAAAGATTTGAAAAATTAATCCGTGGACATAAATTGACCCAAAGCGCACTTTGGTCCCGAGCGAGCGAAAGGTCCAGCAAGCGAAAAGTATGCGACGAACACCTGTTGATCATTGGTTCCAGCACAGTTGGGCTCGTGGTGCACACGTGCACACAAAGTCGCACGCAAATCGGCCGTGTGCACTCCGTTTAAACGGAGCAAACACATGTCATTTACAAAACAGACGTTCACGGGCTTTCGGCCCAGCACGAGGCAGCAGGACAACGCGCCACCTGCGGGTGTCAACATATGTGCACTCACCGTGTTATTTCTAGACACCATCTTGTCCAGTTTCTTTGCAATCCGGATGAGGTCTTCCTCTCGCGTCATCGCTGCATTTAATCGACTTAAAGCGAACCACGATTAACTTCGATTAGAAGTTATTAAGAAACCGCGAGTTGAGATTGAAAAAAAAAAAAAAAAAACGAATCGGCAGCCGCTCGGACTTTACGCACGGCGCACTCCATTCAGCCCAGGGGCGTGTCCTGCGGCTGGAGCCCAGCTGACCTTAGCGACACATGACAACAACTATATATAGGCGCCGTAGTAGACACATGGGACAACACAAATATGTCAACCTCAAGGCCACCGGTATAAAATAGTCATTACAATGTTTTCGTCAAAGTTTATAAATGAACGGGATAGTGGTTTCAGGCATGGACCGCACTGTTTTTTTTTGTTGGCTGTGTGCATGTGGCTTTGAGGTTGTGTTTGTGTGTGTATGTGTTGTGTAGTGTAGTGTAGTGCATGCTCCAAACGAGGTCAGCGTGTAAATGATTAATCTTTCCAAACTGGAGATTGTGTGCACAGCAGGTCCAAGCTTATATTTGATGGTGCTCTGTTCGATTTCTCCGAAACTGTTTCACAACGCTATTTGTTTATTCAAGTTATATTCGAGAATTTGGTTCAGCAGGTTTTCCTTTATTAAATGAAGTTGAAGTGTAAAAGTCTCTTCCCATGCGAGTTGTGTGTTTGCCTTTAGAGGGTGCTGCAGTGTAAAAATACGGTCCCAGACATCTTCACAATTAATTACAACTAACAAATAACTATCTCCTGCCATTCAGGGCTTGACATTTGTAACATATATGCAGTGCACATTCTCTTTCTTTACACCCCTTAAACATGAGCTCACATTGAGATTTTATGAATATTGAAACTTTTCAACTTTTCATCATTTTGATATTTTTCTCTTGAGGAACCTGCTTGTGGAAACATTTTGTGTTGAAATATGACTGCTGAGACAGTGAGAGCTTTTTTTTTTAGAGATCCAGTGACTATGTGATAACAAATTGTCCTATCCCAGCGCATAAGACTTGCCCTTTAATTGCACCAGTCTGTGCCATTCGTGATCTTTGGAATTCAATTAGCTAACTGGGGTCAGTTGAACAAACATTCAGAAGATGAACAAGTGCTTTCTACAAGGTCTGTTGTATTTTCTGTGAAAGACGTGTTTACATCTTAGCTCTTCTTGGAAGCAATCACTTGAAGACAGGAAAGACAGGAAATTCAAGTGCCCAGAAGGTTTACCCCCAAAGTCCACCAGGAACGTTGCCCCTCATACAGTTGACATCTGAGAGACCTCCCTGCTGATGGATGTCTCCTCAGTTGTGGTGAGGAAGGGCATGTGAGATGCAAGTTGCAACAGTTTGGTTTTGAAGTTAGATCAAATATCAGTGGGATAACGACTTTAATTGGTTTGAATTTCACTGTCTAGCAATGTACTCAAACCCAACGGTTTTTGAGGACACACTTTATGTAGACAGCAATGCTCTCTAACATAATTGTATGTCATTACAGAGCAGTATTGTCTGGAAAAGTTAAATGTCTGTCCTCAAGATAAAGTGCAAGTGTTCTGGATGTATTTTATGCGGCAGTGTGTTCAAATTTATAGCCCTAAAATACGAAGCATGGGCCCACGACACTGTGATCTTCTTGTGGTTCAGGGATTTGAAGGTTACTGTGTCAATGATGGCAGGAGAAAGCAGCCTGCGGGCCGAGAGCTTGTCTTCAACAAAGACCATTATCTCTTTACACTGCTCCTAGACAACAGGCTGAGTGTGTGCCCCGTCCCTGTCCCTGCCTGATAACAGCACTGTGTCTGGCAGGTAGAGATTGTGTCCTTTAGCTCCAGAAGTGGGATAGCAGGAGGTGATGTAAGAGAGGAAGAACCAGTGATCAAGAACAGCCCGCATCATCCCTCAATGTGATATATTATTATTATTATTATTATTATTATTATTATTATTATTATTATTATTATTATTATTATTATTATTATTATTATTATTATTATTATTATTATGCAACTTACTGACGTTTGTATATATTGTACATGTATATATGTTTTCTTTTGGTCTTTCCTTTATCTACCCTACTGTTATATATCACCCGTTATACGCCTCTATAATACAATAGAATCTAACACATGCACAAACTGCATCTTCTAAAATGATAATAAAATGGAATCAACCCATCCCTGAAAACATTTTCGAGGACTCCTCATCATAAACCTTATGTTGAGAGTTATCGTTTACTTTCGATACTTTTAAGTGCAGTTTTATGTCAATGCTTTGAAGCTACAGAGAATAACAAGTTGCTTATCTTGACTTAAAACTTGACTCAAAATTCGTATTTTTTCTTATTTATTTTTAAAAAAATTTACAGATTACAAATATATTTAACAAACACTATATTGCTTATTTAGTGTTGTTACCGTTGGATTCATTTAACCCCTAGATAGAAGCGGCTTTCAGTTTTTGCTTAACTGAGTTCACCTGCTACTAGTGATTGTTGATCTTGTCTTTCCATGTGTTCAACTGAACTGCTGTTTTCGGGTGAAATTTGGTTCCCCAAGGCAGCTAAGATATGAGTTCATCATAAAGAAATCAGGAACCCTTATTTTTCCCCCTATCTCCTCTCACTCTGAATTCATAGCTTATGGTTACGTAATGGCATCTGTACAGTATGTGCATTCCCATACACTGCACAGAAGAACCTTAAGGCTCTGCTGCTGGGTTTTTGACAGTCTATCATTAGTCTTTTGGGTCTGACCACATCAAGTCCTATCTTGTCTTTGCCTCTGATTGCTATAGGAAGTCGAAGGTGTGCTGAGCTGGTTGAGCTTTCTAGTCGGACTCACTAAAGTGGTCCTGCGTCCCCTATTGTACACCCCTCTTTTTTAACAGACATAGAGTTAACACAGATGGGGCAAGGACTATCCACAAGTATAGTTTCCTCTGCACCTCGCCCAGCACTGGTTTCTCTGCCAGTCACAGACCAGAGACGCCAGAACAGGGCAATTATGGCAATTTTTGGATGACATCAGCCCAGAAAATGAATGATTTCATTTAGCTGTCAATTTTTTTTTCTGGATCTGGGGTAAGATGCAGAACCTGTAATTGAGCATGTCAAAAGTGGGAGAGCTGTTTGGGCATTCACATCTGCATTTGGCTGGAATGGTTGGTTAGTCTGTTAATAATGACCACTGTTTAAAAAATAATAAAAAATCTCCCAGAGAGGTTGGACCACCCAGGCTGTAGGCACATCCTTGTCCTGTACCTTCAGCTGTCTCTACTGGAACGCACGTGTGCACACACAGACACACACCACATCCAAAACTGTGTTGGTGTTGCTGCTGTTCAAGGCTATCTTTGACCAAAGTAACTGGTGGAGCCACTGTTAAACACACAATCCAACAAGATTTAAAAAATGACTAACCAAACTAAAATAAAGAGATGTTTAACCCTATTCCTGACCATGAGTTATTTTTTTCTGTATGACAAATGAAGAATGTGACCATGACAAATTGAGACAGAGAAACAATTTACACCCTGAACTGCACCGAGAATTCGCCAAAGATGCCTTTAAAGTTAGGAAAAGCTGGAAAAGGAATTGTAAAATATGTACAATAACTTATCCACAGCCGTCAATTACACACTGGCTCTCTGGACAGACACTGAGTCATTTGTACAGTGCGTCTGCAAAAACATCTTGTGGTTTTTCACAAGGCTGCGATTTGATCTCTGTGCTCCCTTCGTTTTTGCTTGAGCTTCAGCTTTATGCTGACAAACAAGCGCATAACCCCTTTTATTTGAGACGGGGGGGGGGGGCAGCAAATCGGTCTGTCCTGAATAGAAGAGAGACTTGAAAAAAATACTAAACTTTCTTAGCCTGGATAACATCAAGACAGACAACCCCTCGGTTTCTGTCTGTTAGAAACTCCAATTTTGTTTCAATATACACAATACAAAGCAGAGTTAATACACTAACCGGCCAAATTGTGTTAGTGTGTAAATCCCCTCTTACTCTCATTTCCTTATCAACTACTCGCTAATCCAATAAGTGCAGCAGGGTTCAGAACCTGTAACACCTACCCCCCCCCCAGTACCAGTATTAACTTTTGCAGGGTTTTCTGTTGAAATTTCGATTCTGCGCAGGTTTATATACAAGCAAGAAACGTGATTTAAGACAAGCAGGCAATAAACCCAGTGCTGTATGATGCACGCAGATGGCCCACGTGGTTTGGACCCCCCTGGTGTACACACACATTTAAATACCCAAATGTGGAATTTACTGAATCAGTGGTGTTATTGAACTAAATAGAGGCATGGTGTGTCTTGACCATCATTTTTCCTTGATAAGATAGCTTGCGAAAACTCCTACAGATCTGGCTTTGGGCTGCAGACCAAACTACCTTTGTGGGGCTCTCTATCTTTTTATTCACTGTCCCCTGTGGCTGATTCATTGTTTACTGAATATGCATGCATAGTTTCCAAAGGTTTTAGAAAATGTCTTGCTACTGGCAGCAATGTTTTGCAATGAGTTGTGCTTGTTTACACCTCAAGATCTGTGTGCTAATCGGAAAATTGCAATCATTGGAGTAAATTATTACTTGAGAAAAACACAGTGTCTTCATTTTCATTTTTGTTTCACTGGAAATTGACCAAAAAACAAGACATGTTACAATAGACTGTCTTGGATTGGATCATTTACTGTAAGTTTCTCCCCTCAGTTGGATCCATGTGGGAGTAGTTGAAAAACGTTAAATCTAGGAGAGAGAAGATCAATTTATGGGAAGAAAAAATAACACAAAAGTATTTCAGCTGTTTGTGTTTCAAGTTTGGGGCAGATGTATTACTACCGCATGACACTAAAACAGCCCAAAGGAAAAGGCATAATCCTGTCCAAGAGCTCCGACAAAAAACCCTCCCGATGGTCTTTGAGGTTACCTCAAGGTCACACAAGTTGACTTGTTAATGCATGGGTAATGTCCCTGGGCCGAAGAAATGTCTCCACTGAGTGTAAGATGTCTTGTCTTCGTCTGCTCCTTCCTTGCTCCCAAGATTCACAAGGAAGGAGCCCCACTCAGACCAATCATCAGCAGCATTAATTCTGTTACCTACAAAATTGCGAAACATCTTGCTACAATACTAGCCCCTCTGGTTGGTAACACAGAACATCACATAAAGAATTCACAAGAGTTTCAGACAAAACAAAGGACTTAAAATTAGACTCAGACGAAACAATGGTGTCCTACGACGTTACTTCTCTGTTTACGTGCATCCCCACCACCGAAGCAGTGAGCATGACCAGGAAAAGACTTCTACAGGACACCACCCTTCTTGACAGAACCAAACTTACCCCGGAACACATATGCACTCTGCTTGACCTTTGCCTGACCACAACGTATTTCCAGTTTAACGAATGCGTTTACAGACAGAAACACGGATGTGCCATGGGCTCACCAGTTTCTCCCATCGTGGCCAACCTCTACATGGAGGAGGTGGAAAACAGAGCCCTGGCCTCGTATACAGGAATTGTTCCCACCCACTGGTTCAGGTATGTGGACGACACCTGGGTCAAAATCAAGACCCAGGAAGTTGAAGCTTTCTCAGCGCACATCAACAATGTGGACAAAAACATCAAGTTCACCCGTGAAGATGTGAGGCCTTCTTGGACTGTGGAACACACATCGAAAAAGACAGAAGCCTCAACATCGGAGTCTACAGAAAACCCACACACACAGACCAATATCTACTTTTTGATTCCCAACACACCCTGGAGCACAAACTGGGAGTCATCAGGACTCTAAATCACAGAGCCACTACAATACCAACAAACACGAAGGGAAAACAGAAGGAACAGAACCATGCCAAGGCAGCCCTCAAAACCTGTGGCTACCCAAACTGGGCTTTCGTAAAAACTACCAGGCAAAAGAGGGCAAAAGGAGAAGAAAACAGCAGCAAGCGGAAAAACACGGTTATTCCGTATGTTGCTGGAGTCTGTGAAAAAATCCGTAGAATCTTCAACAAACACGAAAACCCACCAAGACCCCTGAGGCAGAAGCTGGTCCACCCTAAGGACAAGCTTCCCAGACACAAACAGAGCAATGTGGTACACTGAGGACTGTTCTGATTTATACATAGGAGAAACAAAACAACCATTGCACAAACGCATGTCACAACACCGAAAGCAACCACCTCTGGCCAGGACTCAGCCGTTCATCTACATCTGAAGGACAGTGGACACTCATTTGAGGATGAAAATGTTCACATTCTGGCCAGAGAAGACATATGGTTTGAAAGAGGAGTAAAAGAAGCCATCTTTGCTAGAACAGAGAAACCATCACTTAATAGAGGTGGACGTTTAAGACACCATCTCTCTGCCACTTACAATGCTGTCCTTCACTCTCTCCCTAGGAAGGTAAACAAGAACAACAACTCAAAGGATATCTGTGGTGAAACCAACCACCCTCATTTATACCTAGATTCGGGCGAAACCCATAACCTGGATATGGGCCAGATGGCCAACAACCTGCAAGCTTGACACAATGCTCCTCTAATTAGGTACTCATCCACTGATGAGCTATTCATCTCGCAGAGGATAAATACCGGAACTTTTCCAGCAGCTAGTTAGAACTGAAGAAGCCTCTCGGATGAGAGGTGAAACGTCTTCAAGAAATCTTCAACCACTCCAGTTGCTTGCTTGAATCGCACTTGATATTGCCATGACCTGGATGACTGAGAACCTTCACAGACTTTGACGTTTTGGTTTTTACGACTTTTAAATGTCCACTTATTTCACCTTTCTTCACATCAGTCACATGTATGAGTGTTTTGCATGTTTTCATGCAAGTTTTTTTTTTACTTTTCACCTTTCTTAACCCCAGTCATATATAGGAGAGTTCTGCATGATTTTAAGCAAGTTTTTGAGTTTTTTTTATTGTTTGCCTTTTGACATTTTTGGACGACATACTATACTATGACCTTTTGGTCAAATTTTGGACAACTTTAAAAAAAATTGAATTTCCATTTTTGTCACCTTTCTTAACCCCAGTCATATATAGGAGCGATCTGCATGATTTTAAGCAAGTTTTCGAGTTTTTTAAAATGTTCTACTTTTTTGACTTTTGACATTTTTGGACGAAATACTATACTATAACATTTGGTCAATTTTTTTACAAAATATAAGTATTATTATTTTTTCACTTTTTTGAGCCTCAGTCACATGTAGGAGCATTCTGAATGATTTTATGCAAGTTTTCACGTTATTTTAAATTTTTTTACTTTTTTGACTATTGACAATTTTGGACGACACTATACTATGACGTTTTGGTAAAATTTTGGAGGAAAAAAAATTATTGAAAAAATCCACTTTTTTTTTTTTTACCTTTCTTAACCCCAGTCATAT